>OY757916.1:38021781-38146662 GCA_963585895.1 Sepioteuthis lessoniana | reverse complement strand
CATACATATATAAATATAAACACACACACATAATTATATACAAAAACACGCACACACACACACATACATACATATAAACACACACACACATATAAACACACACACACACATACATACATATATATATATATATATATATATATATATATATATATATAAACACACACACATACGTATTAATACAAACACACATATATAGATACACATACATATATATATTCATGAATAAAAAATACGCGCACACACATTATATAAATATATATATATATATATATATATATATATATATATATATATATATATATACACACACTCATATTTGTAATTCTATACATAGAATATAATCTAATTTTACATCAATTTCAACTGTTCCTTTCGAAGATATCGTGTTAAACAAATATCAGCTTGTAAAAGTTATATGCCTGTGAACTGCATGAGCTCTCCTCGTAATAGTCTTTAGTTATAGTAGAAGCAAACTCTAGGATATGTCGATTGTCTCAAGATGATTTGTGGTTTCTTGGGATTTTTAAATTTCATATCATTGTTTGTTTTTCAGTGTCAAAGCCATCCTTGTGTTAGAACTGCAGTGATACTATTTAACTCATAGTTGGGAGGTTCAGGGAGTTCTTGGTTTCTTTCTTTTTTTAATGGTGTATCCAACTTCGTTGCTTATTCAATGCCCAAGCCATTCTTGTAGAAGAGTAGCAGAGATACTGTTTAACTCATAACGGAAGTGAGAGATAAGGGGTTTCATACCCTCTAAAATGGTATTTGTCGCAATATGAATTTAACAACGCGATTGGAGTTCGAACTCACCCACGATGAAGTCACTTTCCAGCATGTGAGCCCATACTCCACAGCGACTATCCCTGACTGTGTTTAGAGGATGAATTAAACATCAGTTTCTTGCTAACAATATCCCCTCCTAAATAAGAAATTTTTGCTTATTAGCAAATGCCGGCATGTGAATAAGTACCTGCTGACTTAATAAGCTCCTAACAAAAAGATAAAAAAAAGTTAGGTTGAAGAACTTTGCAAATGAATATTAGTATTTTTGTAAACTTTGAACAATCACTATCTACACAATTATCTGATGATTGATTTTATGAGAAACCGACTGTTATTCTAAAGGGTTTGTGACTATTGTTATAATCTTTTAAAAGGTTTTCTTTAAGATTTTTAAAAACAAGCTTCTTGGTCGTTCTGCATTCAACACAGAAACACACACTAAATATATGTACGTGTGTGTGTAATATCCGGGATAGGGAAGTCTACATAATAACCTAAGCACTGATGTATTAAACCTCCATCTGAAGAAGGTCATAACGACCGGAAATAAATTTATTATGGAAACAATGAATTGAAGTTGTTTTTTTTTTCGTCAAATTTATTATGTAATTAAGAGGTTTATGGTTCTTATCAGCATACTTGGGGAGTTAATGGAGGGTCAAATGTTGCAGTATTGTTAAATCATTATATAATAAAAAATAATGCGATGATGATTTTAATCTTAATCATTATCACTCAACAAAATTCACCACAAAACAGACATTTCATATTCATATCAAATAAATCTTTAGCTATCAGAAAGTTATGTAGGATTAATGAAAAAGAAATCATTCTGATTGTAACAATCCATTTCTCACCCCCTCCTCATCCACTCTTCCCTTCTCACACTTTCTTCCTTCTCCTCACCCCTTTTCAACAACAGAGTAATATTGCATGCATGTATATATATATATATATATATATATATATATATATAAGAAGCATGCCCCTGCATACGCAAACATACGTATATATGTACGAGCGAGCAACAGCACATATACAAACATACTAGCATTCAAAAACACACAAACTTAAGCACACATGCACACAAATAACCCCTACTTTTCGAACAAAAAAATTAACCATATTAATCGGTCTTTTTTGAAAACCGACACTGTCTGACGAATGCAAATAGCATGAAACCCAGGTCACTGACTCTACCACAAATATGTGAGTATGTAAATGTACCAATAGGAAAAAAAATAGGTATTCAGAGAATGATTTTATTTATTGTTGAATAATTTGCCAGCCTTAAACGTTCCGGATTTTACATCAAAACATTATCAGGGCGTATGTTATATCTTCTGAATTTCATTTAATTTCTTTTTTAACTTTTTAAAAATGAAAAGAAAAAGTTTTAACATTCTATTTCCTATAGTGATGTTCTGTTACAAAATTGTAATGTAATTCGAGCAAAAATATATTTTAAAACGTAGCGTATTATACATATATATATATATATATATATATATATATATATATATATATATATTGATGGAGAGAGATAATATATATTGATGGAGAGAGGGAGAGGTTGGAAAATACGTAGAAATTGATTTTATGAAAAAGATAGGCCTTGATTATATTAACTAATTTCAACCGTGTACTCGTAAATGTACTCACCCCACGCACCTATGTGCGCTTGTAATGCGATACAAAGTCAACTCACGTCCCTTTCTCTTAGGTTTTTGTAAGTAGCCGTCCGCGAACGCCCGAGTGGTCGAGTGACAGAGTGTGAAAAACCAGGCCCCTAAGGCAAAATCTGTTGAGCAGAGTCTCCTATTTACAGAACTCAGCACTAACTCAATTTAACACTTTCTCGGGGCTGCCAATTGTCCGTGCTTTTCAAAAGAGTCAGTGCAGTCAATGTTTCTCGGCTGCACTGCCGAGTGGAAAGTCGAAGCCCGGAGAAGGAAAGAGAGGAAGAGAACGAAAGATCCCTTAAATAACATTAGCCAACTAAGAGCCGCCATTTCATTGACTAGTGACACTTAGCGTCAAATCTGCCGCAGTTTGGAGCCAACTAGACCAGAGCCAACAATGCCTAATTTACCTTTTTATTCGAGATTCGAGAGGCGAATGCGTAAAAATTGATTTGGTTGACGGACAGAGAGAGAGAGAGAGAGAGAGTACACAATAGAACAGCGCATGTGTTTGGATAGACTGAATTTTGTTGTTGTCCAAAACCATGATGCCAAACACTTGCTCTCTATTTCAAATAGATAAAACAGACAATGCCCAATGAGGATTCACCACAATACAATAAGATGGCTGGCGAGTTTAAAATCCTAATTATTTGTCTCCACACACATACACTATATATATCACAGGTTACATAACATCAACAAAGTGTACTGAGAATTTATTGTAATGGTAACACAAAGTATTGCAATGCGTTATCGTCACAGAATTTCAGAATGAGACAAATTGAGACACTTAAATTACAGCTCTTTCTTTTTCACTCTTTCTCGTGTTCTGTGACATCATATTAAGCGATTTCGAATTCGAGTGGCGCTATTACATTCACACAAATACAGCTGCGAAAGGCATGAACTCCTTTTTGTGCCTCTAGCTATAGTACCACTACTGTCCTTCGACCAGGGTTGTTTGGTATTGAAATCGCTGTTTTTAAGACGAACGCAAGAAAAGATGATGTAGGAACATTTACTGAAAAAATATTTGAGTTCTTGATTTGACCACTCACAGTCAACACAGTTCTATTAAAAGAAAAAAAAGTTAAGTAGTCGCTTGCTAATAAGAAAACTAGTTCAGTGGCCCCGTTTCTCTTTTTACCACCGGGTTCGAGGGAGTCAAATACACCTTCACAACCAGACGAGCTGAGTGGACAAAAAAATCCCTAATTTTTGGCCTGTCAGAATATTAGAAATATTTCAAATTATGAATAACAATGATCCTTTCATTGAAGATATATACATCATAGCTCTGTCCCCCCGTCCTAGTTCGTGGGGGTCAAGAACACGCCAACTGTCCCTCCAGCTGAGGGATAAGTAAAAAAAAAAATTAAAGTTGGCGACTGTAGTTGAGTGCGACCAGAAGGCTCCCTTTTCAATAGCTACTACACTACTCCTTTCCCTAGATTGCTCCATTTTACCCTTTATACGTACCTTATATTGCTGAGAGTTAAGCAGGGAGGTATCAAGTACCATTTTTAAAGTCTTTGGTATGACGTGATCTTGGATTGAATCCAGGCCTCCCGGACCATTGGTGAACACCTCTACCCACTAGATCAATGCAGAGATAAGACCACCTAAAAACTGGGTCTTGACATGGTACTAGCCTACATCCGGTTGTGAGGTTCAAGTTCTCGTGCTTTGTTGAATATGAAGTCACTTTTTCATTGTTATTACTCCCAGGTCCACTCTGTTTTGAATTCGAAGTACCTGTTCAAGTCCCATCTATTAGAAAGATTTATTTGAAATAATGACACGTTCACCTGTTTAGAATAATTGTAAAGATATAGTTTTACACCACGAAACAAATTTTTTACTTTTTCTTATTCCTGGACAGAAAGTGTTATTTCCCAATTACAAATTACTAAAGGCAAATGGAAAAGACACATTTTTCTTCTTCAACCTGTGACCAAAGAGCATATAAAGAAAATATAGTTGACTATATTTGGGAGCCGAGACGTGAAATTATTTACAATATTTGTCTAAATCTTTTAGATAAGGTTTGTGACTTTTATCTCTTTGAGTATTTGGACTATTGCCTTCATCTTCAATGAAGATGACGACCCTATTCTGAATACTCAGTGTCATGAGAAGTTACATAAGTTGCAAATGTCGATATTTTTCTCATTGCTAAAAATGTTGTTCATTTTTTTTAATAACTTTAGTATAAATACATGTAAATTTTGATTCATGATTTATTGAGACATTATATAAATAGAAATGTGCCAAACTGCCCGTTTTTATGTAGAAAATAATTATATTTTTAAATTTCAGTATCCGAGACAAAAAATATAGTTTGAAAGGAATAGTTGCCATTTTCTATACTTTTAAAACATCAGCAACAAATAAATAAATAAATAAAATAACACATACTATCCAGGATAAAAATCTGTTACATAGTGCAATTGGAGACCATAATTCTTAAACTGATTTCAGCATCAAATAAGCCAACAAGGGTTGACATGCCGTAAAACCAAACAACCTCTTCACCAAATTTTTTTCCGCTATTTGTTTTGAATAGGTAGGTAAGAGGTTAGTTGCTGTAAAAATGAAATAAAATGTTTGTCTTTTTTAGAGTGCTCTACTTACCAATGGGCGGACTGTAATTCGAACCTTCCACACCACCACCACCCGGCGAGGCCAATGACCCAGGTAATGGCATTTCCTGCTTAATTGGTTGATAGTCTTTCGGTATTTCGTTTGCCGAATTAGTCGGGCCAAAATTGTTGAACGCCGGTGGGTACACCGAATAATTCTGTCCATTCGAGTTGGAATTGGGATCAATACGTGAGACCTTAGGGGGGATCACAGTATGTTCTGTAGGATAAATCATCTGTGAAAAGAACAGACAAAAAAAACAGAAATTAAACACTAAATTTAACAAAGTATGCATTTCCCCCCCCCCCTGTTACAGGCAACGTCCGACCAAAGTTCAGAGTACAGCCGGTTTGAATTCAACAATTTCCTTCTCCTAAACTGGTAGGCATACCAAGGCTAAAGAATCCTGTTGATCTTACCTTAATTGTCCTTTACCATATTTACCCAACCCCTCCGCTCGGGAAGGATATGACACAAGATCAATTTTTAAGCGGAGTTTAACAGGTTTGAGTTCAGAGTTTTCCTTCTCCTAGACTAGTTGCCTCACCAAGGCTGAAGAACCTAGTCTGCCCTACTATTTACCCACAGCTGGAGGGAGAATAATTGGATTCATAGCGCTATGTGAAATGCAATCAGTCCAGGATTTGAACTCGTGTCGCCGTGTCCAATTCCTGCGACGATAACCATCCTTAATTGTCCTTGACTAAGTTTAGTTTAATCTGGTTCTAGGCCATGTGTGTCGAGCACTCAATTTCCCGATGACTAGACTTGCGAGCTATTATACCACGAGACGACTGCAATTGTATTATGAGGTTTGTGAATTTTTTTGAGTAAATTATTGATAATGAAAACACCAATTGTAACATAATGGCCTCTACCACCCTCGACACTCTAAATAGCAGATGTGTCAGATATTTGTGGAGGTATACGTGACAGATCTATTTAACCCATCGATTCTACCACACTTGGTCAGCATGGATATGGGAGCAATGGCAATGAAGACGTACTCCAAACTCCCCACATCTCCAGAACTGGAGCTTCTGATGCAATCAAGTATCATATCTAGGACACCTCTTTAAGGGGGGTCTTATCCCCTACAAAGGAAACAGTCAGCGTATTCTAGGTCCCACTGTCAGATTTCGCGGCTTTTGATGTTTGTTTATTTCAATGGTATATCAACCTTCTCAGCTGATTTCAGGCCAAATCCATCCTTTTACAAGGACAGTAGGGGTACTATTTAACCCATAGACGGGAAGATAAGGAGTTCATGTCTTTCCTCAGAAACCTTCCCCGAAAATGAATGTAATAATGCAACTGGAGTTGGAACTCGCGCACTACGATTCTGCAATCCAGCGCTTTCATGATTACACCACGAGGACACCCCGTAGCTTTTGAGTTCTGTTAGGGAGCAAGCACCAACAAGACATTCCTGATGCTACAGAATATTAATGAAAAATCTGTCTGTGGATTATATATAAAATTAAATAGAAATTTGTTTATTTTGTTTTCTGACATTAAATTTGAAGATTATTTACGTGGAGAAACCCGATCTAATTCGTGTTCTGTGGTAAGTTTTGTAATCGAGTAAACAGTAGAGTTGTTCCCTTATTTCATTCGTGATGTGTTCAATTCTCTGGGGTGTTACAGAGTAAAAGCTTTTAATAAACTGACAGTTAATAATCGCGACTGCATTCGTCGGTCTTGAAGGAAAAGACGAAACGGTCACAAGGGAGGTGACATTGTTATTAGCGCAAACGTTGTCAGTAAAAATCCTTATTGAAAATAAATGGGAATTACATTGATGGGAGAGGACTTGGCAGTTATTTTTTTTCTTTTTTTTTTTATATTGGCAATCATGGCTTCGTTACATTTCCACAGGTATTATATTTATTTTTGACTTAGAGAGAGAACCCTAACCTTTATTCTCTTGCGGTGATTACACGAGCTTTGTTCGACAATTGGAGGGGGAGAGAAGTGAATCATATCAAGAGAACACTCCACCTTGTTCATATAACTTTTTTTTTTGTAACCATGATTTGTATTTGCCAAAATATAAATAAATGAAAAACAAAACCAACAAAAAGAGGAAATAACTCTAGTGAACAGACAAAAAAAATAATAAAATAAGGATCGCTCATGTAACGAAAAGAAAATTTATTAAGAAAATAAAAAATAAAAATAGAAAAATGCTATAGGGATTCACTTCGTCTAGGAGAGAGCAAAGATGAATGATTGGCAAGTAGGCAAGTGAGAAAGAAGAAAAATTAGTAAAATCGGTTACGTAGGAGCCATGTAAGAGTCACAGTGAGAGGAGAGAGAGAAGAAACAGAGAGAGAGAGAGAAGAAACAGAGAGAGAGAGAGAAGAAACAGAGAGAGAGAGAGAGAGAGAGAAGAAACAGAGAGAGAGAGAGAGAGAGAGAGAAGAAACAGAGAGAGAGAGAGAGAAGAAACAGAGAGAGAGAAGAAACAGAGAGAGAGAGAGAGAGAGAAGAAACAGAGAGAGAGAGAGAGAAGAAACAGAGAGAGAGAGAAGAAACAGAGAGAGAGAGAAGAAACAGAGAGAGAGAGAAGAAACAGAGAGAGAGAGAAGAAACAGAGAGAGAGAGAAGAAACAGAGAGAGAGAGAAGAAACAGAGAGAGAGAGAAGAAACAGAGAGAGAGAGAGTTTAGACAAACAGAATGAGAGACATTATATATAAATAGGGTGAGTGAAAGAGAGTTGATACAAAAAGAGAGAGAGAGTAGAAACATAAAAAATGAGAGTGCGTACTGACAGAGAGAAAGTAGACACAGAATGAGAGAGAGAGAGAGAGCAGAGACAAAGAGAGATAAACAGTGAGGGAGAAACACAAAGAATGTGTATGAGAGAGAGAGAGAGAGAGAGAGAGAGAGTAGAGACGAATAGAAAGAGAGAGAGAGTAGAAACAGAAAAAGAAGTGACAGAGAGAGAGAGAGAGTAAAGAGATTAGAGACAGTAACACTTGAGGAAAAATGAGGGAGATTTGGGACAGAGAGAAAGCTGACCGAGAACGAGAGATAGAACCAAGAGAATGAATGAATGAATCAAAGAGGGAATGAAAGAATTGAATAAAAAAAAAATAAAAAAAAGGAAAAAATAGAATACATGTGCCCACAAACACAAAATCCAAACAAAATTGACTGAGTGTATAGCAGTGTATACGGAACTAACTTCCCCACTCCGTCCTCCAATCGAATCTTCAGCTCAGCCACCCCCTCGCACACTCTCTCTTCCACCACCACTCTTTGATTTTCAATTTTGCTTCGAATCAGAACACTGAAAATGCGGATGGGTAGGTGGAGGATAATGTAACGAGTGGAATCAAAGATCAATAGAAATCAAGAGAGAGGGGGAGAGAGAGAGAGAGAATAACGAAAAGAGAGAGAGAGGGGGGTGATCAGTGTTCAAATGGGCGGAGTAGGTGAGGGAATGAGGAAGAGGAGGAAGAACAGTATATTAACCGCAACCTTGCCCTTTCCACTTACGTGATTGAAGGACCCCGGTGAATATACTGTGAGCAAAATGGCGCACACAAGGGAAGAGGAGAGAGAGAGAGAGAGAGAGAGAGAAATATCTTGATTTAAAAGGAATACACCAGAAAGACAAGGTGAACGAGAGAGTAATACAAAGAAATGCAAAAGACAAACAGAAGGAACGACAGGAGAGATAAAGAGTAGATAAAGATATAGAGACAAGCAAAGAGATACTTGAAACTACAGAGCTGGGGAGAGAGAGAGAGAGAGAATGCAGTTTAATCAGGAAAAGAGAAAAGAAACAACTAGGGGAGAATGAGAGATAAAAGACACAACTAGAGAGAATAAAGAGACGGGAGTAAGAAAGAAGAGACAACTCTAGGGGATAGAGAGAGAGAGAGAGAGAATAGACACAGCCAAAGGGAGAAACGACAACGAGAGATTTGGAGAAAAGACAACTGGAAAAGAGAGAGAGAATACTAGACATAACCAGTGAGAGAAGGGACAAAGAGAATGAGACAAAACAAGAGAAAGAGAGGGATAAAAGAACTATAAGATAACTTGAAAGAGTAAGAGAGATACTAGACAGAGAAAGAGAGAGAAAATACTTGGCATAACCAGTGAGACAAAGAGAGACAAAAGAGAGTGAGAGAGAGAACGAGAAGAGAGTTAGAGAAAGAAAGACTTGACTTGAAAGAGAGAGAGAGAGAGAGAGAGAGAGAGAGTCGTTTGATCAGAAAAAGAGTGAAGACATTTTTTTAATAGGAAGAAACAACTCAAAGGCGGGAATGTGTAATCATGAAATAAGGAAATAAGCTGAAATAATTTTATTAGTCGAGATAACAAACAACAAGAAAACAACAGAATAATGCAACGGGAGGAGACAAAAAAAGGGGGTCGCTTTTGTATTATCTAATCAAAAAAAGTGGCTCGTTTCGTCTCGAATAAATTCGGTGTATGAGTCGGGAGTGAGGGTGGGTCAAATTTCATCTGAAGCGCCGAATCAGTGGGTGATACGTTTATTTAATTGGATGAGGTTTCGACATAAACAAATAGAACAAGAGATGCAGAGAGAAAAAAAATGCGTCGAATTAAGGAGAAATCAAAATGATATTGTGTTCTCTTTGCCTCAGATCGACAAGAGTGAGAAGTTGCACATACAAGGAAAGAAAAAGTTATGGGTATTTTGGAATGTACTGATACATTTGCTTGCATCTCAAAAATCGTATTTTAAGCTCTCTCTTTCTCTCTCTCTTTTATATATATATATATATATATATATATATATATATATATATATATATATGAGAAAGTAGAACCGTGAGAATGAGAGTGTATGTGTGTGCATGTTGAGAGAGAGAAAGAGTGAGTAAGCGTATGTTTTGAGGCATACAGAAAAAGAAAGTGGGAATGAATGAGTGTGTGTTTGTGTGTGTGTGTGTGTGTGTGTGTGTGTGTGTGTGTGTGGAGACAGAGTGAAAGAGCGGGTCAACAAACCGAATAAAAGAGAGAGTTGAGAAAACAAAGAAAGAGAGAGAGAGAAAGACCAACAGATAGAAAGACTTGGGAGAGAGAGAGAGTAAGAGAGAGGGAGAGAGAGACAAAAATATCAAATAGAGAGAGGATATACTTGGTTCCCACTGTAACAGTGATCCATGATTCTACTAAGCATAGCATAGTTATTTTTGTTAAATCGAGAATTTGGAATATTACAAAAAAAAGTTCAGAAACAGACCCCATGAAAATCATTCAGCTGAAAACTAGTCTTGAAACAGTCACGGATTAGTAAGATTTTTTTTTTCAAGAGAAAAAAATACCTTTTTTAGAGAACGAATATTTACCTGGTCATTTTGTGTGTCTGTTCTATTTTCTGCATCTGCGTGGCCATTTGGTACTGAAATAAAAAGTCAAGACAATAAGAACCCTTAACAGTATATGAAACTAGGTAAATAATAGAACAGATTTTTTTAAAGGTCCAAGTGGTATAATAGTTATCAGCAAGGAAAATGGAATGGGTAATCTGTTGTGGCCTTGAAGGGCCAGAAATGAATAACACACATGTAAGGTTTACAGCAGTATATATTTCCGGAAATACAGACAGTAACGATTACCGGTAACTGACTAGACTCGCTTGACTCGTTTATCGAGCCAGGTCCATGTTGGAGAGGGTCCATGCGGTGACGTTATGGGGTATATCACCATAACATAATCAGAGTTCATATTCAAACCAATACCCTGGTAATAAGCATTAACACATCTCTCCCCCAAAATGGTTTGGTTTGGTTTTATTATGGCATATCAACAATTCTCGGTTAGTCAATGCCAAATCCATTTTTTATACATATCAAGAGTTTTATTTCAAATCATTCAGTTTAATGTAAGTACACAGTTTAAAATGTCAAAAACAGTTCCATTTCAAACATTCAGTTTAGCATAAGTGCAGTTTAGTTCCATTTGACCTATTGATAGAACCTTATCAGGTGCTACCACTCCGGGCCAGAGTGGATCTGAGAGCAATGGCAATAAAGGGGTACACTACATTCCCCAAAGTTCCTGCATTACTGAAGCGTCACCATCAGACTGTTTAGTGTCATATCCAGGACGCTTGTTGGTGGAATCTTACCCCTCTGCAGAGATGTAATCGGTGTGTTCTGCAGCCCCAGGTGACTGGGCCACCAAAAATGGGTAAATTAAGAGGAAGAAAATTGAAATTTATACCTTGAGGGTAAATAGTCTTGACTATTGAATTCAAATCTAAGAGAAAATGCAGGTCGTTTATGAAATAAGGATATTAACTATAAACAAAAGCCAATGTGTATTTACCCAACCCATCCATTACATGTAGGATGTGACACAAGGTCAATGTTTAGGCAGAGTTTTTATCTAGTTTTCCTTCTTGTAGATTAGTTGTATAATCAAGTCTAAAGAACAATGTCTGCTTTATTATTTACCCATTGGTAATGAGAGAACAGATTGATTCATGCCTTTGCCAAGGGTACGCGCAAATTAAAATCACAAATAATTTTATCCAGTGTTTGACCTTGGTCACCGATTCCATTTACTACGAGGGTAATTGTTACTCTAAGCGTCCCTTCTAAAAAGCCAATATAACCACGACAGAGTCAGAAGAACAAGGGGTTCTGACGTGACTTTCTACCCATAAATGAAACAATACAAACATGCACACATATATATTATATGTATATTGCCAACGTCAATTTTTGTAAAGGTTTACATAGATGCCACAGAAATACATTGGTGACAAAGGAGCTTTTTTGATAAAACATTCAATCTTCGATAGAAAATACACTTACAGCGCAATCTTTCTAGATATTTATGGGACCTCAAAAACAAGAACCCTAATAATATCATGGAAATCAAGCATAAAAAAACTGTACCAAAATACAGAGCCTGGTAGAATGATCTCACGGTTTTGGAACGTAATGGGATTTTTTTTAAAGCAACAAACACAATAAAAGATTTAATAAAGAAAGAATATTTTCCACTTTATTATATTATTTTCCTTACTTTTTTTTTTTTTAAGATTACATCGGTCAAAAGTTTGCCCTCTTGAAGCTTACCCCCGAAAAATTCTACTGTGCTCGCTTTGTCATTGCTTCTGATATTGCTGAGATTTTCTGACGAATAAAAGCTTTCAATTCGTTAGTTGCCTGCGGCTTTCGTTTAAAGACTTGAGCCTCCAGGTCTCCATAGCGGAAGTAATCACAAGGGTACAGATTTGGTGAGCGAGCCGACCACGATAATGTTACCACGAAGACAGACAAGTTTCAATCACAAAAGTACTATGTTTACCATTCCACATCATAATGGTAAAGGAAATGGCGGCTGCTGCTAAAAGACATACCTTCTAAACGCTCACCGCCACTAGTTCCTGCGCGGCGGCAATTTTCAATCCAGGAGATCATTCTGCCGGACCCTGAATAACAAAAGCGATGTATCCTTTGTTTAGAAGAAAAAAAATAGCTAACATCACATTTCCCAACCAACAAAATCTTTTAAATTAAACAAATTAAAAAAAAGAGAAAAAAATTGGAGCACTTGTTAAAATGCAGATATGAAAATAATTTTTTTTCTAGGCTATTCACTTTTCCATTATTGCTCATCACTAGAAAGTTCTTAGTAACAATTAATTAAAAATATTGTAAAATATTCAACATTTAATAATTCAGATTCTAAAACATTTTGAGTATCAGTACATTGAAAGAAAATAAAACAGAATGAAATGGAGTTTTTAAAGTTAAGATTAACGAAACAATATAGTGACATATGAAAATGAGTTTCTATAATATTTATTACGACACACACACACACACACACACGTGTGTGTGTGTGTGTAACCCCTCCACACGAACAAGAAGTGACACAGGGTCAATTTTAAGTGGAGTTTAACAGATTTAAATTCAGAGTTTTTCTTCTCCTAGACCGGTTGTCCTATCAAGGTTAAAGTGCCCAGTCTGCCCCATTATTTACCCATAGCTGGAAGGAGAATAACTGGATTCATACACTTCCCCAAGGGTATTAGCGCTATGTGATATGCAAACAGCCTTGTCCATGATTTGAACTCGTGTCACCGTGTCCATTTCCAATGACCGTTACACCACTGGTACCTATGTACATATAAGTTATTCTTTAAAATCTTTTGAAAATTCTCATTTTTTTTTTAATTTGTTGGTTGGTTCCTTTCTTCAATGGCATGGCATGTCAACCGTCGTAAGTTATTCAATGCCTGCACCATCCTAGTTGGACAGTACTGGTATAATTTAACTCATAGCTGAAAAAAAAGGATAAGTGAATTCATGCCTTTTCAAGGGGAGTGGTCTGAAAGTGAATGTAATAGCGAGACTGGAGCTTGAACTCGCTTACTACAATGCCGCAGTCCCGCACGTTAGCCCCTACGCCACGAAGAATCTTTCCAATATTCATTATGCTTATATATTATGTTTTATGAGAGAGATATATAATTTCTTATATATTGTGTTTATACATTATGAAGTTATTAGATTTTTTTTCACAATATATTCATCAAGAGTTCTATAGTACATCTCGGATGTGAAGCAAATACAATTTACACTTTCGGAAAACTTATAGTTCTTCAAAATGTATTATTGCCTGATGATCGTGAATCCGTGAAACGTAGTGTGGTGTTCATGGCTGTTTTAAACTGCTAAAACTCGTTTTCTCCTTGATATAAGGGACCGTCTTAATAGTATATATATATATATATATATATATATATATATATATAATGCAACCTTTGAATAGAGGGATTTTACGCGCGCAAACAATATATCTGGGTACTACAAAAGAAATACATAAACTCATAAGCGACGTTCTTTCATGGACCCCCTAAACATGAAGGCTCTAGTGTTGACCCACTGGATTGGTCTAAATGACCTGCTGAGAGAGAGACAGACAGACAGACAGAATTAGCACAACTAGATAATGATGATGATGATATGCATGAAGATTAAGATTAGAATCGTTCTTGGAAAGTTGACAAAATAAAAATATTAAAGATGAAGAGAATTTGTTTGATAATCAATTATTAAAAATATATTTGAGTATCTCAAAAGAATTTTAAATTAACTGCGGCTGATTTTTCCTGGGCTTTAATGCTAATAAAAAGAAATGATTAAAAGAAAACCCTATTTTTTCCTGACCACGCTCCCACACACACACCACCTGCAAGTAAGCGAACATTATTATAATGTTGTTGTTGTTGTTGTTATGAGAAGGACGGAACTTGAATTGCAATGTCACAACAGCAGGTTAGACAAGACATAACAGCAAAAAGAAAAAGTCAAAAAAGAAAAGCCGGTTATTTTTACAACTTATTATTAGAAACGTGCTTATTGCTTTGTCATCTTACGAAAGAAAATACCATTTTCTCATGTCTACGTAAAGCGTCTTCTAGGCGGTCTGTTTTATTACATGATATTTTTCGTACACAATGATTAAAACCTTTGTGTGTGTGTGTGTGTGTGTGTGTGTGTGTGTGTGTGTGTGTGTGTGTGTGTATATACACATGGGAGAGAGAGGAAGATGGGGATGTTGGTTTTTTTCCTAACTTGGCTCAAGGTCAGATTTTTGAATCTCAGAATGGATGAGGTTCATTTCCAGTTGCTTGCGAGGCTTTCCCGATCTTTATCAAATACATGTAGAATTAAGAAACATTAACAGTATCATAGAATTACATATAAGGGTCGAAATTACAAGCAATTATATATATATATATTCGGAGTCACGTGACTGGTAGGTGATAACCGCTGAAGTTTTATATATATATATATATATATATATATATATATATATATATATATATATATATATATATGCCGATAATACAGCAATATTGGAACTACAAAGATTACAGATTCTTGAAGCCCTACACATTAGAAATAAAAGTCCCAACCTCAACAAAATTAAATTTTAAACCAGTGCTAATGTACTTAAATGCCTCAAGCTATTGTTGTCATATATAGAACTAAATAAAAAAACGAGTAGTGCCCTCCCCTACACCTCAGTGTAGTAGCTATTGAAATGGGAGCTTTCGAGTCACCCTCAACTAAGATATATATAATTTATGCCTACTCATTGTTGGAAAATGTAATCCTATCACTTGACGCTAAATTTGACCAAGGCACATATATAAGGGGTCTGAGTGCTGTTGCAAGACTAAGATATGCACCCGCATGGATCTGTATATGCATCATCTATGTGCGTGTGTGTGTGTGTGTGTGTGTGTGTGTGTACGTATGGCATATTTAATTAGATTTTATAGACATATGTAGACTTTATCTACATATTTTTATTTCGATCCTTTTAAAATCACCGTATAGATGTTATGATATCCGGTTGGAATTGGCGTATTGATTTTCCGTATTTAACCGATTTCCAATTACTTAATATAAAGTAAAGGTAACAATACAGCGTTTTATTTACACTAGTGTAATTTTTTTTTTTTAATTTGTTATATATGGCAACAGTAGCTAAAGACATTTGAGTTCATTAGCACTGGTTTCAAAATTGATTTTATAGAATGTTGGGACTTTCATTTTTAATGTGTAGGGCTTCAAGAATTTATAATCTTTGCAATTTTGTTGTTCGGTATACGGCGATATGAAGGGATCGAAAGAAAAATAATATTTATATCCTACATATTTAATCATATATGCCTCAACAAAGTAATGCCGTCGAAACAGACCCTCTCTATCACACACACACATATGTAAGTGAATATTTTGTGCAATATGTAAACACATTTTGTAAATAACATTCTTAAACGAGTCTGAGCTCTTTTTGTACAGTTAAATGGTTTCAAGTATTGCTATATAACTTTCACAATTCAACACAAGTTTGCACACAGTTTGTTCTATTTGACCCATTGATAGGACCCAATCAGATGCTATCACTCTAGGTCAAAGAGAACCTGGGAACAATGGCAATGAAGGGGTACTCAACATTCCCCAAATCTCCAAGGCTGGAGCCTCGCCATCAGATTGTTTAATGTCATATCCAGGATACTCATTGGTTGGAGTGAGTCTTACTCTTCTGCAGAGATACAGTCAGTGTTTTCTACAGGCCCCGGTGACGGGGCTGTAAACTTTGTTTATGTTATGTGGGAACACTTTGGATCGAAGACACAGTAAGGTTAGACCACAAGTACATACGGTAGGCATCCCTTGATTTAACAATAGTATTTACCAAACAAACATAGAAAAAGAAACACACAGAGTCTCTAATGATTACATAAAGTATTTGCATCCAATTAAGGGGCTCTAACGCAGGAGATCTGAAATGTGTAGAGTCAATGGATGAAATGATCAATATATATCTTTAACGTAAATGGAAGAAAACTCAACGTACAGTTAAAGCACCATTATAAATCTGTTTCTACGTGTGATATCCCACCTCTTCAGTTGGAGTGCAAATTTTATAACGGCAAGAAAATTGTTCGTTCAGTTTTTTTTCCATTTATTACAGATTTATTCGCTTTGTATGAGAGTGTTGTTATATATCCTGATATATTAATATACTAATAGCCATATATCAAAAACACTTGTTGAATTATAAGAAATTTCTCATATTCTATATATGAATATTTCAAACGCAGTCTCAGCACACAAACTGGATATAACTTATATATATATATATATATATATAGGTTTACTTTAAGATAAAGAATTTTCAGACATTTTGTATGCATGACGGGGATTCCCAGCCTTATTTAAGCTTACTTTGTGTAACAGCCGTTTAATAGCAATATCCTGAAAATAAGCTTGTAGCCAGTTTCTAGACTTTTATACCGGGTAGCTTTGAAACCAAACATCACTAGGAAACAGACGCATTGTTAATTATTTTGACAAGAGGTGACATGCCGATAAAAAACTGAAACCTGTTATGTTAGCTTAATAGTCACTTTGCCATTTAAAGAAAGAATTTTTTAAAATGTCCTGAATACAAATGTATTCGATCTATACAAGTCGAAAGATTTTTTTTTTCAAGACTTCTTTACTGTTAGAATGAATTTCCATTAATTTGTCATTACTCCCAGGTTCAAATCTAGTTTCTCTGTTTATATGTACTGCTAATATTATAGAACAGAAATGCATTCTTTTTTTAAATTCTGAAAACGGGATTTTAAATATTTTGCAATTAATGCAAATATTAGTAACTGAATAACATAATGAAAATCTACAGTTGGAAAGCATTGAAAATCAGAAAGAAAGGCATTGTCAGAAGTCAGGAATCAAGTCAAGCGTTACTAAAAGATAAAATAATAATATGTAATATAAAAAGTTCATGTTTAACTGCGTCATTACGTTGCAATTGGTAAATACAAATGAGTCATTTAATCCTGTCCGACGTTAAACTGAATTATATAAAGTTATAAAAAAAAAAAAAAAAACGATGTGAAACCTGTAAGTCAAGTCACCATTCAGCTATGTGTAAATATGCACAACATTTTTTTCGTACTCTTAGCAATTAATTATTACATGGATTTCTGTGATATATATATATATATATATATATATATATATATAAAAGAAAGAGCGCATGTGTGTGTGTGGCCAGAAATTATTTTTTCATGCATGTTCCTTTAAAGATGACTCACAAGTAGCATCACGCCAGTTTTGCATTTTTTATATTTTTGTGTTCGTACAAGTGAAATCTTTTTAGGACAACGTTCATTGAGGAATTTTCGTCAGAACCTATCAGCTAGTTGCAAGGGACTTGTCGTAGCAACAAAAGCACACATTATATATAAACATACACACACCATTAGATATATTTATTTGACTTATAGCTGGGACCGTGTTTTGTTTAAAAGCATATCAACCTTCGTGGGTTATCTAATGCCGAAGCTATCCTTTAAGAAGAACTCTGGTGAAACTATTAAATCCATAAGCGGATTCATACCTTCTCCAAGGGTATTAGTTCAAATCTGACCGTATTAGCCCGACTGCAGCTCGAACATGCCACCTTCGAGGTCGCAGTTCTACACTTTAACCTCTAACACTTCCCCGGGACACTTTGCCCAGTCGCCTAGGGCTGTAGAATACACCAACTCCACCTCTGCTGAGGAGTAAGGCCCCACCAACGAGTGTCCTGGATATGATACTAAACAATCTGATACCGAGGTTCCAGTGATGGTGAAGCTTTGTGGAATGCGGAGCACCACTTCATTGCCATCGCTCCCAGGTCCACTCTGTCCCGGAGTGGTAGCACCTGATAGGGTTCTATCAATGGGTCAAATAGAACTAAACTATGTACACATGCTAAACTGAATTGGTTGAATTAGAACTGTTTGACTAAACTGGATAGCTTGAAATAGAACTGATTAATTGTATAAAATAGATGAGGTATTAAATAACCAACAAAGGTTGATATGCCATAAAAACCAACCATCTAACCCAGAACACTATCTCATTTCTACAAAGTAGACACACACACACAATTCAATTTTGACGCTAAAATCGTTTTAAATCAATAAAAAGGAGTCTGTGGCAAAACCGTTGAGGAATATCTTAGTATTTCAACCTTACAATGCCATGAAACGCCAACCGACGTTTATCTACAGATGATTATACTGCATTAAGAGAAAAATATGCAGATTTACAAAAATGGTGAAGAACTCTTAAGAGAAAATGCCACTTCTATACATAGGATTATATTCTTTTTTTTTTCAAAATCATTCTTTCTCCAAAATAACTATAAAAGTTTCAGAGTTTGTTTTTTTATCGGCATGTCTCTTATTGTCAAAATAATCAACGTGGTCTGTCCCGTCATCCTCTTTGATATCAAAGCTTCCAGGTATATAAGCATAAAAGCTGGCAAAAGGCTTATTTAAAGGATATCGCAAGCAAACCTACACATATGAGTTCGAGACTCATTGGGCGCCCCGTTCATTCGGCCTTGTGCCACATCGAAGCAAAGATCTTCGTAAATTACTTAAAGGACATCGCTTTTTAACCGCTGTTTAACCAAGTAAAAATTTCCCGAGGCCGATCCTCAGGTAAAACCCTATCAACACGCACGCGCGGTGTAATGGTTATCGTCATTTGAAATGGATACGGTGACATGACTCCAATCCCTGATTTTAATAATCTATACCAGCCAGTTCCTTTTGCACGCTGATAGAGGATTTGAGTTCAGAATTTTTTCTTTCTCAAGATCAGATGCCCTTATAAAGCCGAAGCCCACCGATTGACCTATACCTGGAGAGGAAGAAGAAATGGGTTCATCCCCTTCAGCACTTGGTAAACATGCGGTGGTAACATATGATATACAAGTAGTCACCGAATTACGACTGTGGCCCTTACTTTCAGCCAGGGTGAAATGAACAATATATATATATATATATATATATATATATATATATATATATATATTCCTGGGTTGACTTTGATGTAAAGAATGTATAGGTATCTTGCACACATACCTGGAATTCCCGACCTTTTTTTTAAGCTTACTTTGTCAAACAGCCGTTTAATAGCAATATCCTTTAAATAAGCTTATAGCCAGCTTTTATACTTGTATACCTGGAAGCTTTGATATCAAAGTCGATCAGGAGACAAACATGTTGATTATTTTGACAAGAAGAGACATGCCGATAAAAAAATCCTCTGAAACCTGTTAGCTTAAGTATCGAAGAGGAGAAGTTTCCCTTTCAAAAGAGTTCTTCACTTTTTGTAAATTTGCGTAGTTTTTCTTAACGCAGTATTATCATCCGTAAATAGATAAAGGTCGGTTGACTTTATGGCATATCAACTCTTGAGGGTTATTCTACGTCAAATCATGCTTTTAAATATATTTGATTTGTAATAAAATTGTCGATTATGTTATAGCTCATTTGTTAGCTAGTTAAATGGTTCCAATTATTCCTATCTAACGCTAATAATTCTATTTAAATATAAATCATTTATTTGCACACGGTGAAATTGTTTTAAGTATTGCTATTTAACATTAGTAATTCAATCTTAGTATTCCTATGTAATATAGATAATTTTCACACAATTGTATGGTTACAAATAATAATAATAATTCACAGCAAAAATTGAACAGTTCTATTTGACCTAGAGATGAGACCCTCGCAGGTACTACTACTCCAGGCCAGAGTGGGCCTGAAAGTAATAGTGATAAAAGGGTACTACGCATTCCCCTAACTCCAAGAGTTGAATCTCACTTTCAGATTTTGTTTAGTGTCATGTGCAGGATACTAAATAGTTTCAAGTATTGATGTCTGATATTTATAATTTGTTTTAAAATATTGAAAAGGTTTCTAGTAAATAATAGTTCTATTTGACCGATAGATGAGACCCTAACAGGTACTTCCAATCCGTGTCACAGTGGACCTGAGAGTAATGATAATGAAGGGTTACTCTACCTTTCCCAAAGACCCAGGACTGGAGCCTCACCCACAGATACAGTTTAGGGTCATAGCAAGGATACACGTTGCAGGGGGGGTCTTACTCCCCGGCAGAGATACAACCAGCGTATTCTTATGCTCTGGCCGAGAGGTTGGCAAAGATAGATAGATAGATAGATAGATTCCATCTATCAATCTTCGTCCACTTTGTTTCCAGTTCCCTTTCCGCCCTCTTATTTTCGCCTCCACTAACAGGAAAATAAATAAAGTAGATGATTTTCGGAACTCGGAAACAAGTTCTCCCACGCGTTGTTCAACACTGAGAAGAAATCACTTGACTCCGTCAGACCTGCAGGCGCCGTCGACATGAAAGAGATCTCTCCAGAGGAAGAATTTCACTTATTAACGGGAAGCAAGGATGAATTTAAATAGCACTAAACCTTAGCTAACAATTTTTTATCACCCTACCCACCTTGAGTGAGGGACGCGAGACATAGGTATAGCACACCAAGATATGGCTGCGATAGACTCTTTTAAGGTTAATCTATTGAATGTATATATTCCCCTCGTTTCTTTTCCCCTCCTGCCTTTCTTATTTGCTTCAAACAATCCTTAATTTTGTTTTACCTGTTCAAAAATCACACACACACATACATACATACCATAAAAGGAAGTACCCGTGGTGTAATGGTTATCGTCACAGGAAATGGACACGGCGGCACAAGTTCAAATCCTAGATGAAGTTGATTGCATTTTACGTAGCACTAATATCCTTGGGAAAGGTATAAATCCAATTGTTTTTCCTCCAGCTATGGGTAAATAGTATGGCAGACTAGGTTCTCTTGCCTCGTCTGGGAGAAGGAAAACTGAATTCTAACGAATTAAACTGCTTAAATTTGATCTTGTGTCACATCCTGACATTACATTCCGAATAAAAGTTGTTTTTGGGGTGTCCTCGTGGTGTAATGATTAAAGCGATGGACTGCGGAATCGTAGTATGCGAGTTCGTACTCCAGTCGCGCTATTATGTTCACCTACGGGCAAATACCCTTGGGAAAGGTATGAACCCTCTTATCCTCCAAGCTATGGGTTAAATAGTACCACTACTGTTCTTATAGGAGAATAGATTCGGCATTAAATAACCTACAAAGGTTGATATGCCATTAAACAAAGAAACCAAACCAAAAGTTGTTTTTATATCTGTTCTCTTTTTCAAAAAGAGTACAGAACAATACTAAACTGCATCTGAGGGTGAGGCTCCAGTCCATAATCTTTGGCGAATGAGAGGTTCCAATTCATCGCCGTTAGTCCCAGGTACACTGACACGGATTGGTAGGACCAGTTAGGGTCGAAGTGTTAGTTAAATAGAACTATTCTACAATTTACTAGTAACCATTTAAATGAGTGCAAACTATTTATTCATACAAAATATTGTTATTAGTGTTAAATAGCAATATTCTCTTTTAATGGCATTTAATTTACGTTGGTTGGTTGGGGTTTTATGGCATATCAACCTTTGTAGGTCATTTAACGCCAAATCCATTTTTACATAAATAATCAGTTCTATTTCAAACAATTTAGTTTCGCAGAAGCACGCAGTTTAAATGTAAGTAGTGTTTAATTGTGACAAACATTTCTATTTCAAGCTATTCAGTTTAGTCAAGCAGTTCTAATTCAGTTTAATATAAGTTCAGATTTTCTTTACACACAGTTAAATGTCAAAACAGTTCTATATTAAACAAATCAGTTTAATGTAAGTAAAGTTACAATGTCAAAAAAACAGTTCAATTTCAAATAATTCCGTTTAGCATAAGCACGCGGTTTAAATGTAATTACGGTTTAATTGTCAAAAACATTTCTATTTTAAGTTATTCAGTTGAGTCAAACAATTCAGTTTAGCATAAGTATGCCATTAGTTCTATTTAACCCATGGATAGGGCCCTATGAGGTGCTACCACGCCGGGCCAGAGTGGATTTGGGAGCAATGGCAATTAAGGGGTGCTCTGCATTTCCCCATGCTCCTGCATCACTTGAACCTCACCATCAGATTGTTTAGTGTCAGATCAAGGATACTCATTGGGGAGGGGTCTTACCCCTCTGCAGGGGTGCAGTCGGTGTATTCTACAGTCCCAGCCGACAGGGCAAAATTTGCGTTCGTTTATCGTTTATGTACGTATCATCACGTATCATGCAACTGACACTATATGCAAACCAAACCCACCTTGGCTAACTATTTACACACACAATATATAAATCTCTAGTATGATGTAACCCCTTAACATTCAGCTAAAAGTTTGATCTCAGAAAACAGCTCAATGTACGATTATATATATAGTTAATTTTGTTTTGATAAAGGAAAAAAAATCAAAGAAAAGTAAAATGGGTTAAATCGGATTCACTTTGATTTCTGTATTATGACTGTCAACAGGACTAAAATGAACAGATATCACACCCTAATCCCAACCTGAATGTTCGGCGGTTGGTTTTCTCTCAGAAAGAGACAGCATTACTGAAAGAAAATGCCAGTGTTGATTACCTTTAAATATTCATCTTACGTACACGTTTCACCCAATTCTCCTAGCTGAAGTTGTTAAAAAAATCAACCACTTTGTAGTGTTTTTGTTTGCCATGTGTTACCGTGGCGGTACGACAGACGGATTCTATATTAGTTTATTGTCAAGCACCCTTTAAAAGCAAAAAGAGTCTGAAAAGGCACCAGCCGATGTCCTCCGAAAAATCTTTTGTGAGATTACCAGCCGACGGCTCGACATAAGACCGAACATTATAGACATATCCTCCACATAACATGGTCATCTCAAAGTCATGACCCACTCTAAACAACAGATGATGACTTGCCATTTAATTTTTTTTTTTTTTTAAAGAAATATGCTTACAGTTACGGTGGAAGAGATAGCGTGGCATTTGTGAAAGAGATAATGTCTTTAAATGTTAAGAGTTGGGGAGCGTTCTCCTACTTCGAGTAACGTCTGCTACTGGTTTATTTATTCATTCATTAGCAAGAAAATTGAGAGTGTAGTCATACGTTTATCATATTTACCCAACCCCTCCGCTCGGGTCAATTTTTAAGTGGAGTTTAACAGGTTTCAATTCAGAGTTTTCCTTCACCTAGAAAAGTTGCCAAACCAAGGCTGAAGAACCTAGTCTGCCCTACTATTTACCCATAGCTGGAGGGAGAATAATTGGATTCATACCTTTCCCAAGGGTATCAGTGCTATGTGAAATAGAATCAGTCTCGTTCAGGATTTGAACTCGTGTCACCGTGTCTATTTCCTACGACGATAACCATTACACCACGGGCACTTCCCATACGGTTATGGTTATCAAATAACTCGCCTGGGTTTCAGTGAATTTTACAAAGGTTGATTTTTTTTAAACGAGAGAAAAAACTATCAATCTTACTCTCAAATACATAAAGCTGGTTAAAAAATCTGAACTTCACTGTTCAGAAAAAAAAAAGAAAAAAAAATTATCCCCATCACATTATCAATCCATCTATGTATCCATTATGGGTGGACAGAGCAGTCAAACACAATAGGCCGAATCCAAGGGCACAAATTACCTGGTAGACCGAGTAGCAAAAGACAGCAAATATATATTCACTGTATTGGTCGATAGAGTTTAGTTTTGGGAGATATCTGTTATTGAATATTTATAATACCAACTTATAGATCGGTAGCATCTGTCACCAGTTTTCTTTTGCGATGTTGATCTCGAGTTGGCTTACTACAGTATTGGAGGATCAAATGAATTCAAACAAGCTTTCCATGTCAGCTGGAGATGCTGAACACGCCGACTGAACCCCTGCAGAGCCAAGTGAGTGTCCTGGGGATAACACTAAATTGATTCTGAGGATAAGGCCTCTGTTATGGCAACATTTCAAAAACTATCTCGAAAGCACAGAACCCCTTCATTGCTTATATTCTCAGGCACACTGATACGGATTGGTAGTACCTGTTAGGGTCCCATCTCTGAGTAAAGTTGAAATATTCATTCATACCATAAAAACAATTTACTTATATTGAATTTTATTATTAGTGTTAGATAATAATACTTGAAACCATTTAACTGTGTACAAGTGAATGAATAATGTTGAATAGAATTATTAGTCCTAAATGACAATACTACAAACCATTTAATGTCCTACACAGGACCCTAAACTGCATCTGATAGTGATTCTCCACTCTTGGAGTCAGGGAAATTAGTAGTACTTCTTTCTTAGGAGTAGTAGTATCCGTTAGGGTCCCAATTTCTGGGTCATACAGAACTGTTCAATTTTTTGCTATTACTTATTATTGAGATATTTACCGGGTCATTGACTTAATGAGTAGAGTGTTCGCCAATGGTCCGGGACATTGGAGTTCAATCCCAGGTCGAGTCATACCAAAGACTAAAAAAAAATGGTACTTGATTCCGCCTTGCTTAACACTCAGCATTATAAGGTAAGGATCAAGGTTAAAGTGGAGCAATCCAGGGAATAGAGTAGCGCCCTCCCCTTCACCTCGGTGTAGTCTCTATTGAAAAGGGAGCCTTCTGGTCACTCTCGACTAAGGTCATGAGATATTTGAAACCATAAAACTGGGAAAATTATCTATATTATACATAAATACCTAAACAGAATTACTAATGTTAAATAGCAACACTTAAACCCATTTAACTGTGTGCAGACAGATGATTAATATTAAATTATATTGGAATGCTTGATGAATAGAATTACTAAAGTCTGAAGAGTAATACTTGAAATTATTTACTTGTAAGCAAAAAAAGAAATGATTAGTTCTTAATAGAATAATTAGTATTAGATAGGAATACTTGAAACTATTTAACCGCATGCAAACAAATGAGTTCTGGCTAGTTTTAAAATAATGTTACCGATAAACTATTCGCTTACGTGCGTGAGAGGTAGCAGGATTTTACATTAAATATCCTACAAGGATTGACATACCATAAAATACAACAAAACTATTCAAACCAGCTTTGCTTTGGTAAAAAATTGACCTTTAGTGCCATTTTTTTTCGTGGCGAAGGAGAGATGTAATCGATGTATTCGAAGCCCAGTGTGAGAGATAAATATACAACGAACTAAATAATTTGGAAAAGAACTGTTCCCATTTACACCTTTCCGAAAATTTCAAGGTATGAAGTACAAATATCAGATGGTTGAAGTAAGAGAAAAAATAAAATAAAAACATGGCCAATTGAACATACGCAACGGATTGCGTGCAGCACGCGCATTTATTTCTACACGTGCGCAATCAGCCGAACAGACATAGAGAATGAAAAGCCTAAGTCAAGAAGGCAAACAATCGCGCTCCGCAAACGTTAACTTCTAATCGAGTGTTTATTTTATCTAACGAGGTCGGGTTTTGTTCGGCTAACAATACCATTATGTAGCAAAGAATGTCTTATTGAATACTCGCCGAGAAAGATGATATATGTATAAATACGTGTGTATATATAATATATATATATATATATATATTATATTATATTATATTATATTATATTATATTATATTATATATATATATATATATATATATATATATATATATACACACACACACACACGTACAATTGTAGTGAGATCAATTCTCTTTAATTTGGCTTGGCTTCAGGTGTTAGAAAAAACGGACAATGTGCATCGAAGACAACAACGCCATATTTAATCGAGATTCCTTTGTTGGAAATTTTCGCCATTGATTCTAACGCTTTCTATCTCAATATGATCCGGCCCTCTGACAAAGGATCAGGCGTCATGTTGTTGAAGAACAATACTCGGATAATTGTTGCTTGCTTGTTGATGACGAGGAAACAATTGCCGTTTACAAGCAAGCAAACAAAAGATCTGAAACAGCAAATAGAGAAAGAGAAAGGAGTAACGCACGTGGGGTTATGTATGAAAGATACATCCATGTGCGCTGGAAAGTGAGAAGGAGGAGGAGGAGGAGAGAGAGCGACTCGTTATTTGAGGAGGCTTATGATGAGTGCACTAACATCCACGTGGGTTATGGATCATCAGATATCAATTTTGCGAAAAATATCAACCAGATTTTCCGAAGGTTTTGGTTTTTCAAACACACACATGCATACAATGTATGTTTGTCATCAACGCGTGCTGATAGCACGGGTGCCCTTCACACTTGTCACCTATCCCAATCGGTCTGCGCTCTTGGCAGCATCCAGTGTCCACAGTATATATCATACACGACCACAAACTGTGAACACTGGATATATATATATGTGGGTGTGTGTGTGTGTGTGTGTGTGTGTGTGTGTGTGTGTGTGTGTGTGTGTGTGTGTGTGTGTGTGCAACTATTTTTTGCTTTGAATTTGGTGTTTTAGGCATCATGATAATTAAACTCAACAGAAAAGAAAATATTTCGATTCATTCTTGAGATATATATTAGATTGGTGTGTGTGTGTGTGTGTGTATAAAAAGATACTTTTTTCCGACTGGGGTAAAGCAAAATGGTGGATGACAGTAAGAAAAAAAAGTCTGATGCTGAGACTCCTGCCATAGTGTTTGAGGAATATATAGCCCTCCTTCGTTACCCTTACTTTCAGGTTCAATCCTATTTGACATTACTCAGCTAGTATTGCTATATAGAATATGTGGACATTAGCTTGAAAAATACAAATCGATAAAAATAAAAAAAATAAAAAATAAACAAAGCAAAAACCATTGAACAGTATCAAATTTTCAATTCTTCTTAAAGTTGGGATCAAACACACAACCAGCCAACGAGGAAAACAGAACGAATTTATTTATTTGGAAAGAGGAATTAAACTCTTTAACAACAAAGTTCTTTGTCCTTCTCTTTTCGCGTGAAAAGAAAGACAGTGATGCTATCGACATGAAATCGCGTGTGAATCTGCCATCAATGTTTATATTGTTGGCTGGTTGCATGTTAAGCCCGTGTTATTTGAGAGCAAGTTAAAGACATGAAATAAATTCAAACAGTGACCCCAAAAGACAAGGTAAACCCCTTGTTAAACCATGAAAACACATTAAAAAGATAAATATTTTTAACAATACATATTCGTAAAATATTAATCTCTCACTACCAGCTCGAATAGCTATAAAAACACGTGTAAAATGAGGGGTGAATCCCTTTTTTGTTTTTAAAAGCACTTAAAGCCGCATTCGACGGCCATTGTGCTCGATGTAAAGGTATATATTTACTTGTCGATTAGTCAAATCATTGAGTTCTCACTGTATAAACGTAACATGATGATAATGCTGTTTCTATTTAAGAAGCAATGAAAGTATATATATATATATATATATATATATATATATATATATATATATATATATAGTTCAGAGTGTTCCTTCTCTCCATCTTGTTATCATACCAAGGTTTAAAATGGCAAGGCTGCTCTACTTTTTACCCATAGCTGAGTTGGTGGAGAATAGGTAGTAAGTTAGTTGGTTGCTTTATTTTACGGCGTATCAACCCTTTTTGGGTCATTTAACGCCAAATTAAGTCATTTTGATAAAAATTGCAAACAATTTAGTTTGGCGTAAGTACAGAGTTTAAACACACAGTTAAATTTCAAAACAGTTTATTTTAAACAATTCAGTTTAGTTCCAGTTGACCCATCGATAGGACCCTATCAGGT
The DNA here is from genome assembly GCA_963585895.1 of Sepioteuthis lessoniana. Classification (NCBI taxonomy): domain Eukaryota; kingdom Metazoa; phylum Mollusca; class Cephalopoda; order Myopsida; family Loliginidae; genus Sepioteuthis; species Sepioteuthis lessoniana. The sequence goes on along the minus strand of OY757916.1, from coordinate 38,118,519 downwards.
GCTACCATTCCGAGCCAGAGTATATCTGGGAGCGATGATAATGAAGGGTTACTCCGCATTCCCCAAAGTTCCGGCATTACTGAAGCTTCACCATCAGATTGTTTCGTGTCATATCTTGGACACTCGTTGGGGGAGTTTTACCTCTCTGCAGAGATGCAGTCAGTGTATTCTGCAGCCCCAGGAAAGTGGGCAAGAAGACTATTTGGATTCGTAACTTTCCCCAGGGTATTAGCGCAAAGCATCCTCGTATCGGATATGACGGTCCATGATTATGTGGATATTTCTATTGAAGAGAGTGAAATATTCTATTTTACATTTCATAATAAAGAGATGTCCGTAATGAAATTGATATTTCTTTTCAGGAAGTAGTTAAAGATTCTATTTAACTTTTCCGTTACATCGAAATAGAATATTTTTTGAAATGACGTTCAAAATTATGTTTATGCGCACATCTTCAAGGACACCCCACGTGGTTGAATGGTTAGTTGGCTTGATTTGCAGACCCTTTTTAGTGCTTTCAATTCTCACTGGGCGTCAGATACTTTTGGCCTTAAGCTACAAAAAAGCTCAAGGCCAAAAGAGAGAGAGAGCTGGGGAGACAAAGAAAAAGAAGACGAGAGGGAAACAGGCAAAGAAAAGGAAGACGATAAAGAAAGAAAGAGACTAGAAAAAGATAGATAGAGAGTGTGAGAGAGAGAGAGAGAAAAAGAGAGGGGGGCAGAAACTATGAAAAGGGAGACGAGATAGTTAGACTTGGAAAAAAAAAGGCGCGCACGCACACACACTTTAGGAGAACTAAATAACAATGAAATAAAAAGAAAGTAAGCCAAAATTGATTCATTGAATTTTGGCTCCTTACAAAAATATTTTCTGTAACAAATTAGACGTTCTTTGAATACAACATGAAATACGTTAGAAAATTAGAACCGAAGGAAATATCCGAAAATCTACCGTTGACTCAGTTGAGGAAGATGGAAAGATTTCAAACTTGACCCCAAGTGTAACGTTCACTGGGTAGTAATAATCCTAGTGTCAGATGAAGTGCGTCCTATACGCCACGAAATACTGTATTTTCAGCCGATATACTGAAAGTAACGATAATGCTGGCCACTTCTTAAACACATTTTCCCTAATAAGCAAGAAATGAGTTCTGATTTCCAATTTATTAGTCTATTAAGATAGGTCGGCTGTGCCATCGTTGGTATAAACATCTTGGCAATCTTCATGCCATCAAGATAACGGGTTTCATTTCCTAATCAAATCAAGAGAGAGAAGAAAAAGGAAGACAAGCGAGAGAAAAAGAAGAGGAAAAAAGATGAAAGAGAGAGAGAGAGAAGGAAAAGGAAGACAAGAAAAAGGCAAGGAAACAGAAGACAAGAGAGAGAGAGAGAGAGAGAGAGAGAAGAGTGACAGATAGACAAGGAAGAGAGACACGAGAAAACAAAGCATTGGAGAGAGAGAGCTGGGGAGACAAAGAAAAAGAAGACGAGAGGGAAACAGGCAAAGAAAAGGAAGACGATAAAGAAAGAAAGAGACCAGAAAAAGATAGATAGAGAGTGTGAGAGAGAGAGGGAGAGACAAAAGAGGAATAGAAAAATAAAAAAAAAACAAGAAAAACGAGAGGTGAAAAAAAAGGAAAAAGAGAAAGAAAAACAAGAAAAAGAAAAGCGAGAGAGAGAGAGAGAGAGAGATGAAAAAAGAAAAATGAGGGAGAGAGGGAGAGAGAAACAAAAATAAAAGAGAGGGAGAAAGAGAAGAAAAAGAAAACGATACCCACGAGAAGGATAATTATATAATGTTTTGCCCAACATCGATCGAACGAGACGTAAACGGTGACAAATGTGACGTCATCAGCCGTAGATGAAGTGAAGACATTGTTTTAATGTGGCAAAAACTTTGTTAGCGATGGCGCGAACTGGCACGCCGTATAATAGGGCTAATTGTCTTCGTCAAACTAATTGTTGATTTTAGTAATTCATGCTTATTTTGCCAGGCATTGGACGGGAAGGGGGAGATGAGGGGCAATATTAAAACGAATTAAGTAGTTCATTCAGAAAAAAAAAGAAAAAATGGAAAAAAACTTTCTTGTCGTGACAAATATGCCATTTTAGATATTCACTAAACGAAGCTCTGTATGCCACCCGGCAAAAATTGGATTCATTAAGACTATTACGCCAAATATCCACGCCGAAGAAGACTCATCTTCTTCGAAGAAAACAAGTAACTGTAGGTGTGTATAAGACACTACTTTTACAAATGTTTCACACCAGAAAAGGAGGGGTGGTATTGCGCACACACACACACACACAAAAGATCAGTCACGAGCGATACCATATTCGGGACGGCATGAGTGAAAGTAAGTTATATATTAATCGGGGGTGGGGATAGCGCTTGTGGGGTAATGGTCATCGTCTTAGGGAATGGACACAGCGACCCGAGTTCAGACCCGAGATGAGGCTGTCTACATTTCAGATAGAGCTCGTACCTTTGGTAAAGGTATGAATCGGATTATTCTCCTTCCCAACGATGGGTAATCAGTAGGGTAGACCGAGCTATTCAACTTTGATATGGTAGCAAGTCTTGAAGAAAGGAAACAATTCAAACCAGTAAAATTCTATTTAAAATTAACTTTCTGTCGCTTCCTGCTCGTGTGGAGGGGTTGGGTAAAGAACTATATATATATATATATCAAAACTTACTTATGTGTAACGAACATTTGTTTTAGCTGCTCCAGAGAAATAGCCACTGGACTGCGTATTTGTTTATTAATTTGTTTTTTCTCATGTGAATTTCTTTAACCAAAGGTTTATTACATTTTTATGTGAATATGTTCTTTCTTTTGCTCGAAATACTGAGCAAATTTTCTTTTCGAAACATAGCCTAGCCGACTGGGGCTGTTGAATACACCGACTGCTTCTCTGCATACGGTTAAAACCTTTCCATCAGCAAATGTCCCAGATATGACACAAAACTATCTGTTGATGAGGTTCCAGTAATGCAGGAGTTTAGGAGAATGCGGAGTAGTCCTTCATTGTCTTCGCAATAAGCTGGGCCGTCTGGCATTCGTGCCGGACAGGTCGAAAGGCCCCCAGCTGCATCACTGATACCTTTGTCACCCTTGTATAGCACTGGACCCCATGGTCCAGTTTATGTTATAATCAGGCACACGTGCCTGGATCCAGATTTGGGTCCATGTCTAGCAAGGACCATCAGGCCCACATTGCACAAAGTGGGTCTAGCAGGGTTCGAGCCTCGGCTCGTGCACGACCTTACCCTCCCCTAATCCCCACTTTAAGCCGACCTTCGGCTCATTGACCTGGTGTCAAGTCCTGTCTGGTGGGAGGCAGAGACAAATATCTTCGTTGCCTTCGCTCCCAGGTCTACTTTGGCCCCAGAATGGTAGCACTTGATAGGGTCGTATCTATGGGTCTAATAGAAATAAACTGTATACCTATGCTAACTTGATGTTTGAAATAGAACTGTTCATATGTATAAAAATGGATTTGGCATTAATAACCTATGCCATAAAACCAAACCAAACTTTTTTGAAATATTATATAAACTATATTGTACCGGACATTGACAAGATGGTTAGAGTGTTCGGCAATGGCCCGGGGTTCAATCCCAGGTCGAGTCATACCAAAGACTCCAAAAATTGTACTTGAGGGCTCCTCGCTAAACACTCAGCATTATAAGATACGGATCAAGAGTAAAGTAGAGCAATCTAGGGAAAGGAGTAGCACCCTCCCCTACACCTTGGTGTAGTAGCTATCGAAAAAGGAGCCTTCGGGTCACTCTCGACTACGGTCGCCAACTTTACTTTTATAGGAATTAGTATTTCTAGTTGATGTACACCGGATAAGAAGTTGAACGAAGTTTAGATTCAGCAGCAATAAATTTCAAAAAGCCAATGTGTATGAAACAAGAGAAATGTTTTTTCCAAGAATTTTGAAAGTGAATTTTAGGAGTGAGTATTATGCACAAATTCGTACTATAAACGACTCATTAGGGGATACTAATATGTCGAATTCGTTGATAACAACTTCGACATATTGTTGTATACTCATTTGCCGTATGATAACGACTCAATAATTAAACAGACGCATGATAAAGACGCAGAAATAAAGGACGCAGGAGGGAAGACGCAAGAAGACTTTAGAAAAATATTCACCTCTCACTTTATTGCAAGGGTTCGAAAGGGTTGTTCAAAGTTTGCATGTGAGAGGGTGCTGGAGACCGAACATAAACTTCATATTTTGACCCCACTGTTATGACCGTCACGTTGTGTCTTTCTTGTTCTCCTAATGCTGGGGGTCTACTCCATCGGGGGGTTCCGAGCGCCCCCTCGGTCGGGTGTGGCTTTCACTACCACATCTCGTCTAACTCTCTGGAATTCTACTGGCAACTGCTTTGGCACCCAACTCAACTCAATTATATAATAATTCAACGCCCACACGATCGCCCACTGGATCTTTGAAATCGAATGTTTAATCGTCATCAAGCGGAAATAACTGTCATGCAGTTCACAGGTCACTCTCTTCCGGTGCATCAATGTAGTGGCACAATGGGACCTTCACCTTGTCCCACCTCATAAGCCTTAATCCGCCCACGCAATCTCTTTCGATTACTGGCCATTGGAATGTGTCACTTCCTTCCGATGTATCACCTTGGAATAGCATTTTTGGCCGGGTCGAAGGTCAAAATATAACAATAATAGTATACCCTAATGAGTCGTTTATAGTACGGATTTACAAAAGTTTACTAAGTTTGGCACACAGGCTTTCGGCAGCTGACAATGGCTATTGTTACTAAGTGGTCAACCATTTAAGTACTAAACAGGTTAATTGAGTTGAAGTGGTTAACGTTCTGGACTGCGGCCTCGAAATAAGCGAGTTCGAACCTCAATTATGTTATTATGTTCACTTTCAGTCTAATACTCCCGAGAAAATCTCCTCCCTGCTATGGGTTAAATAGTATCACTGCTGTTCTTCTACTAATATGACTGGCATTAAATAACCCAAAAAGCTTGACATACCATTAGATAAAGCAACCGGACAAGCTTAATCGCTTCTTAACTTAGGTGATCTTGCGGAGTCCGGTATTTTCAACGCATGTCCACCATGTTAAAGTGTGTGTGTCGGTGAAATGGAAAGTATCTACGACCTGATTTTTTGCTTGAATTTGACCTAGGATTTCTCTAACATTGTGAAAAAAAAAAGCAACAAAAAAAAAAAAAAAAAAAAAAAAAAAACTGTGCGTGTTTGTATGTTTACTCGTGCGCATAGCTCAGCACCTCGGGAAATTTTGTTGCTTAAAACTCGCTTTGCTTGTCAAAGACCGAGCATAAAAATAGGGAGGGGGAAAAACATACATTCTAGAAAGGGAGGGCCTATCGAATAGAAAAATAAAAAAGTGAGGTGGAAACAGAAAAAAAAAATGTTGAAGCAAAAGACATGAAAGTTTGGCGTTTTTATCAACATTTCTAACTAGCTAAATAAGCAGTAATTAAATAATCGTATTTGATAACCGCTAGGTAATTGCGTTTCAGATTTGGGGAGAGGAATGGATTTGAGGGGTTGAGACAGGAAATAACACGTTTCTGTGTTAAAGGAAAAAAAGGGAGAGAGCAAGGGTGACTGTTGTCACTACTTTTACTGTTTTTTTTTGTTTTTTTTTCATTATTCGTAATTCTTTGGTATAGGGGACTTTACGACAAAAATTTAATCGCTTGTTGTTTAATCATTTTGAAGGTTATTGATTGAGATTCGCTGTGTTTGGCATAAGGCAGAAAAAGTTGAACTTCTAGCTAGAAAGGAACTTCATCATAGAGTGCATGCGAGTCAAATTATTCAATTGATGAGATTAGTATTTACTATTGAATTAAGAGCATTGACAAAAGATGAGTGCTACGTTTTATTCATATATGTTATCAAAATTAAATGGATGTTTTCTTCATTAGGCTATAGACTTACTGATCTAAACACACACATATACATACATACATACATACATATCAATGGAAAATAAATTGTTATATATATATATATCATTCTATTTCAATAACCAAATTTATTTTCCATCCCAATGAAATCACAATGCCGAACATGATTATTAACCAGGCCATCGTTTCATCTACCGATTTTGTTTCAGCCATCATCAACCTTTCCACCCTTCTCTGCAGTTATTCTCAGAAATTTCACCCCAACCACATCCCTACTTACTGCCAAAACGAGTGGGTCACTAGGGGGCAGCACTAGCAAAGTAGGCGGAGTCAATGCAATCGAGGGGTCCTTCAAGGCGGGAAGAATCGCACTGACGAGGTGCGAGTTATCAGTGCTTATTCAATTATGACAATCTTGGTCGCTTTTGATATTCGAGGGACCCTAAGTTGCTAACGGACCTCTGAGAAGTGCCCGGATGCTAGCTGTGGCCATGAGAGTGGAACGGGAAAGGAGATCGCCTCGCAGAAGTAGACATGGTTGAGTGATGACGGCAGAGGATTTGAAGACTCGCTTCAAGGCAAACTGAGATGACAACATGAGAGACTCAAGCAAGGGTCGTTGGAGTGAGAGAAGATCAATACCAAATATACACCGAGAAGAATGTGTAAAATGAGCGTCTATATGTTAGTGAGGAAACAATGTACAACACTGTTTTATGATGTAAAGAGAGTGAAACAGAGAGACACTGATGGAAAGACAAAGAGGGACACAGAGAGAGCAAGAATGTAAAAAAAAAAAAAAAAAAAAAAAAAAAAAAAAAAAAAAAAAAAAAAAAAAGAAGCTAAAATGAAGAGAAAAATAAGAGTCTAGAACAAGTTAGGTTAGCTTCTTTATTCAATGGCATATTATTCTTTTTTGGTTATTCATAGAAGAGCGGTAGTGGTATTATTTGACCGATATGAGGAAGGATAAGGGATTTATACCTTTCTTAAAAGATATTTGTGAACCTAATAGCGCGACTGGAGTTCGAAATCGCTAACTACGATTCCGCAGTCCATAGTTTTAACCATTACGCAACGAGAACACCCCCAACAAGTTAGAAGTGCCCAGTGAAAATCAAAAGTAACATAGTATACATCAAGCGTTGTATATCCATACGAGAAAATATCTCGAGACCTTTCATTGCGTTTCCAGTGACAATTAACATGCTGAAAGCTCCAATATCTACAGCCCCCTTTTTTTCTTTTAGAAAGGGCCCATTAATCCTAATCATTAAACCCATTGCTTCTCTTGGGCATAGAGTGAAGGATTCTAATTAGTATTCATAGTTATTTTCATTCTATCTAAAATACCAATGATTAAAAATTACGCTTAGCATAGACGCAGTGTTCATAAAATAATCATTTAGTTACAAATTCGACAAGAAAATACATTTCCAGATCTCCAAATTGCCTTTTACTAAGTTTTGTCTTTTTTAGACACAAGTTGAGTAATATGTGGTACCTCGTGAGAATCATTTTACTAACAGTGGTCTGCTAGTCTAACTAAGTAGCCATTATTATTCTCTTTATTTTATAATTTACAATATTGTAACGGTATTGCTCTAAAGAAAAAAAAATCGCTTTGGAGAGTTTTGTTTTACAGTGTATCAACCCTTTTCGGGTCATTTAACGCCAAATTAAGTCATTTTGATAAACGTTTCAAACAATTCAGTTTAGTCTAAGTACAGTTTTGCTTACAAACAGTTTAAATATCAAAAACATTTCTATTTCAAACAATTCAGTTTAACATAAGTACACATCATTATCATGTCGCGCTGCCAGCACAGATCTCCCTGACCCTCTCTCACCACCTGTCTCTCACGTCCATTGCTTCCGGTAGGTCCTCAAGGCTATATATCCTGTATCGGCACTGGGCTGTTGTATATAGGTTCTTACTGGTCGTCCATGTGAAGGGATCCACAGGAGTATGTCGTTTATGAGTTCGTCCTTACTTCTCCAGCAGTGTCCTGAATGTTAGGTTTGTCTAACTTTGATAGTTTTCATGATTGGGTGGTAGGTGGCCGTATAGCTGCTGTTTTGTGGGGTGTTGCCTCCAGGACTTGTTTAATATTGCTTGCAGCAACACAGTTTAGTTCTATTTAACCTATAGATAGGATTTTTAGGTGCTACCACTCAGGGCCAGAGTAGAACTGAGAGCGATGTCAATAAAGGGGTACTCTGCATTTCCCAAAGCTCTTGCATTACTGAAGCCTCACCATCAGTTTGTTTAATGTCATATCCAAGACACTCATTGGGGCAGTTTTACTCTTCTCCAGAGAAGTAGTCGGTGTATTCTGCTGCCCCGGTGTGCATCAATTAAAAATACACAGTAGAAGACAAGTCTTACAATTCATCTTAATAGATCTTAATGGTATGTCAAACCGTCTCGTGTTATTTTATGCCAAGAGGCTTGGAATTTGCATTCCAGTCGAATATGAATAATTTTCCAACAGATCTACTTGACGCATAGAATAGAGTCTAACAGGCACTACCACTGCGTGACAGAGTGAACCTGAAAGTAATGGCAATAAAGGAGTACCCATACTCCCCAGATCACCAGAACTAAAGCCGCACAATCAGATGCAAACTGGTGTCATATAGAGAGCACGTCTTACAAATCAAGCTACAAGAATTATTTCGTTTCTCGTTTTATCTGCTACTGTATCAAAACGTCCAGTTCCACGCTGCGAACAGACTATTACAAACTTCTCCCTTCATAGAATAATTAGTGTCGAAGAGAACTCAAGGCTACTATATATATATATATATATATATATATATATATATATACACACACACACACATACATACATACATACATACAGATAGTGAAGTCGAACTTTCGCAGTGGATTCGTTTACCAACAAAAAACAAAACACAGCGCTTGGTAAGAACTCGTAAAGCTAGAGTCTGTTTATTGCATTAGCTATTGTTGATCCTACCTCTTAAGTAACTAGCTGGATTTATTTTTATGGGGTGGGCGGGTGGATTTCTTTTTAAACCCACATAATTGAGCTCTGAGAAAGAGGTATGCTTCAACAACAATAGCCACACACTGTATGAAATAAAAGCATAAAAATGTGTTTCTAGGTGAATGTAATTAATATATTGTTTATATCGGTGGATTTCGAGAATTTAACAGTTAGGATTAATCTATTTCGAGGTGAGGGATACATGCTAAAACCTTTGTGGTAAATAAAGAATATACAATTACAATTATAATTAAAAGCAGGTTTAATCTTTAATAAAAATTTACCTTATTCTAGTCACGAAAATTCAGATCAATATCACAATATATTTCACGAATGAAAAAAACAAAAACTATGATATACATCAGGATTAAAATTCACAATGATTAATTTCTCGCTTTCTATCTCTATGTAAGCTAATATTATAGCTGATATATATGAGCAATGTGCGTTGACAAGGATATTAAGTTGAAAAACAAATAATTGTAGAAAAGGAATCTTTTTTATCCCCTCTATACACACATATCTGTATTTACCAATCCCACAGCATGGGCAGAATGTCACACAAGGTCAATTTTTAAGAGTTTAACAGGTTTGAATTCAGAGTTTTCTTTCTCCTTAATTGGTTACTATACAAATTTTAAAGAGCTCAGTCTGCCTGCTATTTACAATAAATGGAAGGAGAATTGTTAGAATCATCTGTTTCCCAAGGATATTAGTGCAATGTGAAATGCAAATAGCCACGTTCAGGATGTGATCCCGGGTTGGCGTGTTCATTTCCATTACACCACAAGCGCTTCATATATATATATATTCCGGTAAAATAATTGGATTTTCATAGGTTCAGCTCCTGTCGAGATGCTATGATCCATGTTGATGTAGAATCGACGACCCTAGTGAGTTTGAGTTTGAGTTTTGTTTAACGGCATATCAACCCCTGTGGGTCATTTAATGCCAAAAAGGTTATTTTGAATTTCAGGACGACCCTAGTGAGTAGCGATAGAAATCAGGTGGAACTAGAATGGTACCAGACAAAATCATTAGAAACTTATTTCCTATTTAAGAATACGCATTTAAATAAAGAACCATTAAAATACGGTTGCGAGGCTTTGAAGGGTGAAACATCTTGCCCAAGGATAGACAACAAATTGCTGCATTTCTTTATTTCTGATTCTTTTTCTGTCTGGTTCATGGCTTACGGCAATTCGTTTTTTTTTCGGGCGGGCCGAGAGAGAGAGAGACAAAAAGAGAGAGGAAGGGGATCTTCCCTCCCGCCTCTAACTCGTCCGCAGAGGTATGCTCTTCGCGAACGAAAACAATTCCGAGCCGAAATATAGAATTACTGAGAACAAAGAATTGTCTTCAGTAAACCTTTCATCGCGAACAATGTATGTTTGTTTATTAGGTTTATTGTCTTGAGGCTGTTTTTTGTTACTTTCTTGAAGGGATGGTTGGGGGTCTGGAAGTGACAATGGGCAAATTATTGGAATAAGCTTTTACGAGTTTAATCTTTTTTTTTTTTCGTTCGTGTACTTATATATATATATATATATATATATATATATATATATATATATATATATATATGGTTATTTGCGTGTGGGTGATCGAGAGAGGTGTACACGTACGTGGTACGCTCGTGTATGCACAAACAAAAACAGGTTCATGTGCGAAAATACAAGCATAGAGATATACAATTGACAGGTACACGCACAAACAATGCAGAGATATGTTCTCTCTCTCTCTCACACTCTCTCTCACTCACACACACACGCGCAGGTATACTTACACATAACATAGGTATACCAACAAATACACACAACCAAAATTAATTCAGTGTTTTTCCTAACCGCATTTCTATTTTTGCAGATTTTCTCCTGTCAGGGAACTGACAGTGAAGAGAGTTTGTACCATCAACATGTTAAGATGAAAGCTTTAACTCTCTAACGATAAAAAAAATCATTTTGAAAGGATGGGTATGGGGAACTTGATTCAGTTGAAACAGTTTTCTGAATTTATTCACATTTACTAAGCTTAGTCTGGTACAATGCTATAACCCCAGAGCGATTTTTGAATAAAGAAATATAAGGAGAGTTCCCCAACAATCACCCAGCAATATTTTTTTGTTAGTAGTCTTTTTTTTTATTATTATTTTGTATTAAAAAAAAAAAATAAGGACAGCTTAGGATTATCTTGTACTCTTGTGTGATCATCAAAATTAAGCGGGCGTGGAACATAATCAGTTTCATAGATGGTTGACCTCATAGAAATATTAGTTAATGTAAGCAACGATATCTTTGTCTATCACCGAGCAAACTTTGATAAACTTTAATAAAAATAGATAAAGAATCATTGAAGTTAAGCAACATGGAATATAATCAGTACATAGATGGGCGACCATTTTGTAATACTAGGTTCAGTAAGTTGCCTATAACCTTCCGCCAGACTAAGGAAATTTTAGTAAATTCCGCAAAGTTAAGCAACGTCGAAACATGTCACAACCTAAATAGGAGATGTATTAAGAAGTAACCGATGGCGTAATGGCTAAAGTGTTGGACTGCAGCACTGAAGAAAGCATGTTCGAATCCTAGTCACGTTATACCGTTAATTTTCAGACTAAAACCCTTAAAAGATAGAGAACACCTCATCCCTCCAGCCGTGAGTTAAATAGTATCATTAATATTTTGCAAGCGTGGCTTTGGCATTAAATAACCCTCGAAAGTTTATACGCCATTAAAAAACAAAGAAACCAGTCTCAGTAATCTGCCTTGTCATGTCTTGTGTCGGACTACAAAAGTTTCTGTCTAACCATCGAAGTTAAGCAATGTCAAAATTTACTAGTACTTAGATGGGTGACAGCTTCGAAATATTTAGGTGCCGTATTTTGCTCTTGGTCTTATGTCAGACTACGCAAGAAAATATATAATCATTTTTGGACGAAAACGTTTCACTTCAACTACAAAAGCGTCTCAAATAAGTCACTGGTTTTCCTTGTTTCTAGTTAAAAGTTCTAAAACACAGCGTTCTTTGTAGCAATTATTTCCAATTTGTTAGCTGGTTATTTTGTTTGGTTTCGTTTTCATGTTATTGTTATTCTCTCTACCCCCATTGTCTCTTCGTTCGGTCGTTGTAAAACAGGATACATTTGAAGAAATCCTTCAAAAGATGAAAGGAATTCTCTTTTTGCTACTTTTCGCCTAGAGTTCGGTTAATTATTCTGATTGCTGGAATGTCTGTTCAGCGTTCGCGTTGCGAAGATGACGACAGGTAAGGTGTCAGAGATGAAATGTTTATAGGTATGTACTGAGCTTGGCTTCGTCTAGCATGAAGCCATGCGTAAGAGGATGGGTACTAAGCTAGGATCGAAACCTCCACACTTGTATGCCTGGCTCAATTAACTATCATCCCACAGCAAAGCGCCCAAGTACAGTTTCCATCCTAAAACGCAAATAAACTGACCGCTATTCTCCAAGTTGTTCATTTATTTGCCTCACCGTAGAACAGTGGTTAACCCTATTTGTCCTTAACAGTACACAGGCAGAGCGACATTTTCTCCTTTTGCCGATAGCTTAATGTAAGGGATTTTTATCGGCTGCTCCTTGATTAAGTAAAATGTTAATGCGTTGAAAATAAGTTGGCCACTCAGCAATAATTTTAGAAATATCTGCTTGCAAAAGAGTTGTCAGTTTTACAGTTCACTTAGGCTTCTTTCTCGGCACGTGTGTCTTTCTGACCAAAATGTTGAAGAACATAGACTTTATCTCAGGTTATTTAAGGTCACTGAAAGCCATAAAAATAGCAAAATATACAGTTTCTGTCAAAATGGAGTTAGACAGGGCGTTATTTTGCTATTAATCGTCACCTTTTTTTTTCGATACCCCGAAATCTCGGAATTTAGGGCTCAAGGAGAACATGTCAGATACAAATAATAAAAGGCGACCATTCAGAGTATTTTTTTTTCTTTTAATGGGAGAGCTTTAAATAAAAATTTTATGAATACAGGCTCAATGGCCAAATAGTTTAAAGAATTAACTATTTGAACAAGTAACCTCATCTTTGTTTTGTTCACAATTAACTTTTTGCAGTGATAGAACAGTTTTTGATATAAGTATTCATCCCAAGATGGGCCTGGTAAAGTCCTAATCAAGACGGAATTAAATCCAATAAGGAAGACTACATTTCCTGAGACTCATAATTTAGTTAAATTCGGCACTTGTCAGGCTTAGAATTCAATGCTTAACAACTTCGCTTGTTTCGTGACATCAAACACAAGAACCAAAACTAAATGTGTTGATAGCTTAAAACAAAAAAAACAACAAAAAAAAAAACACGATTTCTTTTTGTAATGTAACTAACAGACTTTCCCTATCTGGATCAGTCGAGATCGTTTTCTTCCCCCCCAAAAAAATTTCTTAGTTTCGCAATTTTGTTTTCATTTTATACGAGGTAAATCCATTCTTTTTTTTATCTTATGGTGAAAACGTTTTTAAATAATAGTCATCAACAGTTTATCATTTTCGTATCGACAAACACATAGTAATATAGGATTAAGACTCCAGCCAGCCAACCAGAAACGTGGATTTGTGCACATGCGCATAAAGAAAGATAAACAATCAATTCTTTTCTTTTTCACTTCACTTGAAACCAAATAAAAACGACTATATATGTATGTAAATATATATGACGAATCTTAAGCCTTAATGGTCGTTGGGATAAGTTTTATATTGACATTGCTGTCTGTCTTTGTTGGCAAAAAATGATTTGCTGTTGCCGCTAAGAATTCTTGGAAAAAAAAACTGAGAACAAAATGGCGGAAACGTGAAGTAAAGAATAATGATCGACAACTATTTTCCAGTCACAGTTAAATGGATCAAATAAGCTACTGACCACTCGACCAAACGACAGGGCTTTATAGAGACGTTCAGAATATTTCATTAAAATACAATCATTAATTTCTTTTTTAACTCATTTTTTTTTTGTCTTCTCTCTTTTTAAAATCTTGTTTAATCAATTGTTCTCTCTTCCTTTTTCTAATCAAAAATAAAGATAATTCTATTTAAAAAATAATATAAAATGTCGAAGGTCTGACAAATTCAATATTACATAGATACAATCATATTTACTCATAAACAAAAAAATAGTAGTGTTTTTCATAGACTCCCCACCCACTTTGCCCTTCCATCTTGACTGTATAGCTGCATCTTTGCACAACTGAGCAGTACTGAATAGGATCGAGATTCGAGAGAAATTCCAGTACAAAATAAGGAAAAAAATCTATTAAACGGGTTGAAAATTATAGCGATCGAACTATAATCAACAGAGATAGATCAGTTTGCACTCTTACACAAAATGAATGCCGATCCTAAATCTGTTCCGTATTTTAAAAATTCGAAATTAAAAAAGATTGATATATTTTCTGTAATGTTATCAAGTTATTCTGTTTCAAATCAGTTGTTCAATGTCCCTTTTTTCATAGTTATTTTCGAAGTTTATATTAGATGTGGCACAAGGCCAAAAGTATAGAGTAACTAGTGAGAATTGGATGCACTACTGATAGTCTACTAATCTAACTTGCTAATCATTACACATTGCAAAAAGATTATAGGTGCCTCACAAAGTTATTTACTAAAGTGAGTTTATCTGTGGCACAAAACCAATAGAATTAGGTGCCCAGTGAGGATCAAACACGTTAATAATGGTCTGTTAATCTAATTTGCAAACCATTACTCTAGGTGAAGCGTCCATCATCTTTTTGCATACCAACATTTCACTTAATAGCAATACTACCGTAAATTGCAATATGTAAGTCGACCTTTTAGAGCTTAAAAAAAATCTCTACACCTCAGAGTCAACCAGTGCTAAAGGTTTAGATTTTAGCCCGGCAATATAAGACCCCTTGTTTTTAGAGATTTTTTTCCTGGTTTAAGGGTCGACCGGTACGCTGAAATCTACGGTATATATCTACCGCATTCCTTCATAGGCAAATTAAATACAACCACTGCTCAATATCGCAACAATATTTTTTTTAAAAGACACTCAAGTAAAGTCCTATTTATACATAAAAGGGTTTACTAAGCTTAAGTTCTCCAGTCGACTAGGGCTGTAGAATACAGCAACTGCTTCTCTGCAGAGGGCTAAGACACCCCCCACGAGTATCCTGGATATAACAGTAAACAATCTAATAGTCAGGCTCCATTAATGCTGGAGCTTTGGGGAATGCGGAGAACATCTTCGTTGCCATCGCTCCCAGGTCCACTCTGGCCCGGAGTGGTAGCACCGGATAGGGTCCTATTTATGGGTCGAATAGAACTAAACAGTGTACTCATGCTTAACTAAATTGTTTGAAAGAAAACTGTTTTAAAATTTAACTGTAATCAAAAACTATTCTCATACAAAACTGAATTGTTTGAAATCTAATTTGGCGTTAAATGATCCAGAAAGGGTTGATAAACCATAAAACAAAACAACCAAACAACTAAGCTAAAGATCTGACACAAGGCTAGAAATGAAGAGCATTCAAAGATAAAGCAACTCATTAGTATTGTTTAGAATAATGGGACACTAGCTCAAAAGCCATGGATATGTAACTCCGAGGTCAAACCGGCAGATATGGCGAAAATTTTGAGTGATAGGTGTCATTCCATCCTGATGCAAAAAAAAAACCTCCAACCCAACAAAAAATTGTCTTCTGGATATGACATCAAACGGTATCCTAAGTTGAGGCCTCAGCTCTAGTGAGAGTAGAGTAGCCGTTTGTTGCCATTGCACTAAGCTCCACTTCGCTCTGGAGAGGTACTATCTGTTAGCGTTTCATCTATGGGTTGCCCAGTCGGCTGGGGCAGTGGAATATACCGACAGCACCTCTGCAGAGAGGTAAGACCCCCGCCAAACAAGTGTCCTGGATATGACGTTAAACAATCTGATGGTGAGTTTCCAGGGATGCTGGGGATTTGGGGAATGCAGAGAACTCCTTCATTGGCATTGCTCCCAGGTCGACTATGACCCGGAGTGGTAACACCAAAAAGGGCCCTATCTATGGATTAAAAGAACTAAACTGCATACTTATGCTAAACTGAATTGTTTGAATTAGAACTGTTTGACAAACCTGAATAGCTTGAAAGAAGAATGTTTTGACATTGAAACTATACTTACACTAAACTGAATCGATTAATATAGAACTGTTTTGAATTTTAACTGTGCGTAAAAAAAATCTATACTTATACTAAACTGAATTATTTGAATTAGAACTGTTTCCATAAAATGAATACCTAGAAACAGAAATGTTTTTGGACAATTAAACTGTGTAATCCTGATAAACTGATTTTTTTGAGATAGAACTGATTATTTGTATAAGAGTGAATTTGGCGTTAAATAACCTACAAAGGTTGATATGCCATAAAAATCAAACAACCAACCAACCAACCCATCAATGAGTCAACTATATCTATGTGAAAATTATTAGCATTATGAATGCTTAAAACTTTATGTGAAATTTTTTGCTCAAAGAATAGTCACTTGAAGCTATTATCTACCAATGATTTTATTACTTAAAACCATATAATTGGGTGCAAATTATGTTAGATAGGAATACTTCAAATATAAAGGTGTGCAACAAAGTGGAATAGTTTCTAGAAACCATATAATTGCTTAAAAATACTGACTTCGGAATTAAACAAAGACGGGGTCAATACACTGAGACATAGTGAAAATATTACTATACTTGATGTAATTTTGGAGATGAGGTCAGGTAAGAAGATCGTTTTGCGTCAGTCATTAAAACAAAGATCAATATTCTTAGGAGAGAAAAGATTTCTTACCCGATTCGCCATTGTCTTCTCTTTTCCGTTTAAAGCTTCCATTGTTCAAATTGGCTGTGTTTTGAGAAGGGATGCCCAAAATTCCACTTATCGAATAGGGACCGGGCCGTGTCATGCCATCCGCTCCTGCAGGAGCCTGAGTCTGGTTGAGGGCCGGAGGTGGGGCCTCACCCTGAAGAGGGGGACTCGACTGAGCCTGCGGATTTTGAGCCTTGGCTTTTTCGGCAGCTCGATTCCGGACTATTCTGCAAGAGAAAATTCGCTTAGATATTAGAAAAGTTGTCTTTCTTCAGGTTGGGGTTAAGGAAGGGTTTGAGAACTTCGGGGTCAAATTTTTTTTTTAAATCAAGAAAAAATCTAAAACGCAACTTTGATCACAAGCTGTGTTATAGTTGTTATTTACAAAACTTTTTGCTTAGATATGGCACAAGGCCGAATGAATAGAGCACCCAATGAAACTCGAACTCATTCGTGGAGGTTTGCTAGACTAGCTTGCTAACCATTACACTACCCGAGGCGCCCTAAGCTACTCTACAGTAATATTACAATGTTTAAACGTAGATTGTATAATAATACTTCCACACCACTATGGTACAGAAAAAAAAACAATCTCTATATTGAGTAGAAAGTCAGAAAGGAATTGTCAGTTGTCAAGAATTAATGCAAGCGTTACAAATAGAATATAGCGTCAACCTTAACTCCATTATTATACTACCTTGTTGCAAGAACGTAGAATACATTGTATCTTTTGTAGAGAAGTAAGAATCCCAAACCCTTACAAAAGAAGTCTGTGGTAAATGAATAAAGGGGTATTGTGGGTATGACATTGAACTGCATTCGATGGCGATGTTTCAGTCAGAGAGATTTAGAGAGTGTGGAGTACTTGTTCATTACCATCATTTTTAGGTCCTCTCTGACCCGGAGTGGTAGCACCTGTTAGGGTCCCCTCTATGGGTCAAATAAAATTATTTTGAAATTTTTCGTATTCGAGAGGACTATGTAGAGAAAAAGACTGAAAAAACAATACAAAAAATGTATATATGAATGTACAATTTAATGCCTTAATATTATATACAAGTCAAAGAGTCGTCGTAGCGTAGAGGCAAACGTTCTGGACTGTGACATCTTAGTAAGCGAGTTCGAATAACAGTTATGCCGTTGCGTTCACTTTCAAACAAATACCCTTAAGAAAGACATAAACTCTCTTCATCCTCCCAGCTATGGGTTAAATAGTACCACAATTGTTCTAAATTTATGATTTGGGCATTAAATAACCCACAAAGGTTGATATGCCATTAAACAAAGAAAACGAAACGAAAATCTATATAAAAGCCTGTGTTATATAATTTTCACATCTATCTCGTACTTATTCGAGACGTATGTAAATAGTATAATAGATATCAGCTCTTCATATCTGTCTCGTTTTTATTTTATAATAATTTTAGATGTAAATGTGACCAAGTTATAAAGCAAAAACAAAGTATCTATATCTCCTCTATTAAAGTGAATTCCTTTTTATATTGCGAACATTTCTGTTGACGTAGTAAAGAAAGAATTTGATTTTATCTCATCACCAATGGAAAACAGCAGCAAAATCACCATCTACTTGCAAACCGGAATAGAAATTTTTTTATTCTCCTATTTAGAATATTTTTAAGATATTGCTATAATTTTTTTTTTTTTTTTTTTTTTTGGCCGATATTGTTCACACAAATATATATGTATGCATACAAACCTTCAATTTAAGAATTACAGCAACAAAAAATGAATTAAACAACTGCGTTGCCAGTAAAGCCTTTATCAGCAAGCAAAGTCTCGGGATCAAAGCATCATTACCATTAACTCGGTGCGCCTCACTAGTACCTTACACTACCACCAATTTTTCGTATTTGTTGCGTCAGAATATATATATATATATTCTGATTAAAATAAAGAAATATTTTCTTGTGTTTTGTTTATTGAATTTATTTTTAAATAACTTGTGATAACATGGGTTACATAAACCTCAGGCCAGGAATATGCTTTCTCTACTGCGACCTGTGAACAGTCTAACAAACATCTTTCATCTGTTGTTCAAATAAACAATGAATAACTTGCTAAATTCGGTTTTATTTATTTTAAGACGAGGTCGTATGATTAGTCACAATTTCCCGCCCTTTTTTCTTAAACTTACACCGAGAAACAAAAAGGTAGAGAAAGAGAGAGATGGGGTGAGAGTGTAGGGCGGAGAGAATGACGTTGACCGGACTGTCCTGGTGAAAATGGTCAGTAATATTTGATTGGGACGAATACCAAGGAGGGGGAAGATTCATCTGGCCACAGCCCAAGTAGGTGGCTCCTCGGATCTTGAGTATAAGGAATTCAAATAGGCTATAATTAGTTAAATTAGTGTATCATCCCCCCCATTCCTCAATACGAATACACCCCCACTGCTGTGTATTTTGTTGCTTTCTCCACTTAAAATAAAAGAAGCAGCCTATTGCTTTCGCGATACTCATTATGTTTACCTTAGTGCAGAACATAGCTACGGCCCCCACCAAAAAAAGTGAGAAGATTATGTTGCACCAGTGCTCCCGGGGTGGGGGTGCTTACTTACCTGTTTTGAAAAATCAATATAAGAAATCTTCCTCTTCCACCCCTATCGCGCCGAACTTCCAACACTTACTATTGGCATTGATTAGAGAGTAACAAATATATTTAACAATCGACGGCGCCCTATTTATTCGGCCTTGTGCCACATCGAAGCAAAGAGCTTTGTAAATTACTATTTAACAATCGACATAAGCACATCCTGTTTGCGGGGCACAGAACTTCTTCAGAGGGATAATAACCCCCTCCTCAAAGGGTTGTCTTGTGTATAACATTAAACTGCGCTTTGTGGTGAGGCTACAGCTCTGGAGCTTTGAGGAGTGTGAGGTACACCTATATTGCGATCACTCCCTGGTCCTCTAACCGGGAGTAGTTGCACCTGTTAGGGTCCTATCTATGGCTCAAATAGATGTTTGAAAATTCTTCCCATTCAACCGTAGCGTTTGTACAAAATAATCTTAAGAAACAATTGCGTAAAAAAATGTAATGTACAATGAATGAGATTATTTAACTTCTTGGCATAAATTACTCCAGACAGGTTGACCTGCCGTTAAAACCAATCACTTAATATTTTATTCGTTAAACATTAGATATGGTTAAGCATCCGTACTATGCAAGCAATCAGACTTTTTTTCCCTAAATTTGTCTCTCCCGACCACACACACTAATGAAAATCTAATTTTGTGCGTAACTGAGCAATTTCAGTCTTGATTTTTTTTTTTTACTCCCTCACCCCCATTCGCCTCCCTGTTTTGCTTTTGTGGGTATTTTCTTCCTTCCTTTCCTTAATTAACTTCACAACAATTTCTGCTGACTTAATTTTCCCGCCTTCTTTTTTCCTCATCTTCTTTAAGCTGCCATCTTAAAACCCACAGCAGATATTCATTGAGAATACTGACCCCCTGTACGGTTCACAGGACAGTCAGTTTTTTTTTTTTTGTTATTGTCTCAACAGTAACTACGACAGGACGATTTACATCTCTTTATAAACTTATCCAGCCAATCATGAAACCCTTTGTAGTAAGTTTAATTCTCCGAGTGTCGTCCGAATTCTTGACTTTGAACCAAGGCTATTTAAACTTTCTAAACATCTGTTCATTTGGCTTAATTCTCAACGAGTACCTTCAAGTCGTAATCGTGTTCCAGAGTAGGCGCCCTAGTTCATATTATGAATACTGTATAGAGCCTTGGGTCCTTCTTACGCTATTTAAGCTTCAGAAATATTTATACATTCTTCACGTTTCTATTAATATCAAACATACGTGTATTATAAACATAGCCTTTCTCCAGATTTAGATAATGTGGGCGCCTGCCATAGGGACGTTCTCACAGAACAATTAGTGCGTTTAATCCAATCTGAGTAGCCACTAACCTGGTACTTACAAAGACAGACTGATACAACGCTAAATTAGCGAAAAAGACACGAGAAAAACTGGTTGGTTGGATTTTATTACATCTTAAACCTAGTCAGTTATTCAACGTCAAACCCTTTTTCTACATATACATGATTCGTAAACGAATAGTTTAAAAGTAGCAATTTTTAAATGAGCTGGAGCTCATTTGTTTGCACACAGTTAAATAGTTGCAAGTATTGCTATCTAACACTAATAATTTTATTTGCTCACTGTTAAATAGTTTCAAATATTGCAATATAATTCTCTTCAACGTTATTCATTCGTCTGCACACAGTTAAATGCTTCCAAGACTTGCTATGTAATTCTAATAATGTAATTTAACATCATTTAACTGTGTGTCAATGACTGGTTTCAAAAAAATGATTACATATTTCTATTTGACCCATAGTTACGACCCTATCAGGTGCAAACACATCGGCCAGAGTGAACCAGGGAGCGATGGAAATGAAAGGATATTCCAGCATCACCATTAGATTGTTTAGTGTCAAATCAGGACAAGCAGTCGGTGTATTCTACAGCCCTAGCCCACGGGGAAAATTGGTATTTTGAAGATGGGAGTCTCTTTTATAGAATGTCAAAGGAAAGTTTGTGGAAACATTTACCTGTTAATGGAACTGACGCTCGGAACGTTATCTTGGCTGCAGATGTTTTCTGACAATAAACGATCGCGAATCTCCCAGGCAAACATGGTCGGGTTTTCTTGCTTATATTTTGAAATGGCCTCTACAACTTTTGGGGTGGCTACTTTGGGCTTGGAACCGCCAATCACGCCTGGTTTTATAGACCCAGTTTCATAATACCTGCAAATATAAACGAAAAGAAAAGGTAACAATTCAATACACACATTAATGATTGTCATTAAATAATTTTAAAGGCGAATGAAAAAGAAGTTTTTGAAGATTAAATATACAACTCCTGTCAGGAAATCTGACCACTGACAATCAAATTTGTCCTTCACTTTCAGGGTCTTTCTATAGTAAAATGATTTATAATGAATTTCTGCAATGATATTAATACCACTCCATTTATATTCTACCTAGAATTGTCTTGTACCGTCAGTCTTTATTCATGATAACTGACATTTTTTAATGGGTTCATTTTCTTTGATCAATGGTATATCAACCATTGTGGGTTATTCAAAGCCAAACCCACCCTTGTAAAAGAATTGTAGCGGTACTAGTTAACCCATAACTGTAATAACGGAGGTTTATACCTTTCCCCTTGGTATTTGTACAAAAGTGAATATAAAAAGTAAAGTTGATAACCTTTAGTCGAGACTGACCAGAAGGCTGCCTTTTCAATAGCTACAACACAGAGGTGTAGGGGAGGGCGCTACTCCTTCCCCTGGATTGCTCCACTTTACCCTTGTTACGTACCTTATAATGCTGAGTGTTAAGCAAAGAGGTATCTAGTACCATTTTTAAAGTATTTGGTGTGACCTAACCTGAGATTTTAACCCCAGTCTCCCGGGCCATTGGCGAACACTCTACCCACTAGGCCACTTAAACTAGTAATACGAAAATTATCATCCTAGAGTCTTGGGATTAAAAAAACCAACAATACTGTAAATTAAAGCTGCAACAAAATATGAAATACATCTATAAGATAGAGCAAAACTATCCATAAAATAGTAATAATAAAAAGTGCATCATGAGATTAAAAGCAAAAATAAAGAGACTGAGTAAAACTAATATTATTGAAAATTACATAGATCAAGAGTTTTGAGATAAAAGGCAACAGTGCGATAGTTCGATTTGGTTTTATGGCATATCAACCATTGTTGGTTATTTAAAGCCCAATCCTGTTTTTACATATGTATTTTGTAGATACATAAAGTTAAATTATCAAACCGTTCTATTTTTAACAATTCAATTTAGTATAAGTCAAATGGTTCCAAGTATTGCTATATATAACAAACAATACAATTAAACAACAGTCGTTTTTCACACACAATTAAATGATCAAATAGCTCTATTTCAAACAATTCAATTTAGCATAAGTCCTTTGTTTTCCCTCGCATTAAATGTTAAACAGTTCTATTTGACTCATAGATAAGACTATCAAGTGCTACCACTCCGGGCTAGAGTGAACCTCGAAGCGATGAAATGAAGAGGTACTATGCATTCCCCAAAGCTCTAGCATTTCTGGAGCCTCATCAGACTAATGTTACATCCAGGACTCTCGTTCGTAGTTGGGAGAGGGGTCTTACCCCCTTTGCAGTGATGCAGTCTGATGATCGTCATAAGATGAAGAAGAACTTGCAGAATGGTAGATTTTGCCGCCCTTGCTGGCCACAGAATAAAATTGAAAGAAAGTTAAAAGAAGGATAAGTACTTCGACCTCGCGAGGAGATTGAAAAAAAATCTGGGTACAGTCACCAAAGGATTGGTACAACGACTGGAGGACTTGGAAATAAGTCACTCAAACTCCAGTGAAAGACCATCTGCCAACGCTAATGTAAAAAAAAAAACTCAGAGTAAGAAGGAATAAAATAAAGAGGTTGTTTCACAATTGTTGAAACAAAGCCGCGGCCGGTTCGAATCTTCCCTGTTGATTTTATTGTCTTTTTCTTTTCAGGTTATTTGATGAGAAATAATTAATATTTTGATGTATTTAATTAAATATACGAAAATCATGCCATGGGCGATGGAATAGAAGATATTTTGTGTGAGGACATAACGATATTGAGTTTTTCAAGTTTGTTTATGGAAGATACAGAATAAACTTCAATTTCAATAGATTTTCAAGTTAGTCAAGAACTTTAAAGCTCGTGGGGCAACGAGTTCCTTGCCATCTGGATCTCCGATCACCCAAGAGGTTTGCACGCCTAACAGCAGTACTGATAACTGAACAGCGAACATCTAGAGCGTGTATGCTAGGCGTTCTGACATTTTTTATTTCTTGCCATTGACTAAACGATTATATCTCCCAAAATCTCCTTTTTTTTTTTTTTTTTTTTTTTGAAAAGGTAAAAATGAAATTTTGACTACTCTTATCATTAATTATACAGAGAGAATCGATCCAAAGCGTTCGGAGAAAAAAAGCAACAATAATAAGATGGAGTAAAACTAGTCATGAAATAATTGTAATTATGAAGTATCAACCCAGAGAATAGGAATATATAACAACAAAAACTACAAGTGAGATTTTCCTTGGTGTAATGGTTAGCATTGTAAAACTACCAGAACGGGAAGTAAAGTCTCACTGTGTGTCCCATTTTCCAGTCTTTTGTCAAACTTACTTCAGCTTAGCAAACGCCAGAATAGAGTAAATTTAGTAAGAGAAGGATAATACTGAATATTAACAGCAACGTAGAGCATCTGTGTAATATTACTTGGATCAAGGGCACCTCTGGTGGTGTAACGGTTAGCAAGCTTGACTAGCAAACTTACACGAGTGAGTTCGAGTCTCATTGGGCGCCCCATTCATTCGGCCTTGTGCCACATCGAAGCAAAGAGCTTTGTAAATTACTAATATTACTTGGATCAGTCAGAGCCGCCTTGACTTTTCTGCGAAAGATCAGAGTGAAATATCTGCGCACGTTAAAATCCCATTACAATTTACAAGATACATACAATGAAACGCAAAGTAAAGAAAATATATTAAATGTATAAAAAAATAATGAAATTAAAAAAAAAAAATCATTAACATTTTTTTTAACCTCTTACTAACTTATTTTGATAAATCCATAAAATTCCAGACGGAATAAATGGTTTTTAGACATAAAGTAAAGCTGGTGACCTTTAGTCGAGAGTGACGCGAAGGCTCCCTTTTCTACTTTATAGCTACTACACCAAGGTGTAGGAGAGGGCACTACTCCTTTTCCTGGAGTGCTCCCCTTTACTCTTGATACGTACCTTATATTGCAAGGCGGTATCAAGTACCATTTTTGAAGTCTTTGGTATGACGTGACCTGGAATTGAACCCAGGTGTCCCGGATCAAAGGTGAACACTCTACCCACTAGGAGTTAGGTATAGTTAGTCCTTATAATTCGTATTTGAAAATATCAATATTTAGTAGATATTTGATAAATAGTATTAAAAAAATTAAAACACTGAAACAAGATTATAATTTTGTGTTATTAAAGTGCTTTTGATGTTTTGCAAGATTTGTCCGTATACAAAAATATGTTTGGGGTTCACGAAGGACAGACTAATTAAACAAGCTATTCGAGTGTTAAACAATGACACAAATTCCTTTTTCAGGGGACAAACACAAAGACACAAAATTTGTGTAAGTTATGAAGAAAGAAACTAATACCTCAATGTGTTGGAACTTACGCACATTATGTGTGTATATATTTATATGTATAGTCTAGTCAAAATAAGTGTAATTATCTTGCAATTAACGTTTACTTCGTTAGAAAAACAGGCCTCAGTTAGCTTATGGTACCTACTCTTCCTAAGTCGTCCCTCATCTAGGTTCTGAACAAACGTGTTGCCACTTAACTCCAATGATCGGGCTAGAAACGGTTCTGTAAGTGTAAGTTGAAAATATATCAAATTACAGAAATATTGTTATTTACTAAACTAAGCCATGACAATGGCCGGTATATGCTCACTTCCCACTGAATCAAACCCTTGGAGGGATCTACTAGCTTACCAAACTAACCACTGAAACATGTAAGCGGCCAATAAAAAAAATTATCAAATAAATAAATAAAATAATCGTAGCTTGGGTTTAGCACTAGCTCAAAATTATGGGGCAACTTGTAAGGATCGAACTTACAACTTAGAACTAAGTGACCAACAAAACTTGCTTTTTCTCCAAACAGTGTTTATCCATCCACAGCCAAACACCTCCCAAACGAGATTTGCAGCTTTTGGTAATCCAAACAAAAATATTGAAAGAGAAGAGATTTTGGACAGTGGATGAGACACAATGAGACGGTTGATGGCGAACACTGACGAAGACTTCTGTAGAAAGAACGTTAGGATAAATGTATGATTTCCTGAGATGAGTACTTTTGAAGGCGTAACTAAGTTGTCACTGCTCTAGGTAGGTTACTTTTTCGTTTATATTAAATGCTTGGATTATTTCCGGAAAGACGTCGCACAGGCGCGCACACACGTTATATATAAACACACACACACACACACAAACACACATTCAATATGCATTCAACACAAACTCCAACGCAAATTAAGTGCAATCTCTGTCAATAGAAACAAGAAGTAGGCCGAATACAAGAGGATACTCAGAAGGAAGGAGGGTGGGGTGGAAAACTCTAGAAGGCGCGAGAAGGAGTGGAATTGGGGAGAGAGAAAGGAACCTTATTCTATGTAATTAAACCTTTCTTGATTAGGGAATATTTCTCTGATTAGAAACAACATTCCTCACAACAAATGAGTAGGTAAGGGGCCAATGACCATCTCTGTACGTAAGGGGCGATTGAAAGTAAATATTGCTACTAGGTTGAAATGTGGAGGTGGGGGTTTAACCTTATTAGAATTAGAGAGAATTTTCATGAAAGTTTACATTAGTCCACAAAACACGGAGATATAACACACACGGCGAATTAGCATAGTAGCTAAGCTAATTGACTGCGACATCGTAGGAAGCGAGTTCGATTTCCACTCGCGTTATTAGGTCTACTTTAAGGCTAATACCCTTAGGAAAGTTACGAACCACGTTATCCATCCAGCAATGAAGTAAATAGCACCACTACAGTTCTTCTATAAGGATAACTTAGGCATTTATATAACCCATGAAGGTTGATATGCCATGAAACCAAACCAAAGAGAATTCTGTTACTTTTACTTGCTCACATCCACAACATTTATTCCAGCGTGCGCACACACACATCTCGGTAAACACCTACATTATATAAATAAATAAATAAATAAATAAATAAAAGGTAAAAACTGAAGAAAAAAATGTTTCGTTATTCATTTATTGTGCTGACATGTTCCGATTTCTAAGTTTTTTGTCTGAATACAAAAATATTTTATCAATTTGTTTGAGAAATGATTATAACAAACTTTTTGATTCAGTTGGAAGTCCTCATCAGGGTTAGTTGATGTAATGACATAACAAAATTTTATCCGTTATAATTATTCCTCATTCAAAAAAAATGTTTTTGTATTCAGACAAAACCTTGAAGTTGAAACACGTTAGCACAATAAACAAATCAACAAACTTATCTTTCTTCCGTTTTTATCTTTTTTCTACATACGTTGTGTCGGATTCAATGCACTTGTTCTCTCTCTCTCACACACACACGTATACAATACCCATAACATATATACACATGTCGAATTATGAAACCTTAGTTTTTAGGCAAAAGTTTGGCGTTAACTAATATGAGTTGATTTTCAAATATAATAAAACTTTAGCGCAAAAAATTAACTGCTGTAAATTGCAGCGTACCAGTCAACCTTTTGACTACAAAACTAGAGGTCGTCTTATACGGCAGGGATAATATCCAAACATTTATTTCATGTTGACCTCTCTGTGGTAAAGACTTGTATTTTAGCCCTGCCATCAAAGTCGACCTCTAAGTTTGTAAAGTTATTTCCAGGTTTTAAAAGGTCAAATAATACGCCGCCTTTTACGATAAATTTTAAAATTTGTTGTTTTTTTTTGCATATCAACCATTGTAGGTTATTTAATGCCAAATCAATTTTTATACATATAAACTGTTCTATCTGAAACAATTCAGTTTAGCATAAGTACACAGTTTAAATGTCAAAACCATTTCTATTTAAAACTTTTCAGTTTAGTCAACAGTTAAATGATTCCACGTGCCACTAACAATTCAATTAAGCATCAGTCATTTATTCTCACACAGCTAGATTTAAAAACAGTTCTATTTCAAATAATTCAGTTTAGCATAAGTACGCAGTTTAGTTCTATTTGACCTGTAGATAGGACCCTATGAGGTGCTACTACTCCAGGCCAGAGTGGACCAAGGAGCGCTGACAATGAAGGGGTACTTCGTATTCCCCAAAGCTCCAGTATTAATGGAGACTCACCATCAGATTGTTTTTGTGTCATAATCAGCACACTCTATGGAGGAGTCTTACCCCTCTGCAGAAAAGCAGTTGGTGCATTCTGCAGCCCCAGCCAACTGGTCCTGATAAAAGTTTTAATGATTTCCGAAAATAATATGCAGCATTTAAATAGCCACCAGAATCCACTATAAAATGACCTTGGGTCAAATTCAACCAGGTGGTTGGTTGGTTGTTTAGTTTTTATGGAATATCAACCTTTGTAGGTTATTTAATGCCGAATCCATTTTTAAACAAAAATCAGTTCTATTTCAAACAATTCAGGTTAGCATTAGTACACACTTTAATTGTGAAAAATATTTCTATTTCAAACTATTCAGTTTATTCAAATAGTTTTAGTTCAGCTAATTCAGCTGTCCCTTTCTTTTTTTAGTGGGGGTATATTTTCCCCCAGTCCACTCTCTCCATCATCCTCATTTTTGTAAATATATTTTATGGACGTATCGTGCTCGAAGTATTTTAGGTAAGTTAAAGTTTAAGTCATTTGGTTTTATGCCATATCAACCCTCGGTGGATATTTAATGCCAAATCCTGTTAATACATATGATTTTTAAGTGAATAGTTTGGAGGTAACACAGTTAAATGGTTTCAAATATTGTTGTCTAACACTAATAGTTCTGTATGTTTGCCAACAGTTAAATGGTTTCATGTATAGTAAATAATTAACTATTTCTATCTGACGCATAGATGGAACAGGAACTACCACTCCAGGTGCGAGTGGGCCTGGGAGTAATAGCAATCAATGGATTCTCCACAGTTCCCAGGATAGTAGCATCAGTATCAGATGAGTGAGAATTCTTACCTCACTGAGTGACAATTCTTAGTCCTCTGCAGAGATGCAGTCAGCGTATTTGACAGCTCTTTGATGGAGATTAGCATGTAAGGTGAATGTATGTACACATTTATTGTAAGTATGGAACAGTCAGTGAATGAAACTAGCTAAGATAGAAACAACTAAGTCATCTAAATACTAAAAGATGTCCACACACTTTCCCCATTCCTCGCAAAAATTCTGGGCTACATGCTCAATCTTAAATATATGTTTTATTTTTTGGTTTCTTTGTTTAATGGCATATCAACCTTTGTAGGTTATTTAATGCCAAAACTATT
This sequence comes from Sepioteuthis lessoniana, assembly GCA_963585895.1. Lineage (NCBI taxonomy): Eukaryota > Metazoa > Mollusca > Cephalopoda > Myopsida > Loliginidae > Sepioteuthis > Sepioteuthis lessoniana. The sequence continues at coordinate 38,089,625 of OY757916.1, read as the reverse complement.
CTCCTTGAAGAACAGTAGTGGTACTATTTAACCATAGCTGGGCGAATAAGGGGGTTCATACCTTTCCCAAGGGTATTTACCCGAATGTGAATGTTATAGCGCGACTGGAGTACGAACTCGCTTACTACGATTCCGCAGTCCATCGCTTTAACCATTACACCACGAGGACACACCCGTTTTATTTGTGACAAATAAATGGGCTCGAGGGAGTGTATTTTACACAACTATCCCATGCCTTTGAGATTAATAAATTGCTGAACGGTTCGAGTTTAGTTTTTCGCCCGTCGTGTATGTCCCAGTTTTAACCTTGTACCGGACATGGAAAAGTGGTTAGAAGCAAATTTGATTGATCACTTTGTCAGTGACCTGCTTTTTCATGAGTGACCTTGTCTAAGACGTTGCTGAACTTAGTAAATAAGTATAACGACGTTTTTCTTTTTCTTGTTTAACTAATGTCTTCGCGGGGAAAAACAGTGAGTTATAAAATGTTTATATGTACTTTTCCAGTTAATTTATTTTGTGTTAATTCCACTGACACGTGGTCAGTAAATTAGATGCAGTGGTCAACCGATTTTAACATGAACACCTTTTACTCAATTTAACTGTTTACGAAAGATTGTCTTGCCTTTTTTTTGTGAAAGGGGGGGGGGTAAGCTTGGGAAATATCAATCCGAATTCTATTACGTCTCATAATACGAGGCGTATTCAAAAAATTCAAAAAGTATCAAGTCTAGATTTTTAAGTTTAAATGAAGACTTGTGCTCAGAGGAGCAACTTATACAGGGTGTTTCAGAAAAGTTACCTAATTTGGTCACCTAATTACTGGACCAATTCTTATTCAAATCATCACATTTGACCACCATATGTAGAAACAGTCCTAAATTCTATGCATTATATTTTCTGTTTTTTTTTTTTCTTCTTTTCAGGTATAGAAATACCATTCACATAGACTGAAAAGGCGTTTGCCCAGCATGTCTTTTTCGTTTTGTATGATTTATGAGATGGGAGGTAAGTGGCCCAAAAACTGCTGCTTTGAAGGGTTTTGCTTTAAGGATTTGTCCCATACAGCATCCTTGTGAAGTTGGCATTTAGTCTTTTCTCCAAGCGTTTTCCAATGTCTTAGTGGTGCAACTATACTGTAGTGCTGAAATATCTGTTGCTTTTCCAGTTAAATAGATAAATCTTGAAATTTGTTGGATTATTAATTTTACGAAAAGTCCCATTTTGTCACCATTTTCACCAATGAATATTGTCTAGGTCGGTATATTAATTTGTCCCCTTTTTTTTTTTAATTTTCTTCCAGTCCCAATAAATCATTCTCATGGGATATATATATATATATATATACACATACATACATACATACATACATACATAGACTTTTCTAACATTGTTCGGTTGACTAAGTCTCAACAATTCACCAAGACGTGTCACAAGATAGAAACCTTTCGCTATATTACAGCTATTTTTGGAATACGTAGGTAGAAGTAAACGAAGATGACAACCATGTCATTTTTTCTTTATTAATTAACTTTTATTGATCTATTTCGTTTTATAATTTATTGCTTCGATGTCCTAATCCCATCTACACACACTTCCTTTTGAGGATTTCAATAAAACGATTTGATTTAACAAACCAATAATCTTTTCTGTCTTCGTGCAACTCAAATCTAGTAGAGAGGAAACAAGTTGCAATCCGTTAGAAACGGAAACATTTCTTTTGAGTCTGTTAATCTGCCAGGCCAAATCATCGATTTCAAAAGCTTTCCTTAACTCCACTTTATAAAAGCAGACACTTCTGATGATCCAAGGATCCTTCAATGATCTCACAGATTATCCATATTTACCCAACCCCTCCGCTCGGGCAGGATATGACACATGGTCAATCTTTAAGCGGAGTTTAACAGGTTTGAGTTCAAAGTTTTCCTTCTCCTAGACTAGTTGCCTCACCAAGGCTGAAGAACCCAATCTGTTTTACTATTTACCCATAGCTGGAGGGAGAATAATTGGATTCATACCTTTCGCCAAGGGTATTAGTGCTATGTGAAATGCAACCAGCCTCGTCCAGGATTTGAACTCGAGTTGCCGTGTCCATTTCCTACGACGATAACCATTACACTATGGGCACCTCCAATGATCCCACAGATTATCATCAATGAGGAAAATATTTTACATAATGACTTAACCAATTGCAGCTGTGATTATAAATGAAATATTTAACTATAACATTTCTGTATCTTGGTATTCTCATCATGGCCTTCTATTAGACTAAGAAAAAAAAAATGTCGGCCATATTCAAGTATTTTATTCGGGAGAGAATGAAAATTAAATTTAGTTACAAGAGGTATTTCAGGTAAAAAGTTTGAGAAGAGCTGGCCAAGACGATAGAAGGTGGAGGACACTGGCAGATTTATAATAGATAACCATCTTATAAACAGGTATATAATGCCCAGTAATGCTGATAGATAATTAACAGCAAACAAAACGTTATTTCATTTCTAACTTTCAAGCTGACTTTTAGAACACCTTGCACTATTATTGTCTCAGAGTACAATGTGTCCACGTGACTAATATGATAGCATAAAAATGACGTGCCCGTAAATTCTACCCTTTTATCCTTAGGGGGTGTGTCCTTCGTAAGATCTAATCTGTATAAAGTTAAAAAAATAAAAACAAAGAGAAAACAAAATACCAGTCTAATCTCGAGACCTTCAAAGACGATTACCTTCAATCAACACAATTTAAAGAATGGTTAGCACCAGCGTTTGTTCATTCTCGTTGCTATGTCTTCTTATGACAAGGCTCCCGGGTACCGAGTTAAATACCCATACACCCACCCCCTCGCTTTGTCAAGCTGTATTTAAATTCTCCTTCGTTCTCCAGTCCTACCTCCCTATGCAACGTGGGAAAGTAATTGTAACTTATAGATTGGACAGCCATTTAGTCGATTATGTTGAAAGAAGTTAAATGGACTTTTTTTCCCCTTAAATTCAGTTTCTATGAGTAGTCAACTAAAAGCCAATGCCCAATCACCGTAATGGTAGCCTTGCATTGGGGTGAAAGAAGACTTCAGTCTTTTCACACACACGCACACACACAACAATGACGAGTGGTGTAAAAATTAAAAGAAATTACTCAATTCAAAAATTTATTTTCTAGTATTCCAAGAATATTTTTTCATTATTCAATCAATTTTATCGAAGACTTCCCATCTTTTCCTATTTCAGCTGATATTTTCGGCCTTCCCTTAATATTGTCTAATGCCACAATATTAAATATTTTTAATATTCAGTTGATTTTTGGACGATTGTTTTCATATTTGCTTCTTGATCTATATTTAGGGTGATTAAAAAAATGTTACCACTCTTATGATATAGTTTTATAATGTCTCCATATGTTTGCCTTCCTTGTAAATACATTCTTGGATTCTCCCACTGGGGATGAAAAACGATGTTCATATTCCTATGAATGTATCTTTATAATAAAGCAGAAATGATATTGTAGAGACCATCTGGGGAAGATTCCAATAATATAGTGATAGGAATGCGGTGGGAGACTTTAAAATCATTATATCATAAATAGGATGATTTTTTTTTTTTTGCCATCCAAAATTGTCTGAGGTTTCCAGATTCATTCTTTTTCATTTGTTTTTGTATCTTTTTTGTTTAATCTTGTGTGTTTAAAAAATACTTTTGACAATCTAAAGTCTGAACTTTCAAGATTAATTTTTTTCACCAATAGATTTCTTTTGACTGCTTTTTTTTAAATTTTTTTTTATTAACATTGCTTCACCAAAGAAGTTTTCAGCCTTCTTTAGATTTAGTATATATATATGTTATGTTTAATTGCATATTAACTTTCAAGGGTTATTTAATGCCAAAGCCATTTAATGCAAAAATATATCCTTCTTTGTTTTTCGAACTTAAAACTGAACAAGTTTTTATTTTTTAGGAAATGAACTAATTTTTTAAAAAATAAACTTAAATGAAACGATATTTTTGTTTAAAAAACATAGGATAATAAAAATGATTAAGCATATAAAGAAAATATAAGTAATTTATAGATAAGATTTGGGTAAAAAAAAGAAAAAAAAATGAAAAAAAGATTTAGATAACGCTATTAAAGATTCTGAAGACGAGAGCAAAATATGACTGACGTGTTTTTTGGAGGTGGGGGTGAGTTCTATTATCAGACGTAAGAGTTGGCTCTATTTAGCCAATCTCCTTTCTTCCCCAAACTACCTCTCTCTCTTTTACTCATTCACTGTCTCTTTTTCTTTCCGTGTTTCTTAAGCTTCTATTCAAGTCCATTAAAAGAGAAGAGCCCCGCCTCTTAGTGATAACGACAGCATACTGCTCCGACCAATTGTGCGAGCGATGTCACTCAAGTACTAAAAGGGACACGTGTACTGATCGCCTTGCCAATTGTTACTTCTATCTACCAACAAAACTGTCTCCTTTTTCATTTACTATTAATTTTCGGCCTGGCTTAAAAAGAAAGAAATTAAACGTCTACGTGGTTATCTGAGCATAAATGCAATAAAGAAAAAAGGTTATATGCCTTCACTGTCGTATGAATTTTCGTGGTTTTATAGCATGTCAAATATTGTTGTGCTATTTAATGCTAAAGTTGATCTTTTTCCCGCAACCGATTATATAGTAGGAGGCAGTCTTGGTGGAACGGTTATCGTCGTAAGAAATGGACACGACGAACCGAGTGCAAATCCTTGATGAGACAATTTGCATTTCTCATAGCGATAATGGGGAAAGTGTGAATCCAACTATATTTCCCCTCCAGTAATGGAAAAATATCAGGACAGATCGGAATCTTTAACCTTGGTATGGCAACCTGTCTAAGAAAAGGGAAACTGAACTCAGACCTACTAAACTCCGCTTAAAAATTGACCTTCTGTCGCCTCCTGCTCGTGTGGAGAGATTTGATGATAATATAAGTAAGTTGAGTTGGTGACCACAGTCGAGGGCGATCCGAAGGCTCCCTTTTCAATAGCTACAACACCAAAGTATTGAGGAGGGGGCTACTCCATTCCTTGGATTGCTCCACTTTACTCTTGATCCGTACTATTATGGCTGCCAGAATCTGTTATGTTTAATTGCATATTAACTTTCATGGGTTATTTAATGCCAAAGCCATCCATTTCACTAGCTATGGGTTAAATAGTATGACCGCTGTCCATAGAAGGATAGCGGTCATTTTATTTAACTCATAACTAGAGAAATAGAGAGTGTATACCTTTCCAAAAAGCATTAGTCCAAAAACAAATATAATAGCCCGACGGGAGATCGAATTCACTTACTTCGAGGCTCGAGCTCAGCGCTTAAGTTACTGAGCAACAGAGACTCCCCCAGTAACTATACTTAAGACTAATCCTTTTAATACCATTATATGGTATCAAAGGACACTTGTAGTGTAACGGTTATCATTATATAACAATCAAATTCACAGTGATGTCTAAGATGCTTCCAAACAATAAATGCTGAGCATAACTTTAAGAATTCTATATAAACCGATAAACATTTTTAATTTCCGAAATGTTAATTTTTCACAATAAAAACTGTTGTAATTTGAAAATTGAACTTATGCATGAACATTTTCGTAGTCGAACCGGAAGAAATTCCACTGTTTAAAGAGCATGTATAAAGTAAAAGTAAAGTTGGCCGACCGTTGTCGAGGATGACCCGAAGGTTCTTTTTTCGTTAGATAATACACAGAGGTCGAGGGGAGAGCACAACTCCTTTTCCTGGATTGTACCATTTTACCCTTAATCCATATCTTATAATGCTGAGCGTTAAGTAAGGAGGAATCAAGTACCATTTTTTGAGTGTTTGGAATGACTCGACCTGGGATTGAACCCCGGTCTCTCGGACCACTGTCGAACACAACCGACTAGGCTGGTTTTGAGATCATATATATATATATATCACACACACACACACACGAATAAACACTAACAGAAAATAAAATCACAACATCTTAAAACGTAGGTTTTAATCTACTCAGTATTAAAAGGTATAGGTCATATAGATTGGTTACAGTAAATGGTCACTAATACCAATCTCTACATGGACATATATATCACCCAAAATCCATTATCATTTAGAAGGAAGATTAAAGAGAATTCAGATAGATAACATATTTACATTTACATTAAAGAACTGGAAGTATTTGTGGATATATAAACTAGAAAAGTAACATGCGGTTGCCTTGGTATTTCTCAAATAAAATATATATACTATTGAAATGAAGTTTTTTTTATTACAATAGCTGCTCTGTACTGGATATTTAAAAACTTTAGAATAAGCATTGTTTTCAGGATTAAGATATTTTTACCTAGATAATCCTGCGGGGTAAAAGGACTCAAAGTAATTCCGAAGTTCATTTTCGAAATTTAAATTTAGTAGAGTTTGTAAGAAACAGATTTTCGATAAAGTTTTCATATATAGCCACACTGAAGAGTAGTTAATACGACGAAAAAGTATGTGGAGATATATATATATATAACACACACAGAGTTACCCTCTTAATAAATAAAACTTAAATTGACAACACAGACCCTATAGTTCATTTCGTTTACTTTTAAACGATTTACATATCTGTTTTCTGTCAAGTTATCACTGTTGCACATCCACATCTCTTTTTTCCATGTCTTTGGTTAAAAAAAGTTGACCCTCTGTTACAAATACTTCAAAAGATCCAATGAAGATAGCCGGGGGTCTGGGAATGGCGAGTGCAGTCATCTTTTTTAATGTTTCGAATAAAGTAATTTTATTTACCAAGTCGTCTGAAAAATTTTTTCCATTGATTAACAAATAGATTGTTATGCGAATTTTTAATAATCACGGTGGCGATGAACATGTTAATGTATGTGTGTGTGGGGGGGGGGGTGTAACGCTAATCTTAATAAGCCATCATAATGGCGGAACTTAAAATTCGCTGATTGTAAGAACCTCCAATCAAAGTGCGGGGAGTACCATTTCTCCTTCATCCACTGCAACCAGAAGTGGTACTGTTAGGGTCTCATTTTGGGACTAAATAGATTTGTTTAGAAATTAAATTTAATAGGAACCTGTGCAAAATTTTTAAAAACTTACGAAACAACTGCACAAAAACAAAATATGAACACAATCCCCAAACATCTAAGTATAAAATAACTCTAGAAAGTTTGACATGTAATTAAATTCAGTTAATCTTAAATGATAAAGTGGATGGGGAAAATTCGTTTCGTTAGAGCTAAAAGTTTGATTCAAGAAGGATTCCTCAATGTGTGCCAGTTTTAACTGACGAAGCGCAGGTTGCGCAATGGTTATCGTCATACAAAATGTGAGCCAATTTCAAGTTCTGGATAAGTTAGTTTTCGTTTATCTTTCAGGCGAATTCCCTTGAAAAAGACATGAACCTATCACTTCTTTCCTCCTCTCCAGTTCTCGAAAAGTCCCCATGAGCCATGATGTTGTATTCAGCCTCGTTCTGGCAACTCCTGCAACGGTACTAATGTCAAGTTGTAATGAGGGGAGATCTGCACCATGAGGAACAGCCAGTCTTCCACAAAATCTTGCCTCGGTCGCTGCTGAGATCCAAGAGATAAATCTATGGGATCTAAGACTGACCGATACCATAACAAAAAATGATTTCGGTATTGTGCTGAGTATGGCACAAGGTCTTAGAGAACGTTTGGTTGGGTTTTATGGCATACCACGCCAAATCCATTTTTTTACGAATAATCTGTTCTATTTCGAACAATTCAGTTTAGCATGAAAGGACAGTTTAAATGTCAAAAAACATCTCCACTTCAAGACACTCAGTCCACTCAAACAGTTCGAAATCGAACAGATTTTCTTTACACACAGTCTCATAGTCAAAAACAGTTCCATTTAAAACAATTCAGTTCTGCGTAAGTACGCAATTTAATTGTCGAAATCATTTCTATTTCAAGCTATTCAGTTTAGTCAAACAGTCCTAATTCAAACAATTCAGTTTAGCATAAGTATGCAGTTTAGTTCTATTTAACCCATAGATGAGGCCCTATCAGGTGTTACCGTTCCAGGCCAGAGTGGACCTGGGAGCAATGGCAATAAAGGGGTGCTCCGCATTCCCCAAAGCTCCAGCATTACTGGAACCTGACCATCAGATTGTTTATTCATGACACTCATTGTGGGGGTCTTACTCCTCTGCAGAGGTGCAGTTGGTGTTATATAAAGTCCCAGCCAACTGGGCCATACACAGATTTAATGTCAAAACAGTCTTATTTCCGATAATTCAGTTTAGCATAAGTACACTGTCTAGATCTCAAAGCAGTTCTATTTTAAACAATTCAGTTTAGCATAAATACGCTTTTTAAATGCAAAAAAAAGTCCAGTAAACTCAAGAAACCACGGTTTAGTTCTATTTAACCCATAGATAAAACCCTTATCAGGTGCTACCACTCTGGGTCAGAGTGGACCTGGGAGCGGTGGCAATAAAGGGGTACTTCGCATTCCACAAAGCTCTAGGATTACTGGAACCTTACCATCAGATTTTTTTCATATCCAGAACACTCGTTGGTCGGGGTGTCTTACCCCTCTGAATAGGTGCAGTCGGTGTATTCTACAGCACCAGTTGACTCGGCAAAGAGAGAACTTATGGCAAGTGCTCTAACTACATATACCAACCCCTCCGCTCGAGCAGGATATGACACAAGGTCAATTTTTTTAGCGGAGTTTAACAGGTTTGAAGTCAGATTTTTCCTTCTCCTCGACAAGTTGCCTTACCAAGGCTGAAAAACTCAGTCTTCCCTACTATTTACCCATAGCTGGAGGGAGAATAATTGGATTCATACCTTTCCCAAGGGTATTAGTGCTATGTGAAATGCAATCAGCCTCGTCCAGGATTTGAACTCTTACTAAATAGTTATCCAATGATGCTTATTTCGCAACTGTTTCAAAACAAGAAGACCTTCGTTGCAAAAGCTGATGCGCCACAATCTTCTTCCCTGCTTTTGCAATTCTTAGCACAAAACTTATAACTAATACTTGGTATTGTTTCATGAGTTGAAGTCGAGTATATAAACAGTGCTAGAGGTCGACGGTCAAAGTCAGGTTTAAAAAAGAAAAAAAATGTTTCGAATTCATTTTTTTTTTTAATTAAAACACTGAATCATTTAACAAAACAAGCGCAACATAATATTCTTAAGCTCAATTATCCACCCCCAATATTTAGTTTTGTGGCATACCAGTGAAAACTTTGTAAAATATTAAGGGGGCGTTTCTATCGAGTCCACTTTAGCTTCAATCGCGTCACGTCCTCCGGTCTTATAGGTAAGAAGGCAATCAACGATTCGCCAGTTAGTTACGTGTGATGTGTCTTTAGTCACCTTGTCAATACCTTAATTTTTCGTTTCCCGTCTTTTATTTACTGGAAATAAGTAGTAGACAGTTAGCGTCAGTTGAACGCGCCTACTGGCCCTAACAATAGACAGCAGTTCACAAAAACAAAAAAAAAAGACAGAAGATAGCCAACCAGATGTTTGAAACTAATGATATACCAACGTCAGGCCGGAGTCCTCAGCCCGCTGCAATTACCCCCACTTCGCTTCGTGCTCGCTACTGCTACTATAGCTGCCCGCCTCTGCACTTGTGCCTTCAATGTGTGTGTGTGTGTGTGTGTGTGTATGAGCGTGCGTATGTACAAGTGAAGATGCTACAATGGCAGATTTGAGAGGCTGTCATGCCGGACGTACGATTAAAAAAATAAAATCACATAAGGTCAGGGACGCATGTGCAGACAACGTATTATTAAACGGATTGTCATAACGCAAAAACATTACAGCGGAATTAGGACGAAGTTGAGAACATCAAAATGAAATGTTTTTTTTAACGAATAATATACAGGGTGTTTCAAAAAAGTTGATATCATTTGAGATGTACCAGGTGTTTCAGAAAAAAACTGATATCATTTATAAATCTTAGAACGTAATCTAATAACTTCATCAATTCTCGCTCACGTAATCTCAAAATTTAACTGCATGTTAAATTCTATATCCACTTACTTTTCAGTTATAGAAAAACTATTCACTGGCAAAGAAAAGGTGTTTGAATATTGAATATAAAATTTTTAGTTGCTTGTATACACATTTTAAAGATTTAAGGGAGATTTTCTGAAACACCCAGTACATTTCAAATAAGATATTACACACACACACACATATATATGTGTATGTGTGTGTGTGTGTGTGTGTGTGTGTGTGTGTGTGTGTGTGTGTGTGTGTGTTTATGTTCAATCGCGCGAATTAGTAAGCGTGGTTGAATTTATTTAACAGAATTTCATCTTATGGCATTATAACTAGGGCTGGCCCTACCCACAGTTTCCTGGAGGCCACCTGGTGCTCGCACCACGTGGGTGTTATTACGCTGATCACCTTATTCCATAGAGCCTTTCTCCAAGGCAGTACCTGCTTAGCAAGGCTGAATTATGTGGCGCCTGAAGCGCCCCAAAATGGCAAAAGCCGAGGAGAACTAAGCATTCTTTGCGACGGCTACGCATGAGTTTTGATTCGTGTATGGCCACTGTTATATTTTTAATTATTTTTTTAAACTAATAATTTATATACAATCTTATAGTTTCAAGTAACCATTCCTGTCTAATAACAATAATTTGTTTGCACACAGTTATATAATATCAAGTATTCTTATTCAATATTAATTTTCAAGCAGATCTATTTTACCCATAGATGGGGACCTAACAGGTACTACTACTACTCCTGGTCAAAGTGGACCTGGGAGTAATGACAATGAAGGAGTTATTCCCAAAACTGCAGCCTCACTTCCAGATATAGTTTAGTGTCCTATACAGAACAAGTCTTTGTGGGGGAGGTACTTACCCCTCTTTGAAGGAGAATTGGTCCTGATGACAGGCTTGTCAATTAGGTTGAAGCTTAATACAAGGTTAGCGGAATTTTTATCTGAAATTTTCACTGTATAATTTTCAGTCTAGGTGATTAATGTTTATCATTGAATTTAGTGCATAAACAAGGAAAGAGATTACGTTGAAAAAATTTTTTGTGTAAAATGAATGCGGGTTTTTTTTTGGGGGGGGGTAAATATTTTAAATAAAGAAATCACCTCCACAATCATGGATAATATATTTTGTAATTAGTACTCATCCAGGCATCAGATGCTTCATGAGACGATGGTGAATTTAAGCGAGTAAGAAAAGTTGAATCAGTTTCCAGATTCTGTCAATTTCAAAGCTTTTTACAATGTAACGTTATAATGAGAAATTCCGTTGTAATGGCAACGCGAAGCATGTTTATTTTGTGTTCATAGAGTAATGCCTTGTCTTATTACCACTAAATCCCTCTTTATTCTGAAACGAAATTATTTTGTGAAACTGATAAATACATTAACTTATGTTGTCTTTTATATGTAAATAGATTATTTGTGTAGAGTTTTGTTTGAACTTGAAATGCAAATTCTCTTTTGACGATAAAACAGATAATATCAATTTATAGGTTTTTTAATTATTTATTATAATTATTAGAATTTAAATGTTAATTTATGCTTAAGGAAAATTTTAAAAATACGCGAAAGAGGAAATTATCAAGAACTAAACGAAAGAGAGAGACAAAGAAATGTGTGTGTGCGGAGAGAGAGAGTGAAAACGAGAAAAACAGAAAAGAGCATAAAAATGCACAGAGAAAGAAAGACAGAAAGGAGAAAAGATAGAAACAAAGAGAAATGAGAGAGGCGAGAAAAGAGAGAGTGAAAGAGACAGACAGTGAGAAAAAAGAGAGAGAAAGAGACTGAAAGAAAGAGAAATACAAATAGAAGCAGAGGGAAAAAAAAGAGAGAAAGGGGTGCAAGGAGAGAAAGAAAAAAGAAACGAATGGTAAGAAAGAAACAAAATTACGCACTGAGAAAGAGAGACAAAGAGACGCACAGATAGAGAAAGAGAAACAGAGATAGAGAGAGAGAGGGAAAGACGCGGACAAGAGAGAATAACGCATAGAAGGAGCAATGTGAAAAGACAGAGACTCTTAAAGATATAGAGGGTTTGGAAAGGTAAGCAATGAGAGAGAGAGAGAGAGAGAGAGAGTTAAGAAAGAAAGAAAGTGAGAATGAGAAGACAATCAGATGGCTATTTAATAAGTCCTCGTCCAAAATTGATCAGTGTCCTTGGAGGCGGCGCAAGCAATAAGGACAGAATTTTATGACTAAGGACCAAATTATAGAGTTTAAAAAACAAAACAAAACAAAACAAAAAACAACTTCTGGGTCGGCGACCCAAGTCTTTATTTAACGCTCAAATCCGAATTGCAAACATGGTGACTGGCAGATATTTTTGACCACTTAGCAGACACTCAACTGACAACCAATATTAAGGAAAGAAAGAAAGAAAAACAGAAAGGATACAACTGCTAATAAAGAAAAGTGAGGTGAGGTAACCTAGTAAAACAAAGGATAAGAACAGAGGGAGGGGAACAGGAGGTTCTTAAAACTAGAAAAGAATTTGGATGGAGACAAGGAAAAAAAAGGGGGAGTCACCGTTGAGAAATCGGACCAGTAAAATGGCTGGTCTTAACGGCAATAGCCGTCGATTAAGAGTATAAAACAAAGCTTCTGGGGGTGGGTGAGTTCTACATGACGTCCCGTCCAAAATCTCGTTCAGAAATAAGATTAAGCTTAACGAAAATTAGCCATGAGTAAGATGATCTTTATCACCAGATAGAGAAAATTTAATTCTCAGTTAATATGTCTACACCATTTCTTATCTAAGTTTATAATTAGCCTACAAATAATTTCTCGACAATGCTTTATCCACAGATGTTATCTACCTGACGAAACATATTGAAATCTGATTATATTTAATAGTTTAAGTCAAATGAAATTATATATATATATATAACAGTTCTGAGCTGTTGTTTCATAGTATTCTTAAAAACGCTCAGGCACCTCATGATTGTTCCAGCGAATAGATATTAAATTTAATGACAATTATACCAATCGTTAAAAAATAAATAAATGATAGGTAAAAGGAGGTGTATAAAAAAAAATCTTTGTCAATTTCAATTTTTAAATTGTCAAGGAATATATTCATTATATAATCTGCAACTTTTCAAAGAGTTTAATTTAATGTGTAAAATTACATAACTTATTTTTTTGAAAAATAAAATTCCACAAATCCATTAAAATACTTTTGTATAAACTTAAAAGCTCTACCTGAATATAATTTGTTTTTAGGTTTGATCTAATTTCTTTAACGGCACACCAACTCCTCGTGGGTTATTTAAAGCCGAAGTATGATTTAAATAAAAAAATTTTCCTTGTAATTACAATTATATAATCAAGTTCCATTGATATCATGTTTTATTTGTCTGAAATAATCATTTGTTTGCACAAATATGGCATCAAAAAATTAATTTAATACAAATAATTTGTACAATTGTATCATATCAAGTATTTCTCTCTAATACTTACGAACACTAAAGAACGATTTAAAAAAAAATAATTGTTTTTATAGTCAAAGATTTGCATTTAAATATTTTAAAATCCTATCTGTGTTTATGGCGGGGGGGATAAGTTTAAAAAGCATTTAAAATACAAACAAGTATTTTAAATTCGTTTTTACCATACAAGTATCTATCAGTCAATGGAAAGACTACAGATGACCTATATATATATATATATATATATATGCTAAGTTTTAGGCTCAAATTATTTGCCGGCTGTCTTGGTTAACTCTGACCCGCAAAACCTTCACTATTTTGAACTCTGCTAAACTGTTCTTTTTTGTAAATATTTGACTGTATTATCCTCATACAATTGTCTACAATCAAAATATTTAACGCTAACAAAAATGGGATTCATAATTATCGAAGAAAATAAAGAGTCAGATTTCATTCATGAGAAAAGAAAAAGAATTTTTTTAAAATATTTTTAGCCATTCTTGAATAGTTTCCAGGTCAAAGGAAATAAAAGAAATTTAACTCGTTACTAAGAATAATCTTACAAAATCTTAAATGTCATAATTATTCTACTATCTTCAATAACCGACTTGTTTTATCTCTTCAGACAGGTTCTGATAGTGAATAGCTTGTACAAAATAGCAGCTTTGAAATAATCTGTTTACTAACAATTAAAAGTCAGCAGTGAATACTGGCATAATGCGTTAGATGATAATAAAACTGATGTCCTAATGTTGACAATCAATTCTACATCCACTTTTATATGGTAACTACTCAGAATCCTAATAAATACAAAATTCGCACATTTTTATTTATATAAAGTCTGAATGAAAAATAATAATAAAAGTACATGTATTTATCAGCAAGTCATAGAAAAAAAAAAACGAAAAAAAAAATGTAATGTTAAAAGGTGAGTAATATTTTTTTCGAGATTTGTAACAAATATAAATTACTTTCACGCATTATGAACACTGTTGATAAATAAGAAATTCTGAAATCTTCAATACCCGGGTCACAAAAGAAGATATAACTATCGTTAGACATAAACATTTGTGAAGTAACAAACTTTTCTTCCCGGAATAAGATAAAGTGGGGATTTTATAAGGATTTTTACTGAAAACTGTTAACATGTAAAATTACCTGGGTATTGAACTTGTCTGTACCTGAACGTTTAATATTTGTTTTCGTACTACAAAGACTTTGAATAGATACATAAGAATACCGAGAATATTTGTGAAAATAACGAATGTAAAACAAACCGTGTTTAAAGAGCACGTGGAAGCCATAGTTTTAAGCATCTGTACAGTAAACACAATTCGCAAAGTCTCGGTGCGTGCATGCGTACAGCCGTTACCCTCACATGATCGATTTTGTTTTTATTTACGACGTTTCAGTTGGGTGGGTTTTATGGCATATCAGCTTTTGTAGGTTATTTAATATTAAATCCATTTTTATACAAATAATCAGTTCTATTTTAAACAATTTAGTTTTGCATAAGTACGCAGTTTAAATGTAAGTACACACTTTAATTGTTAAAAACATATCTATTTCAAGCTATTCAGTTTTGTCAAACAGTTCTAATTCAAACAAGTCAGTTAAGCAGAAGTATAGTTTTTGTCCACAGTTAAATCTCAGTACAGTTCTATTTCAAACAATTTAGTTTTGCGTAAGAACAGGTTCAATGTCAAAAACAGTTCTATTTCGACAAATTCAATTTAGCATAAATACGCAGTTTAAATGTCAAAACAATTCTATTTCAAACAATTAAGTTTTGCATAAGTACGCATTTTAGTTCTATCTGACCTATAGATAAGACCCTATCAGGTGCTACCACTTCAGGTCAGAGTGAACCTGGGAGCGATGGCAATGAAGGGGTACTCCGCATTCCCCAAAGCTCCAACATTACTGGAACCTGAGTATCAGATTTTTTAGTGTGATATCTAGGACACCCGTTGAGGTGGGGTCTTACCCCTCAACAAAGGTGCAGCTGGTGTATTCTATAGCCCCAGCCGACTAGTCAAACGACGTTTCAGACTTTTACTCTCCAGCCTTCATCCAAATGGTGGTAACTGGTATCCAGTTCCCATTAGAATTCAAATAAAGTGAAGAAGAGCATTGACAGAAAGCAATTTCCAGAAAATAATTTTTTTTAATGTATCAATGTATAAAACCTCATCCTTCTTCATTAAACTGAAATTTGAATTTTTCTATTATGAAAATTTCAGATGGAGATTAAGTCAATACTTGTTAGGTTATTAATTCAACCTTATTCATTATATAATTTTTATGTTTTATAAGTAATTACTAGCAATATTTCAAAAGATTATGGTGAATCAAAATTAACTTATCGAACAGATAACTGACGTGTCTGACGATTGTGCCTGAAACGAGAAGTAATACCAAGTAATCCTAGATATAAGAGTTTTAAGTTCGTTCTACTTTATATAATTAATATTTGCTTAGAATAAAATATAGCCATAATAGCCATCCCAGAACAAAAACGATCAGAACCTTTATCTAAATGTTGACATGAAAGGAAATCCCCACTAAGCCTCTTAAAATCTATTTCAAAGACTAATTAAACTAAATGACAAAAAATATTACCCAGTCGGCTGGGGCAGTAGAATACACCGACTGCTTCTCTGCAGAGGGGTAAGAGCACCCCCCCGACAACGAGTGTCCTGATATGACACTAAATCTGATGGTGAGATTCAAGCAATGTTGGAGCTTCGGGAAATGCGGAGTACCCATTCATTGTCATTGCTCCCAGGTCCACTCTGGCCCGGAGTAGTAGCACCTGATAGGGCCCTAAATAGAACTAACAGCATACTTATGCTAAACTGAATTGTTTGAGTAAACTGAATAGCTTGAAATAGAAACGTTTTTGACAATCAAACCGTACTTACATTTAAACTGCGTGCTCATGCTTAACTGAACTATTTGAAATAGAACTGTTTTTCGACATTAAAACTGTATTTACACTTAACCGAATTGTTACATATAACTGCTTGAATAGTTTGAAATGGAAATGTTTTTGACAATTAAACTGTGTACTTATGCTAAACTGAATTGTTTTAAACAGAATAGATTATTTACATAAAAATGGATTTGGCGTTAAATAACCTACAAAGGTTGATATGACATAAAACCCAACAAACTAAACCAAAATAATTAAGAAAAAAAAGCAATAGAAAATAATTAACTATTATAGAATAGATAAATTAACAAGTCACAACATTAATACAGAATAACCACGTTAATAAACTTTAACAATCATGCCTTACGCAACAGTATATCAAAAGATTACCACCACATGGGAGCCCCTTGGTCTGATAAGTGAAAAACTGACATCCACCAAGAGCCGTTGACTATGTCTACTCACATTTCCTCCCTCTCATATCAGCGACCATAGCTTTCAGATCTATCATTTTTAACTATCACATCACTGTCTATGTTTTCTTTCGTAAAGTAATGATTAGTAAACTAATTTCGAATACCATTGCTTGTCGTCATTGTACCTCCCTTATTGGAACTTTGTGAAAAGACTAAACTAAATTTGATAAACCTATACTTCCTGCTTATACAGACATTAGAAATATGAGGTTTCATTTGGGATGGGATACCTTTAAGATAAACATTACTTTATCATTGTTCAAATGGCAATATTCGAAGCAGGTTTTTTCTCCGTCGTAACGAACTTCACTAAATGATTCCCATTGAAACTCAAATCTCTCAACACCTTTACTCTCCACTGAAAACAACCCACAAAATCTCAGTTTTGATTAGTCGGTGTTTTAGCTAATTGTGTGTTAGTCTATTTTACTTGATCAATCAGCTATTTATCTCATTTTTTAAAAACCTGATCCATTTTAAAATTTTCAAGGTGTTCTCCAACCTCACTGTATCTTATTTAGTTGATTAAATGGAACTTTTTTTTTATCACCTCCGGCTTCAAATTTCATGCCAACCCATTGAAAAGGAAATGTCCATTAAGTGATGATCAAATAAAGAGGGAAAAAAAAACACGGTTTTCCAATCAGTCCCTTTACAGAGAAACGGAAGATACCCCGACGAGAACAGAGAAGATAGTTATGGTATTATACCATCAAGAGGTCCCACGATATTATGATGGAGAAGCAGAGATGTAGAAATGAAAAAAGATTGGGTGGAAATTTGGTAAACGAGAAGAAAAAAAAACGAGGAGACAGAGTAAATAAGAGCGGAAGATTATATATATATATATATATATATATATATATATATATATATAGAGAGAGAGAGAGAGAGAGAGAGAGAGATAGATAGAGAGAGAGAGAGAGAGAGAAAAGAGGGGGTTAAATTCGCTGAAATAGAAAGGAAGAGTAGAATGATTTAAGCGAAAACGAGAGAGAAAAGAGGTGGGAGCGATTGAAGAACAAAAGTGATGAAAGAGAAAGAGACAAATGTCACGAAAGAGAGAAAGAAGAGAATACGCGTCTCAAAAGAGCGGAGAGAATAACTGATAGGTCAGATAGAAGGCAAGGTAAGAAAGAGTATGAAAGAGAGAGAGAGAGGATAGATAGATATGGACTTCAAAAGTAAAAGCAAGAGAGAGTGGGAATCTTCAAATTCAACTAATTATTTCTTTCGTCTCCGAACCCTTTCTTTTCCGTTGTTACCCCAACTTATTTTTATTCATTTCGTTTTATACATGCAATTTATATCAAATACGCGTCGACAAGCACAATTATTTCACTTCATACAGAACTAGATATGCGAAAATAATGAGGATATTCTGATTATCAACACCCATGGAATTTTCACAGAACTAACTACTGCAATTAATTCTACGTTTGAATGTATGGACGTACAGTGTTTAAAAGCTAGTGCTATCACAGTCCAGTTAAAAAGCACATTTTCTTATAAAAATATCTTCCTACCCTGAGTACTTGTACGAATATAGAAGATCAAAAGAAGGCAAACATACACTGAGTTCTTTCTTTGAGTGTCTATCAGAAAAAGATATCTCATTTGTCTGGCATTCTCTACTTCTCTCTTAATCTGACAATATTAAGAAAAAATCCTACAATGAGGAGAAAAGTAAGAGAAGAAGGCTTATAGATAACTATGACAGTGAAACTAATTTGCGAGGATCTGGTTGTCCACAAAAAGAAAATATTTTAATAATAATGAAAAAAAAATGCAAGTACGATTGTCAAGTCTAAAGTTGCAGGAAGTTGAATTCTGGAAAAATGAGAGCGTTCGTCCGGAATTGGCAAGAAATCAGATGACAAATTTTGGTGGGAAAATAAGACAGATTTGACGAAAGCTTCAAATAAAAATAATAAAAAAAGCGCTAACAGTTATCAGATACGAAGTCATATCAAATATCCTTGTGTTATCTGTCAGATTCCGGGCGCCAGGATTTTGAATTTAGTTACGATAGGGTTCCACTGAAAGAACTTGTATAAGTATATATTCTCTTTTTCTTATTAAAAAAAAGTGGAGGCCATTCTCTCTATGATGTCAATCAAAAATGATAACACGTTAGAAATAAGGGGAGATAACTCGTTTTTATATCCACCAACACCACTGGGAGAAGCCCTTGACGATAAAGTTTTAACGAAGTGACTTTTTCGTATTTTATCGAAGCCAAAGTAGGACAGAGCAAAGATGGGAATTTCCGAGCGCAGACAGAGAGAGAGAGAGAGAGAGAGAAAGAAAGAGATCTGAAAGTTCCGACAGAGCTAGGGTTATTCTTTTCCTCTTGGTGATTCCTTGCAAAAATTTTTATTAATATTGGAGGGTTCTGAAATCACTATTTTATCTAACCAGGATTCTTTACTTTATTTAGACAAGGAGATAAAGAGAGAGAGAGAGAGAGAGAGAGAGAGAGAGAGAGAGAGAGAGAGAGAGAAATATCGTTAGAGACAGACAGTTACAGATTATGAGAGAGCAGGGAGGGGGTAGATAGAGAAATAAATTTAAAGATTAGGATACCGTAAGGGTGAGAGAGAGGAAGAGAGAATAAAAAAAAGAGTCATTTAGAGAGAGATAAAAGATAGGAATAGTATGACAGACTCAAGAGAGGAAGATAGATATATGAGCAATTTTAGAATGTAATTTGCATGTAATTTGCAAATGAATGAATTAGCGTATATAAGAGTACAGATTAAGGACATTCAACTACACGACTAGTTGGCTTATTTTTTTGCTTCATCTGAATATCAATCTTTTTGTGATTAAAGGTTTCGAAAGAGGTGACACTAGTTAGAGAATTCAGTAATCACTGAATACCGAGCAGCTAGGCTAGCAAACCTTCACGAAGGAGTTCAGTTCTCATTCGGCTTTGTACCACACCAAAGCAGAAAGCTCAGAAAATTATTACAGACCAGCAGCAAAATAACTTACTTGGTAACAAACAAACATTTTTGGTTTGTTGGGTTTTATGGCATATCAACCCTTGTAGGCTATTCAACGCCAAATTATATATATATATATATATATATATATATATATATATATATATATATATATATGTTCACCTGTAAACTAATTGTTTGTAGTTAACATTATTTCATACGAGTCAGTGCTCATTACTTTGTACACAAGTAAATGGTTTCAATTATTGATATTTATAGTTTGTGGACATGAGATGAAACAATGATCTCTACTCAATACCAATAATTCCACATTATTCATTCGTTTGTGCACAGTTACATGGTTTCCACCATTGCTACGTAAAGCTAATAATTAAATTCGATAAGAAAAATATATATATAATGAATGAATTTATTTTCGTATATAAAGAAAATAATTAGGGGTGTAATGGTTAAAGCGATGGACTGCGAACTCCTAGTAAGCTCATTCGAACTCCAGTCGTGATATTACGTTCACTTTCGGACAAATGCCCTTGGGAAAGGTATGGACCTCTTATTCTACCAGCTATGAGTTAAATAGTACGTCTACTGTTCTACTGGAAGGATTGCTTTGGCATTAAATTACCGATACAGGTTGATATGTCATTAAACAAAAGAAACCAAACCAAGGAAAATATCTACTTGATTTGGTTCTATTTATCCAAAGTATCTTCACGTCCATTAATAAAGTATTGAGCCAGAATAAGATAAAAATTAGTTAATTAATAAGATAAATATTAATTACTCTTAAATAGTAATGTTTATTTGCCCGCTGCTAGGCATTCAGTGATTTCGAAACCTAAGGATTATGATATTCAAATGAAGCCAAAATTAATTGAAACATCACGAATTTGAATCTTTCAGTCAGCCTATGAAGAATTTACATAAATCTACGACCATAATAATTCTCATAATACCGTGGCAAAGACGAAAAAATTAAAAAAAAAAAAAAACCCTTCCTTTCCGCAGTGACGATGTGGAACAAGTGCACAGTATTTTTTAACAGACCCAAACCATCCCCAGGGAGAAAAGGAAAGATGAAGATCACAGAGGAGAGTGTTTTTTTGTTGTTGTTGTTCTTTGCAGGGTGGGGGGTTCAGTGAAGGAAATAGAGAAACAGACAAACCGACTGAAAGAGAAATATCCTGTTGACAGATAAAAAGAAAATGAAACTACTGATGGACTATTTCCATTTCAGAGAGTTAATGCACTAGAAGCGCATGCGCGAATCTTTATCGCTTCCGGTGTCGAATGCCTGAGCTGTGCTTATTGTTTGCAAACTCGTTCATTCATTCACCGACTCCGCCAAAGGCGAAGGTCTGTTTATTCATTTTTTTTATCCTCAACAATAAGATTTGATCGTGCAATAAGTGTGAGAATAGAGTGGCAGAATGTTTGGTGCTTCGAAGAATGCCGTCATTGACGAGTAAGGAGTCAATAGGGAAAGATTTCGCGTTTACAGGTTGAACAACCCGGGCTATCTTTCTGCTCTGGGCTATAAACATAGCACAAAAGAAGTGCTATCGTAAAAGAAAAGCGAGGGAGAGAGAGAGAAACAAAGAGAAGACGTGTATTTAAAAAAAAAAAAAATGGAAAATTGAATAATAAAAATAGGAAGAGTGAGCACAAGACAGAGCAGCAAAAAGAAAACTAACGTACGAAAAAAATGTCTAAGAAAGAGGGCAGTAGGAGGAGAAAGGGAAACTAAACAGTGAAAGAGGGAGATAAAAATATAGAAAGATAAAGTGAGTAGTAAAAGGGAACGAATGGAGAAAGTCAAAATGAAAGACGAGGAAGAGAAGTGAACGAGAGTTATGGAGGAGAGGATAGCAAAAGACAGAAAGAGTACGACTGGGATAAAATGAGAGTCGGAGGTAAAAACGAAAGCGTGAATGGATAGTAAAAAAGAGATGAAACAATAAAAGAGAAGGCAGAAAGAGAAATAGTGAGAGGGAACAGTCAGAGTAAGAGACAAAATTGAGAACAATGATCACATAGGTGAGAAACTGACAGTCAACAAGTGCCGTTGTCTAAATCTAGACTAACCTAATATATATATATATATTACACACATACAACAGCGGAATTTTTTCAATCATTCTTTTTCTACTACTCAGTATTTGAGCACTTTCCTGTTATAAGAAAAAATAAATTTATAACTGATACGTTCATTTCACAAGATATATTTGTACTCAGGAAGATAGATGAGCAACCAAGCT
Organism: Sepioteuthis lessoniana; assembly: GCA_963585895.1. Classification (NCBI taxonomy): domain Eukaryota; kingdom Metazoa; phylum Mollusca; class Cephalopoda; order Myopsida; family Loliginidae; genus Sepioteuthis; species Sepioteuthis lessoniana. Next base: position 38,067,552 of record OY757916.1, on the reverse strand, counting down.
GGTTTATTTCTTGTTGGTTCTTTATTTTCATTTTCCGTCTCCATGCTTAAAAAATGTACCTACTCATCAAGTGGCTGAACTTTCGTCATTGATTTTTTTTTTCATTCCAGACTGTTTTGATTTGGTTCCCTCAGAGCAACTGTGGTATTTTGGTGAATGTATGGTTGAATTTATTCTGTATGAATCGGTCAGCCATTGTGGCTAGCTAGGTCCACTCTGAACAAGCATAAAAATACTGACGATCATAACCCATTGTTTTTTTTTTGTGGGGGAGAAATACATGCTCAAAACATGTATTACGTTTAAATAAACTAGATATATTTGTAAATACACATGCGAACGTACACATTCAGCGAAATAATAAAGAAGAAAGGGGGTTTTACTGCCTGTCGCTAGGCACTATTTCCTTAATATTCCCTTAACGAAAGTTGCCGAAGTAGAAAAAAAATGAATAAGGCGTTCGTCTAATGGCGTCAGACGTGCAAGAAACGTCAAAAAGGCAGTAAGAGACAGAATAGAAGAGACTGAAATAAAACCAGCAGATTTTCTGCTCAGCATTCATCACTAAAAATAAAGCAATGGCTACCTACGCTTAGAAGGAAGTCCATAATATCTAACAACAGAGACGCGAATGGAAGAAAGAAGAAAAAAGAAAAAAAGGCGTCCATTTCAGTTTCACTATAGCGATGCCGTCTGGTTAAAAAAAAAAAAAAGCTGAGCACAAAAGTCAACAATAAGTGTACTTATAATTCGTCTTTTATTCAATGAACACATATAGTTACTGTAACCGCCTCCACCCGATTTTATACGCACGTATTTAGAGTTTGACTGAGTTTTATTCTAATCTTAATTACTACGAAAAAGCCGACAAGCCAGTGCAAATAAGCGGGGCTTGAATACGGTTACGATCATTCCTCTTTTCTCTGAAGCCCATCATCAAGTCATGCTTCGTTTCGTTTATACACGTTCTATTGCAGATCTGCGGAAGTAGCCAGCAATGAATTCTCTTCCTTTTCGAGCCGTATGTTACTTTTTATCTCTTACAACAGAAAGCAGAGGGTTGAATAATCTCAAAATGGCGGGACTGGCAAAAACAAATACATTAATTCGTACATCTATTTTGAGCATGCGCTGTTTTTATCATCACTTGAGGGCTTTTTTCTTCGCCCCCTCTCATATATATATATATGTACACACACACAAACGGGAATCTTTTCCTATAATCTTTGTCACGTAGTACTTTCTCAAATGCAACAATATCTAACTGGTGCTACCGCTAGGCCCATTCAACCATCCAGTCCTTAGTGTTATTTTGCCTATCTGGTTTTTCAATTGTCCAGGCTTTGTGAAAAAAATTATTTTTGTTTAAAAGCAAGCATCATTAATTGAGGACTATTTGTTTTTTTTCCTTGGTTCTCAACTTTTAGAATCCGAACGGTCGGTAATTGTACCTGGGTGACCGTAAATCCAGCCGGGGAATCCCTATTTCTACATCACTATTGCTTGTTAAATAACAGGTCACAACTTTTTACATTTTCAGTCTGCAGCCCAGGGTTCTGGAGAGGGTTCACGGGTATGTGAGGGATACTCAGAAATCGCTCTTTCTGGAAATTAATACTTTCTATTGACCATCATCATCAAGTCGTATTGCCAACACGGATTTCTCTAACTTTCTCCATCCATCCCTATGGTCCATCGCTCCTGGAAGGTCTTTTAAATTATACTCTGTGTCCACACTGAGCTGATATAGATAAGTTCTCGCTGGTCGACCAATAATGGGAGGTCCATATGTTGGGTCTTAAACTTAATTTAACAAATATAATTTGCGATTTCAAAAAGTAAATAAAATCTTTAAGAAACTAAATAAGACAAGGAATAAACAAGTGAATAAAATAAATATCTTACCTGCCCAGAATTTTACTGACGCAGCCATGGGAGACACGTAACTGTCGGGAGATATCACATGGTCGAACCCCTTGATGGGCCAATTCCACAATCCGTTGCCGAACTGCGTCCGGTAAGGGCCTCCCGTTAACAAACACACCACCTAGTTGGTTAACTCCACCGTGGCCTGCTTTAAATAACAGCGACGAGAGGAGGAAAAGAAAACAAAAAAACAAAAGAATACTTTAGTATGCAGATATCATAATTTGATGATTTTTTTCTTCATGGTTTAATAGAAAAAGAATTATCCCTTTTTTTAGTGATACACGTGAACCAGTGCCCTCATCTTGGTTGTTGTAATCAATCTTTCGACCGTTTTGTTCTCCTGCTTTCTTAAGGAGTATTTTAATATACTCTGTAAATTTAAGAAAATTCCGAACGAAACCCTTTATAATCGCTGTAAATTGTTATACTTGTTATGGTTGTGAGATTTTGACGGTATGTCAACCACTTTAATGTTATTTTATGCCTACAGTTTCGGGAATTGCGTTCATATTTACATTTGGGGGGGATAGTTTGAAAGTTTAATTTCCACCCCCGGTTTTATCGAATATTAATAATTTTTAAACAAATCATAGGTGGGACCCTAACAGGTACTAACATTCAGGGTCAGAGTGGAGCTGGCAGTAATGGCAATGAAGGGGTACTCCTAACTCTGATAGGGGTCTTACTTTTCTGCAAGGGACAGAGTATCCTAATCCTCGTTGATACAATCAAACAAGAATTCGCCGTAAGTAAATTCAATTTACCAACGATTGATTGATAAATATAAACAGACTAAATTCAGTGTTTGTTTGTTATTTATTTAATGGCATATCAACCTTCTCATGTTATTTAATGCCAAATTCATCCTCTTTATTTTTAAGACAGTAGAAGTACTATTTAACCCATAGATGAGATAAGGGGGTTCATACATTTCCCAAGGGTATTTATCTGAAAGTGAACGTAATATCGCGGTCGGAGTTCGAACTACGATTCCGCAGTCCAGCACTTTTAATCATTACCCTACGAGGACACCCACTGAGATCAGTGGATAGATATTGGTTAATTTAGTTTTGAATGCATAATAATTGCTAGTGGGTTGGTTGGTTGGTTGGTTGTTTTGTTTTACGGCATATCAACCCTTTTCGAGACATTTAAAGTCGAATCAAGTAATTTTGATTAAAATTGTTATAGTTTGGTTTGATTTATGGCATATCAACCATTGTAGGTTATTTAATGCCTTATCCATTTTTATGCATATATATTTCTATGCCAAACAATTCAGTTTAGACGTTAAAAACTGTTATATTTCAGAAGTCTACTTTAGTCAACAAAGTTAAATGGGAACAAGTATTGTTATGTATCACAAACAATTCAATTAAATGTTAGTCACTAACTTACAGTTACACATTTTAAATGTCAAAACAGTTCTATTTCAAACAATTCAGTTTAGCATAAGCATACAGTTTAGTCCTATTTGACCCATAGATAGAACCCTATCAGGTGCTACCGCTCTGGACCAGAGTGGACCCCAAAGCCCCAGCATTACTGGAACCTCACCCTCAGAGTATCATATCCAGGACACTCGTTGAGGGAGTCTTACCCCCTGTAGATATGCGGTCAGAGTGTTTGGCAGCCCCAGCCGACTGAACCAACGATGATAGATAAATAGATAGAATTGATTTGAATTTCCCAGAATGTTACCGAATACTCCTGTTGATGACAGCAGAGTTAAACGACTGAAATTTTGTGTGTAAAATAATCAAGATGAGGACACCAATGTATCATAATAATCATTTTATTTTTAAACAAGCAAGTATAAGAAAAAATACGATTTTTCTTCAGGTTTCCAACATAAGTAATTATAACGCACTGACGTAAGTAATGTTAGCGACTGTAGTTGAGGGTGACCCGAAAGTTCCCTTTTCAACAGCTACGACACCGAGGTGTAGGGAAGGGTGCTACTCTTTTCCTTGGATTGCTCCATTTTACCCTTGATGCGTACCTTATGCCGAGATTTAAGCAAGGAGATATCAAGTACCATTTTTGAGTCTTTGGTATGACTCGACCTGGGATTGAACCCCGGTCTATTGTATTGGCGAACAAACAACTGAAAATATACATCACTCAGAGTTTTAGCCATTGTATCCTCTAGCCATCTTTAGGTGTCATTTGTTCTTGTAATCTTAAAGAAATTTCGAACCGAACCCTATATTCAATCCACGGTGAAGTAGATTTTTCTCGTTCTGCTGTTAATACTTAAAGGATACCTAATAAATGTTCTGGTTGGTTTCTTTTTATAATGGCATATCAACGTTTCTGGGTTACTTAATGCCAAATCCGTCCTTGCTGATGAACAGCAGTGGTATTATCCAACCCATAACCATATTTACCAACCCCTCTGCTCGGGCAGGATATGACACAAGGTCAATTTTTAAGCGGAGTTTAACAGGTTTGGATTCTGAGTTTTCCTTTTCCTAGACTAGTTGCCTCACCGAGGCTGAAGAACCTAGTCTGCCCTACTATTTACCCATAGCTGGAGGGAGAATAATTGGATTCATACCTTTCCCAAGGTTATTAGTGCAATGTGAAATGCAATCAGTCTAGTCCAGGATTTGAACTCGTGTCGCCGTGTCCATTTCCTACGACGATAATCATTACACCATGGGCACCTTATCCAACCCATAACTGGGCGTTATCTCTTATGAATAGATTTTTCTAGACAAAACTGGAATAATTTCGCTCTATCTGACCCAGAGATTGAATCGCTGAAAAGAATAGTGTAAAAAGGTTCTACTCGAGTTCATTAAAAGAGAAACAAGCAAATTAGGAATAATTAAACATGTACAATGGAATAATAATAAATCTACCCACGTGAATTGTATAGGGGTTTCAGCTTGAAATTCCACGATCTTCAAATTTAGAGTGACATAGGAAGAAAGCAAGAGCGTACAACGATCTAAAAGTTGTCTGTAACTAGCTAGTTAAGGAGACTAGTATATCGGCGTTTCTATATATAAAGCGGCTTATTCCACCAGGGGAAATTTTGTAACTTTCTCTTAATGGCCCAGTCATCTCCAGTGAATGAAGGAATAAAAACAGTTAAAAAAGAAAAGGGCAATGTGTTAAAGGTATTAGATACCAGATAAAAAGTAAACGATAATAGGTAAGAGTTATAATAGGTAATATGTATTACACAATAAATGATTCCAATCTAATAATAGTAAATAATAGAAAATGTGTTTTTAGCTGAGAGTAATATGCAAGGTCTAAGTGTACTAAGTTAAAAGATGAATAATGGGTTATACAGCCTAGCGCTACACGTGGTGAATTCACAAGTAATAAGTTAGTCGACTATAGTCTAGGGGAACTCGAAGGCTCCCTTTTCAATAGCTACTATTTATTTTCCTGGCCCATTGTCATAGGGGTTTATTGTGCTCACCAATGGTCCAGGAGACCGAGGTTCAGTCTCTGGTCGAGTCATACAAAAGACTCAAAAAGAAAAAAAAAGATACTTGATGTTTCCTTGCTTAATACTCAGCATTATATGGTATGGATCAAGGGTAAGTGGAGAAACATAGAGATAGGAGTAGCGCCCTCACCGACACCTCGTTGTAGCAGCTATTGAAAATAGTGCCTTTGAGTAGCCCTCAGTTACTATCGGCCGACTTACAAACTTACTCGCTGGTAATTAATAATGATATACAAAGTGTATCAGAGCATAATAATAATTTGGTTACTAAACAAAACAAAAAAAGAAAATGATAATTAAACCAAAAAAATTAAAATGACAGTGTATTAAAGCATCAACTTTTGAAAAAGATAAAGACATTGACATACGGCTAACGAAGGCATGGACAGCTATCGATAGGCTTTCGATCATATGGAAATCAAACCTGACCGATAAAATGAAACGCAGTTTCTTCTAGGCTGTGGTCGTGTCGATACTGCTGTATGGATGCACTACTTGGACGCTGACTAAACGGCTGGAGAAGAAGCTCGACGGCAATTATACAAGAATGTTGCGAGCAATATTGAACAGGTCCTGGCAGCAACACCCCACACGGCGCCAACTGTACGGCCACCTACCACCTATCACAAAAACTATACAAGCTAGACGAACCAGACATGCCGGACACTGCTGGAGAAGCAAAGACGAGATCGTAAGTGATGTGCTCCTGTGGACCCCCGCATATGGCCAATCAAAAGCAGGACGACCAGGTCGAACATTCATACAGCAGCTACGTGATGATACGGGATAGAACCCCGAAGACCTGCCGAAGGCGATGAATGATAGGGAGACGTGGAGAGAGAGAGGGTCAGGGATATCCGTGCTAGCCGCACGTCATGATGATGAGATCTGATAATTGTTGTATTAATGTAAAAATCATATGCAAATTTTATAACGATATATATATTCGTGTATTGGGCACCTTTGGTGGTGTAACGGTTAGCAAACTTGACTAGCAAACCTACACAAGTGAGTTCGAGTCTCATTGGGTGCCCCATTCATTCGGCCTTGTGCCACATCGAAGCAAAGAGCTTCGTAAATTACTATATATTCGTGTATTAGTCGATCTTTCATTTACGATCCCGAAATCATTAATCTAGGGAATTTATTTATTCAAGAGTCATCTTCATTTTTTCAATTATTATATTTGAACTTCGAATACTATTATTCTTATATAGGTCGACTGACTTTTAGCTTAAATATTAGACTTTTAGAATTCTATACGGGTTTAGAAGACGTATATGTTAGCTGCGTTCAAAAGTTTCCGGCGTGAAACGAGTTTTAAGCTGTATATTTACAGTCTATTTTCAGTCTATTTTCCAATAGCAAAAACAGGAAAATTTTGGACACACACACAAATATATAAATACAGACATACATTTCAGTGAATTGTAATAATCAGATGAGCGAAACACACTCAGACACACAAACTGAATCCTCTGGGCATGTAGGATAAGGTAAGGAAGTAGAGGTGGCCAGACAAGAGTGCCTGTTCAAATATTGATAAGTCCTATTTCCAAAATTATTGAAGCAGAACAGGCAAACAATATCTCAAAAGGAAAGTTATGAACATGTGTTATCTTTGGAAAAGACAGGGAGAACTAGATAGATAGCTAGATAGATAAATTGATAGATAGATACTGAGTGGGATAGATATTTCTTGGTGTAGCGTAAGGGTTCTATTTTTTTTCACATATGTGTACTGAATAGGTTTCGCTCTGAAATATTAGACCTTTATAATTCTATATGAGAATGTAAAGACGTACATATTAGCTATGTAAAGGAATCTATCGATTTGTGATAGATAGACAGAAACAGACCGACAGATAAATATGAACAGGCTGATATGTACGTGTTTATGTTTTGATGCCCCTACGATCATATATCAACACAAATTCAGAGGAGGTGATCCGTGGCGTAATGGTTATCGTCGTAGGAAATGGACAGGGTGACACGAGTTCAAATCCTGGACGAGACTGATTGCATTTCACATCGCGCTAATACCCTTGGGAAAGGCATGAATCCAATTATTGAGCTATGGAGGGAGAATAGGGCAGACTATGTTCTTCAGCCTTGGTGTGGTGACTAGTCTAGGAGAAGGAAAACTCAGAATTCAAACTTGCTAAAATCCGCTTAAAAATTGACCTTGTGTCATATCCTGCCCGAGCGGAGGGGTTGGTAAATATGTTTATCAACACAAATACGTGTATATTTACATATTCTAAATACACATAATTGCATATAGATACAGTGTACATATTTATATTCGAATATTCATGCACACAGGTATTCATATGCACACACACACACACTATATATATATATATATATACACACACATACATACATACATACATACACACACACATATACACCTACACACACAAGTATATTTATTCACATTCATCATACTCCTCATCAAGTTGCGCTGCTAGCACAGATATCTCTCTATCCTGTATCCGCATAGATTTGTTTGAGGTAAGTTCTTAATCAGCCAACACTGGTTGGTCCATGTGAAGTAGTCCATTGGAGAACGTCACTTCTGATTCCGTCCTTGCTTGTCCCGCATGTCCTATTCATCTTATTTGGATGGTTTTAGAAATAGGAGGTAAGCGGCCATACAGCTGTTGTTTCGTGGGGTGTTGCTTCCAGGATTTGTTCAGTGCTGCTCGTGGCATTCCCGTCTAGCTTTTTCTGTTTTGTCAGTGGCCATGAGGTGCATTCGTGTAGTCGTATTGACACAACTATTGCTTGGAAAAAAAATATATATTTATTTGCTAGACTTAATTTTGCACAAAGCCAAAGGTTTAAGGAACCAGATGAGATTTGAACTCATTAGCTATGGATCGCTAGCTTAGAACACTGACAATTACACCACAAAAATCCCACATACAACTTATAAACATTTGGACAAACACAGAGTATATATATATATACACACACTTAATATGTGGGGTGGCCGTTGATGCTGATATTTTACCCTCTCACCTTTTCTTAACAGACCAAATGAGGTGAAATATTTCATCAGTTTTACTTATGTCGCCCCCCCCCCAGCGAACTCACATTTTGCCATAAAACGACCAACTTCTTGGGAATTCCTCCCTCAACCGGCTCTCCGTGTCTCTCCTTCGATTCAAAACAACTATTTTGCTTAGAACATCAAATCCAATATTTTCAGCTGAAGAAAAAGAAGCCCCGACAAATGCAGTCTCCTACCCCCCCACACACACACACACATACATACATATTTGCCTTGTCTAAACAATAGTCATAATGGAAAAACCATCTTTCCACATATAATGGCCGCCATTAATACAACGACGACGGCACCCCTCGCCGCCACCGCCTCTCTGTTAGGTCGCGAGGAATTTTAAACAGTGAAGTGTTTTATTCAAAAGCGAAGTCTCTTCTTTTGCGTCTCTCACTCTTGCCCCCCCCCTACTCGCCATCTCTCAGCTAGCAGAGAACGAGAACGGAGAGATTCTGTTGCTCGGGTCTGTAGTGTGTGCAGTATGACAAAAAAGTGGCGAAACTATTTCGGTCTCATTTAAATAAATATGGAGCTAATTAAACAATTTGCCTTGTCGAAAATAGACTCAGAATCTGATTCTAAACGAATTCCTTCTTCTAGTGGAATGCTTTGTATTCAGTTTTTTTTTTAAAATCTAGTCTGTACAATAAGAAAAAAAATTGAACAAAACATAACTAAAAACATAGAATTAAGAAATGGAAAAAAAAAAAAAAAAAAAAAAAAAAGCAGTGCAGATAGACAAACTAATCAAGACATCTTTTCTAAAATTCAATAAGCAAAAAAAAAAAAAAAAAAAAAAAAAAAAAATCGCAACAGTGACGCCATCTTGAAATTAAAGAAAGATGTCGGTTCATTCTTCGTACGAATTCTGGTGATAACAGATCTCCGAAAGGAGTGCCTCGAGTAGTTTAAGAGTTAGCGAATCCGGCTGGCAGTGAATGTTTGGTAAGTTCCAGTCTCTCGGCTAATCTTTACTCCTGGCCTTGTGACCAACTCAATTATGCACTCATTAAACTTCACTTTGATTAGGGTCTAGTGTGAATCAAACTTACTAACTGATCAGCTAACCAAGTTTGATAACCATAACACTTTACAAGGGGCCCCTCAGCTAAACTCAAAGAGACAAAATAATTCTTTGAAAAATACCATATATGTCGAATTAAGACGAAAAGGAATAATTTTGTAAAAGTTAAAATAGTAATAGCACGCATACCTATAACGAAGATGTTATTTGTTTCATATAAATGATGGACTAATTTTAACTGCGCGTCAACTAGTGGTTAATGGTTAGAGGATCGCGTTCGTTTTCGGATCATATTTACAATTTTTTTGAAGGTTTTTGAATTTCTTTTTTTGCACACGCGCCTTTAGGGAAATGCCGATGAATCCAAGTATTTTTTGCTCATGAGTTTCGATTTATGCCCGGTCCCCACTATGACCTTGTGCCATGTTCTAACTTGTCGGTTGGTTGGTTTGTTTAACAGCGATTCAACTCTTTTCGAGTCATTTAATGCCGAATTAAGTCATTGATAAATCTTTCAAGCAATTCAGTTGAGTATAAGTATAATTTTTTGTTTACACACAGTTAAATGTCAAAACAGTTCTCTTTCAAACGAATCTGTTTAGCATAAGTATATAGTGTAAACACACAGATAGATATAAAAACAGTTCCATTTCAAGCACTTCAGTTTAGCGAAATTACAGTTTAGTTCTATTTGACCCATAGATAGGACCCTATCATGGTCTACCACACCGGGCTAGAGTGGACCTGCGAGCGATGGCAATAAAGGTTTACTCTACATACCCAAAAGCGGCAGCATTACTGGAGCCTCACTGTCAGATTGTTTAGTGTCATAATCTATAGCCCCAGTCGACTGGGCCATTCCAGCTTGTTGAGAAGCAAGATACATAACATACAACTTTGGGTCAGAGTGGAGCTGGGATTAATGGCCATAAAGGAGTTCTCCACATTCCCCAGAACTGAACTAACGGGTGCTGTTTACCATCTTATTTAGTCCATCCTTTTTTTGGAGAAGGTGGAGGGGGATATGATTTTGTCCCACAAAATAAAGTTAGTGTATTCTAAACTCCGCCGATATGGCATGTATATTTAATCTTTCGCTTCGCAAATGAATTCCGCAAATTAAATGCGGAGAGTTCCCATGGGATGATGGTTAAAGTACCAAACTGCGTCCTCGAAGTAAAAGAGTACCAACTCCTGTCAAGCTATTACGTTCACTTTCATACCAATGCCCTTGAGAAAGGTATGAACCCTCTTATCTCACCGTTTTGTGTTGAATAGTATAACTGCTACTCTTCTACAAGTATGGCTTAGACTTTAAATAACCCACGAAGGGTGAAAAACCATTAAACAAAAGAAACCAAATCCAACAATTAAATGCAGTTTTATACAAATGAGCTATTGCAAGACTGGTTTACACGGTATCTTTAACACATGTGCAAATATTTACTTACGCACGCGCATATAAGCATTCCTCATCCTTTTAATACCTCTAATGAAGTAAGCTATCGAGCGCCTCGGGTGATGTAATGGTTTGCAAGCTAGACTAATAAAGCTTCCCGAGTGAGTTCGAGTCTCAGTGGGTGCCCCATTCATATGGCCATGTGCCACATCTAAGCAAGAAGTTTATTAAATTACTAATAAAGTTAGCAATGGTTATGCTTGATTATGGCTATTTTCGACAACAGAAGTGCAGTGGGATATTTGTCGCTGCCTCCTACCAGACACGACTTGACACAAGGTCAAAAGCCCGAAGGCAAACAGAAGTGCAGTGGCTCTCAATCATTCAATCTTTTTTTCGACCGTGTCGTGTGCATATAGTTTAGAAGTTTTAGAGGTCGTCATGCCAAGGTATTTTTTTTAATCGACTCAGCCTTGTTATTTGAAGAATTTTTCTAATCTCCGGTATTGCACACGCCTTTTTTTATCCGAGAAGAATGGTGGTGTTATTCGAATCATTTACTAAATAAACGCTATGTTATACATTACACAGCGTGTGAAAACACATTGCTTTGACTCAAAAATTTGAATTACATCTTTTTGAGTTTAAATTATATTAATGCTGTAAAACTTAAAACTAGAAGCTTTTAATAACTGCCTGCTAGTTTTTAACCATTGCACCATATGAGATTCACCAATTCCACGTAGCTATAAGATTTGTTTACGTCGGGAGAGGAATTTGAACTAATTAGAAAAAGAAAATTACATTTTATAAAGAGGGGTCACATTATAATTCATAGAAGAATTATCAACCAAGAAGTATTTTAAAAAATATTAAAATTCAACCTGTCTGGTTATCTGTCTTTACCAACGCCAACTGTTCCAGAAATGGGCTTTCATTCTACATTAAATTAAAACGTAAATGGGAACATCCCTTATAAAACTTTTCTGAAAAAAATATTGCGATGACTTGAAGGGTTTAATTTGTTCAAATCAAAAATCTAGAAGTTTTTTCACGGACACTGCGTAAACAAATATCTTTCAAAACTCAGTTTGAATTCGCACAAACTTTCAATCGATTTGCATGACAGAAAAAATATACGGGGTACGTCACCACTTTCCCAAAAGTATCGTAATGGAAGCTGTATTTACCAAGGCAGAAATGAGTCATGAAAAAAAAAGTTTACTATCTTCTAAATTAGTCCCTTTAAGCTTTCAAGACACTTATTCCGTCGAATTTTCCACTCGTCAAAGTACCACTAAAACACTTTTTGAGCTATGAATCTGTGCCTACATTCATCGATGTCTAAATCAAAGAAAGACTATACGATTGAAACAATGACATCCACAAAATCTCTTCTAACGACGTGGAATTGGTGAATGGTTCAATAGTTAAAAGCTAGCAGGCAATTATTTGAGTTTTATACTCACTGGGCCTCCCATCCTCTGTCCTTGGGTTAAAACTAAAATAATAGCTCAGTGGTTAAAATGATTAAAAAGTAAGAATATTTTTCGGCTGTAACTTCAGTTTATGCTTTTGACAAAACTATAACAATTGTATGTCTAATATTTCCAGAGTTTTTTGTGTGTTTTTTTTCGTATAGTTTAAAAAGAATAAACTAAAAAAATAGTAAACTAACAATGATCTATGAAATCAAGACAAATCAAAGGATGGGTTTTATTTTTCAATTTTATTTGAATTTAGTTAATCTTTTTCTTTATCTTGCTCCGAGATAAGTGGGTTAAGCTTTCATTATCTAAGTTCAGTCTTTAAAAAATATATATAACTTCCTGCTGGAGGTGGCCGTGGTGTAATGGTTATCGTCGTAGGAAATGGACACGGCGACACGAGTTTAAATCCTTGACGTGACTGATTGCATTTCACATAGCACTAATATCCTTGGGAAAGGTATGAATCCAATTATTCTTCCTCCGGCTATGGGTAAATAGTCGGACAGACTACGTTCTTCAGCCTTGGTGAGGTAACTAGTTTAGGAGAAGGAATTCTCTGAATTCAAACCTGTTAAACTCCGCTTAAAAATTGACCTTGTGTTATATCCTGCCCGAGCGGAGGGGTTGATATGATAACTTCCTGCTGGAAACGTTAACGTGTTGAATGTGACACAAAGTCAATTTTTGAAGCGGCGTAAAGCTGGTTTGAATTCAGTTTTCTTTCTCGATTGATTGGTTCTCAAGGGCTGAAAAACTTTGACTGTCCTACTATTTCCTCATAGCTTGAGGAAGAACAAATGACTTCATGCCTTTCTCAAGAGGATTAGGCGTGAAGTGAAACTCAAGTAACCATGTCCATGTCTCGGGTCACTGGTTCCATTTTCTACGCTGATAATGGCTACGCTAAACACGCCTCTACGAATATTTTCTTCAAATTAAATGAAATTGGCTCTAAGTGTGACATTTCCAACTTATCAAATGAGCCATTTAACATGACGGTGTACAACATATTCGAAGGTAGATCAATAAGTGAACAATCAAACAAATAAAAGTATGTTTTACACTACAAAAACTTATTTTCAACATAATATCTTGTCAAAGAATTTTGATGCTTCTTTATTTAATCTTATTGGTTGAAGACTGCAATCTGGAGAAGTAAGGTCAAACTAATTAGCAACGTTCTTCTATGGACACCACAATGTTCACCGGCAAGCAAAACTTACTCATCAGCTTTATGCTGGCACTGGATGCTGTCTAGAGAACCTACATAGTGAGATGGTTGATATGGACGGATAACCAGACAGTCAAGGGAACCCGTGCTGTTGACACGCCTAAATGAAGAGACTGATTTATTGATAAAATTAAATATCTTTCACTCACTCACACACAAACTTATTTTTTAACACTAAAATTGTATGTACATTTACAAATAACAATTATCTCAAAAATGTTCATATCTATCTATTTCAGCCTTTCATACCAACTGTAAGTCTATTTATTCATACAAGGTCGTAGGTATTTCAATAATTACGTAAGCAAATGACGTAAAAAGCTTATTCAAAAACAATAATAATAATAATACCTCGACATTTTTATCGATGACTCGTACCTCTCTGGTAGGTGCCTGAAGTAGATTCAGTCGCTGAAGTTATTTGGTGCTATTTTAGTGCAGAACAAAAAAGGATTTATTGTCGCGGGGGGGGGGGTGATTACCAACCCTCCTCCACTCCAATAAAAAAAGGATCGAGTATTTATAAGTTTTGCTATTCTTGCTTCTCCATATATTTTTCGTCCCCAAGTCCGCTTGCTATCTCTGCTCTGAACTGAGTCGTACAAACAAGCAGCTTCAAGATCACGCCGAGAGAAGTTAGATTGTACATTTTGTCACGAAATAACACTTCATTTTTAAGAGCCAGAGTTATAACGTTTGAAGTGTTCAATAGAGAGAGAGAGAGGGACAGAGAGAAAGATAGACACGGAGAGAGAGAGAGGGACAGAGAGAAAGATAGACACGGAGAGAGAGAGAGAGGGACAGAGAGAAAGATAGACACGGAGAGAGAGAGAGAGGGACAGAGAGAAAGATAGACACAGAGAGAGAGAGAGATTTGTACGGATAAGACTTCGAGAATTTAATTTATTTTAACTTGTTAACAATTATTCTTGTCGTTTACTTTCCATTATTTAATTTTTAATAAATTTAATTGATAAGACATTTTATTAAGCTAATGAATTTATCTTATTTCAGCTTATTACCTGCCGATCCCGAAAATACTCGCTTTTACGTTGTGGTAAAAAAGAAAATTTATTGCTAAGAAGTCTACTCCACCTGTTCATAATTTGAAATCTGTTCCTAATGTTCGGGTGTACAAAAAGATGCAGAACTTTCAGCCAGACATCTGTGGATAGGATAGATGAGATTATCAGGTTCTTTTGTTGTTGTTGTTTTGTTTTGTTTGTTGTTTTTGTAACTAATTAATTTTATTTTGTACCTAATTAGAGCTGTCTTATTTTCAAAAACACTGTCCCTTCTCAGCAGTCAAAACTGGAATTTAAATCTTTGTTTAGTATGGATTTTAACGGCATGTCAACTTGTCTATAGCTATTTTATTCGTAGAAGTTAGGAAATAACGTTCATTATATGTTTATATTTACATTTGTTTTATGCAATTGATTCTTTTTTTTGTTTGAACACAGTCCTATAAAATAGGAATAATTTTTATACATGTCTATTTGACCTATAGGAGGAACCCTAATGAGTACTACCACTCTGGATCAGAGTGGTCATGGCAATAATGACAATTAAGGGCTACTCAAATCTCACCTGAACTTGAATCTAACCAATTGATGTAATTTAGTGTTATACCTTGGACACCCTTTTTTCCAAGGGGGATACTCCACAACAAGGGATTAAGGGTAGCGTATTGTGATTCCGGGTATGGTTTTCAATTCACATGCATGATTATTAGGGTGAATTTGACACCCACTTACCCGGTTGAATAAAAGTTAATATAATTGTTGAAAAAATTAAAAGGAGGTATCCTCGCAGCGCAATGGTTAATGCACTAAACTGTGACCTCGAAGTAAGCAAGTTCGAAAATAACATCACTGCTGTCCTCCTAGGAGGATGGCTTTGGCTTTAAATAATCCACGAAGGTTGATGATAAAAAAAAAAATTAGATTAAACGCTTGAAAACTTCAATAACTTATACAAAGTGATTTTTTTTTCTTTTTTGTTCCCAAAAATTTGACCTACTCATTTTTTTAACATTTAAGTCTGAGAAAGAGAATTTTTATGACTAAACATTCACATTAAAGAGAGAGAATACTAGTTTGGAGCTCAAATTCTAGTTTCTTACCTTCCACTCACCCACCCCTCAAATGCTCTTACGAAAGGAATGAGTCCAAACTTCACTGGCATGCCACGAACATAAACAAAAAGAATCGGTGAGCGAGTGCAATCAAATTAAAAGGAGGTATCCTCGCAGCGCAATGGTTAATGCACTAAACTGTGACTGCGAAGTAAGCAAGTTCGAAAATAATGTAATGTTCTTTGCATCATTCAATGAAACACACACACACACACACACACACGGAATATAAGTCTATAGCATAACGGTTATCGTCTTAGAAAAAGGTCCCAATATTGGCTGGAACTGTTTGCGTTTCATTTCATGCTGGGGCAATTGAAAAAGGCATAAATACACTTCTTCTCTTGCCTCTTCAGTTATCTGTATATAGTAGGGTAAACTAGTCTCTTTAGCGTCAGCATGTTAACAAATATAAGGAAATTAAAACTGAATACAAAACAGTTGTGTTCCACTGGAAAAAAAAAACTGACATTGTATCACATCCAACCCAAAGAAGAGGGATTTGAATAAATAAATATATATGTTCGCCAGGGGTCTGGGAGACTGGGGTTCCATCCCAGGTCGAGTCATACCA
Organism: Sepioteuthis lessoniana; assembly: GCA_963585895.1. Classification (NCBI taxonomy): domain Eukaryota; kingdom Metazoa; phylum Mollusca; class Cephalopoda; order Myopsida; family Loliginidae; genus Sepioteuthis; species Sepioteuthis lessoniana. The sequence goes on along the minus strand of OY757916.1, from coordinate 38,051,229 downwards.
AAGACTCAAAAAAGGTACCCCGCCGTGCTTAACACTCAACATTATAAGGTATGTATCGAAGGTAAAGTGGAACAATCCATGGAAAGTAGTAGCACCCTCCTCTAAACGAATCTTCGGGTCGTCAACTTTTTATATATAATATTATAGAAATAAAAGGATCTCGTAATGTAATGGTCATCGTCCTTAGAAATAGACGCGGCAACCAGATTTCCAATCTTGGACAAGGCTGTTCGAGTTTCCCCATTGGGCTAATACATTTGGGAAACGTATGCATCCAACTATTCTCCCTCCAGCTATGAGTAAACAGGGATCTTTAACCTTGGCATGACAGCTGGTCTAGCAGAAGGAAAACTCTGAATTTAAACCTGTTAAACTCCGTTTAGAAATTGGCCTTGAGTCGCATCGTGCTCGTGTGGAGGCGTTGAGTAAATACATTCAAACATACACAAAATACAGATATATTCATACACAAATGTATATATTTGACTTTTGTAAGTCCATGTCAATCTGGATGACATACATTTGGAATATTATCCCTAGATGCGACAAATGTTTATTATCATACGTTAGTTTTTATATAATATACACGAAATAACACGATGGTAATGAATGGCTCCAGAAGTTTCCGGTTTCATTAGTGGCACACAAGAAAAAAAAATGCTGAAAATGGATTGTAGAATAGTGCTATTAGGATGACAATATTCCAACAAAATGAAGCTTTTATGGAATTCGGCTGGAACCTAGTCAATCTCACAGAGAGGCCTATTTATGAATATGCACATACATGCATTATATATTATTCACCGCTGCCAAACAGTAAAAAAAAAAAGTTCTAAATGACTTTATGTATGGCATTATATACATTATTTAACAAGCCAAAAGCGCTAAACATTAAGGCCAAATTACCAATGAATATCACAAAATAGATTAAATATATAATTACTGTCTCCTCCTTCTAATGATTAAAATATAAAAGAAAAACTTGCGCGCGAGGAGTGGAATGATTTTTAGCGCCAACAGTCTTATCGCAGATTTGAAGAACTTAACAAATGGCTTCATTCCTCGTGAAAGCAAGCGTCTGGTGTACGCATGTGCAGTGGTCAGAGGTCGAGAGTAAACTGCGAAACGCACCCTTACCAGGACTTTTTTTTTGTCTGTTTCCATTATTTAAATTTTATTTTTCTTCATGGCAAAAAGCTAATAATGAAATAACAATGTTAGCGAAAGAAGACACTTGATTAGAACCAATAATAAAGACGCCCCCCCGGCTCTTCGTTTGAATGTCTTTCTCCTCTCCTTCCTTTTTTTTTTTTTTTTTTTTTTTGTTGTGACATTATCCATAAACATTGTACTTGCTTAATGATCACCACGAAATCATTTTCTATGATGCCCTCCTCACCCACAAACAAACACAAGCAAAAATCCATTGTTCGCATTTACCATATCACAAAGACAAGCCATCCAGCTCCCTCCATCCCCCACAAACCAATTAACTAATACTGGACGAACCGTGAACTCGTTGGTGTCTCGTAACAGCTGTCCATGGTAATGCTGCAACTTGTACTTGAGGTTTGGTTTGGGCTCATGGCATATCAACGATTGTAGGTTATTTAATGCCAAATCCTCTTTACACCCACATTATATATATATATATATATGGAAAAGATATAGATTATGATGTGATGTCGCAGAAAATTGTCTATATTGTGGTGTCTAGGTTGTAATTGGGGTGAGGAAGGCTAAGAGCATTCTTAAAAGTATGGTAGCATTGAGTGAAAAAAATGGGTTTTGGTGGGGGGGTTCCAATCCGTTTTATATTTTGATTTTGTTCCCGTTCAGTACGGTGTTTGCCAGGTGTGGTGAGATTTGGTAAAACCTGAACATTTTTTATATGGTTTGTTTCGGAGATGACCGCAGATTTTAGTAGTCTTCGGGATTTTTTGCAGTGTATGGGTTTGATTAGGGTGGCTTGGGACCACCATACTTTTGAGAATCCTTCCCTTTTTCTTTTCCTAATCATTTGCCTCATAGCCCTTCCTCACCCCATTTACAATTTTCTCCGATATCACGTTATAGTCAATATCTTTTTCATGAAAGAAGTCATGCCAAAACCTCTTACACACACACATATATATATATATACATACATACACACATACATACATACGTTTTGTTGATAACATTTTTAAATGAATGTAAGCTCATTATTTGCATACAGTTAAATAGTTTAAAGTATTTCTATGTATCATGAAAAATCAATTTGTTTACACACAGTTAAATATAAAAACATTTCTACTTCAAACAATCCAGTCTAGCATTGTCATATGTTTACACTGTTTAAATATCAAACGATTCTTTTTCACCCATAGATAAGACCCTATCAAGAGCAAGGACTCAGGGTCAGAGTGGACGTATGAGGAATGGCAATGGAAGGGTTACACTGCATTCCTCAAAACTCAAACATTACTAGAGCCTCGCCATAAGATTGTTTAATTTCATATCCAGGACACTCGTTAGGTGAGAGTCTCACCCCTCTGCAGAGATACAGTCGGTGTATTCTGCAGCCACAGCCGATTGGGCTGTTCTATTTAGAAAGAAGTGAAATATTCTGATTAGCACTTTATTAGCATTTTATTTGTCCATTTTGTTTTTATGGCATATCAACCTTTGTTGGTTATTTAATGTCAAATCCATTTTATACATATAAGCAGTTTTATTTTAAACAATTTAGTTTAGCCTAAGTACGCAGTTTGATAAAAACATTTAGTTATTTAGTTTAGTCAAACAGTTTTAATTCAAACAATTCAGTTTAGTATGAATATAGTTTTTGTTTACACACAGTGAAATATCAAAACATTTATTTCAAACAATTCAGTTTAGCGTAAGTAAAGTTTCAATGTCAAAATCAGTTTTATTTCCAACAATTCAGTTTAACATAAGTACACAGTTTAGTTCTGTTTGACCCATAGATAGGACCCTATTAAGAGCTATTATTCAGGGCCAGAGTGGACCTGGGAGCGATGGCAATGAAGGGGTACTTCATATTCCCCAAAGCTCCAGAATCACTGGAACCTCTCCATCAAATGTTTAATGTCATATCCAGAACACCTGTTGGTGGTGGTGGTGGTCTTATCCTTCTGCAGAGAAGCAGTCGGAGTATTCTTCAACCCCAGCCGACTGGGCAATCAATAGAGGTTTTGATTGATTAAAAGAAAATTAAAAATCAGGCCCTTAAAATAATTCTGCTACGAAATTGATTTAATTTAGAAGCCGAAGCATTTCAAGTCTTTTTCTTAAATAAAAATCCCACCAGGAAGTTTAATTTTCTGCGATTTGACAAATAAGTCCTTTATAAACGCTGATTTTTTTAAAAGAAATATATTCATTAAGTTTTATAAACTGATATTACTACTTGATCTCTACCAAGAAAACAAAAAAAAACTTAAAACCTTTTCAAATTTGAAAATATTTTATAACAATGAGTTTCTCATTATCGAATGAAAGGGGGGGGGAAACACGAGCGCTTAATTTACGTTCATCAGTCATAAAATAAAAGTTCGATGATGATGAATAGAGTCTGAAAATTGTCGAGAATATATAAAACTTATTTACCAACATTGATATGTCGATTTTTTTCGTTTCAAACAAAAATCATCATCATCGCGTGGTAACACAAATCCCTTTAATTATCACCATCCATCCCTATCAGGCCATCCCTGTTGACAGACATCAAGTGTTGATTGAATAATCTTTTGCTGTTTGGCCAACAATGGCGTCTCCATAAGAGAATTTTGCGTACGAGTTCATTTTTTGCTCAGAGGTTCTTTCTCGCCTCACTTGGATGGTTGGGGAGATGTGTCTGAACAAATACTATTTTGTAAGGTGCTACTGCTTCCAGAATTCGTTCCAAACAAAAGGTAGCATTTTTGCGTAGTTCCCATCTAGCTTTTTCTCTAAGCGTTTCGTTAGACCCCGAATGGTGCAACCATACAGTAATGCTGACACGATGATAGTTTTGAAAAGTTTTATTTTTATCAGGGAGAGCATATCAACCATATAAGTAAAGTAAGTAAAGTTGGCGACTTTAGTCGAGGGTGACCTGAAGGCTCCCTTTTCAATAGTTACTACACCGAGGTGTAGGGAAGGGAGCAACGCCTTCCCCCGGATTACTCTACTTTACGATTGACACGTACCTTATAATGCTGAGTGTTAAGCAAGGAAGTATCAAGTACCATTTTATAAGTCTTTGATATGACTCGACCTGGGATTGAACCCTGGCCATTGGCGAAAAAGGACAAAATATCAAATTAAAATTCCTTACACTATAATTTAAGCTTCTTATTACAGCGCTTTCATCGTTGATTAAGCATATTCATATTTTTAACTGCAACACTTATTTACTCAAGTTATTTTTATAGCACATAAATACAGACACACTTTATATATATATATATATATATATACACACACATAAATATAAATGTATGCATGCATACACAAATTATATATATATATATATATATATATATATATATATATATATATAAGACTCGCACACAAAAGAGAGAAAGAGAATACAAACATGCATATATTTGTCATTAGTTTAATGGCAAATGAGAAGTCCACGCCGTGAACACTTATTGTCCGGATTGTCGATCAAATTTAAAGACTCTACCAGATCCGTTATGTTGACACCATATAAATTCAGTAAAATGTCTTTGATTAAAAATAATGGTAAAATTGAATGGAAATAGGAGAGAAAGATTAAAGCAGACGCACTTTGAAGAAGCAATAGACAGAGACGACCAGTTGGAAAGAATGAGGAGAGAGTTGAGAGAGACGATTGAGATAGAGAGGGAGAGAGATTTTTTTTTTTAAATGAATGACAGTGAGAAGAGATACGGAGAAGAGAGAGAGATGCAACGCTGGATAAAACTGGTACGAGATAAAAAAGAAAAGAAAAAAAAGGCAGACAGAAGAGAAAAAAGGAGAGAGAGAGGGAGAGGAAGAGGGGGAGAGAGAAAGAGAGAGGGGGAGAGAGAAAGAGAGAGAGAGAGATGGAGAAAGAAGCCAGTGAGAGAAAAAGATAAGAAAAAGAGAGAAAAGACGAGAAAAAAAAGGAGAGTAAAGAGATTAAGTAAAGAGAGAGAAGAGAATGAAGAAAAGAGACAGAGAGAGAAACGAACCAAGTCGGAGAAAGAAGAATAAAGATGAGAAGGAAACAAATAATAATAGATAGAGACTGATTATCTATATCTGTGTGTGTGTGTGCGAGAGAGAGAGAGAGCGAGAGAGAGAGTGGGGAGAAATGAATAAAGATAAGAGGATAAAACGACCCAAAAGAAAGCAAAAAAAAAAAAAAAAAAAAAAGAATTAGAGTGACCAGATAGTGAATGAAAGAACCAAAGAGAGAGTATGAAAACAAAGAATGAAGAGTGAGATCTCAAAAGAAAAGTTATTTCACACTCAACCATAAGAGATTTCTTCGTCTTTCATCTTCTTCATAAACATCTCTCTCTCTCTCTCTCTCTCTCTCTCTCTCTCTCTCTCTCTCAATAAACTTTGCAACCAACTTTGCCATATTTCACATCTCTTTACTACGCACTCGGCAGTTATAATTGAAACGCTACCCACGCCCACCCGCTTCAACTATACACATCAGCTTTATCAGCTGAAGTAAGATAAGACTGCTACAATTTTATGATATTACTAACCTTATATATCACATACACTTAAATAAAATGTTATTTATTTTAGGAAGAAATGAATTTTTACAATAATTTTAATAATTAGAAATAGAATTTTGTAAATTATTATAAGCATTAAATTATCATTTCTTGATAACACGATTAATACTATATAATATTTATAATTCATAATAGTTTCAATGACGTATGAATGCATATTTTATCTATAAATTTAAATAATTCGCATGCCACTATTTAATTTATCCGGAATTAAGTTGTTGTTTTTTTAGTTGTTAGTAGTATTCAAATTAGGAGTAAAGTCTTTTTTCTGTTTTTTTTTTTTAAAGGAATATATAAACATTGTATAAATAAAAAATAATAGATATATCTCCACCGTAAAACATTTTCTTTGTTGAAATAACATGATAAAAAATATATTAAAAAATGATTTTAATTTAAAAAAAAAAAAAAATTTTTTTTTTTCAAATTCTATTCTCGCCGGCAGCAAAGAACAACCAAATAATTTTTTATGTAACATCTGATGATGGTCATGACGATCAGAAATAAATTCATAATGACACCAAGGAAGGGAATTTTATATATATATATATATATATATATATATATATATATATATATATATATATATATGTGTATGTATGTATGTATGTATGTATGTATGTATGTGTGTATGTATGTATGTGTGTGTATTTACGAGTTGATCTATAAAACTGTTGGGTTCCCGTTGCATCGCTGGTCCATGATGATATTGATGCTTCTATTTAGAAAGGTCAAAATAAAAGAATCAATATCCTCGGGAACTGCTAACGCTGATAAAACGGGAACCCAACGGTTTCATGAATCGTTTAGTACATACACACATTAATTATTGTATCATAATTATCTTCGTGATTTTGATAATTAAAGTAAAGATTACATCCAGCGCGAACTCAGACGCCATGAGCCACAGAGTAGACTGAAAATTGCTTTATTCTCTAATTTTCTACATTTTAAGTAAATTGATCTGATGAAAATCTCGCTATGATGTGTCGTTTTTGCATGGTTACGGCCACACAACGAGAGTTTTTTTTCACTAGGTTGATATTTATTCCTATATGCGTTAATACCAGCTCTCTGTATACCTCGTGGCCGAGATAATTACTCTTTTTTTTCTTTTCTTTCTTTCATCGGAACCTCAGAAAAAAAGCTGTATTTTCGAATCCGGATTTCAAAGGCAGACAAACACGTGCTTATAACACGAATGTTGAGCGCAGCATAATTTTCTTAAAACCTATTTGACTATATGCTACACAAAGCATATGTTTAAATGGCATATCAAGTCTTTGAGGGTTATTTAATTCCGAAGCTTGCTTATAATCATAACTATAAATTCAGTGTTCCCTTGCGCTTTTTATTTGTCCATAATTTTTTGTTTGTACACAGTTTCAAGTATTCCTATCTTATTCTAACAATCTTTAAGTAGGTCTGTTTGATCCGTTAAAAGAATCATAATAGCAATACTCCATCAGAGTGGACCTGGGAGTAATGGTAATAAAGGGATACTCCATATATAGGTCAATGATCTGGTTCAGTTCGGTTTCTTTATTTAATGGCATATCAACCTTCATGGGTTATTTAGTACCATAGCCATCATTGTAGAAGTAGTACTATTTAATATTAGCTGGGGTTGGATAGGGGATTCACACATTTCTCAAGGGTATTAAGGACACTCCCATCTATGATCCCTAGTGTTACATAGCCATTTACACGAATATGGCCATGTGCGAAATGGGTGAAATGGACATCGAATGTTCAAAACGATAGAACATATAAGGAACATAGGAATCTCAAAATTCGGAAACACGTAACGACTTCTTGTTCAGGTACGAAACCTTTTAATTAACTTTGAGTTAAAGGTCTCGACATAAGGAGGAGAGACACAATTTTCTATGCTGTCTTATTCATTTGGCCCCCAACTCGAGCGCCCCCCCCCCCATAGGGCGCAGTTCGCCTCACGCCTGCGAGCTCCAAAAGTCGATCCTTCTCGTTTTGCGTCTAGTACCCAACTCTTACTTTCTTCAAATCTCACACAAACCTCCGCGCGCTTCCGATGCGTGACGTCACATCGCGTTTCGTCTCGGACTATTATGACATCTGAGTGACACCTCCATCCGCCCGCGCGCCCGCGTTAACACCTGCCTCAATGTTACACCTAACTAACCCGTGTGCTGAGCCGAAAGGTTCTCAGCCTAACTAAACTCAAAGGCATGAACCGAAATCCCTCGGCTATTATATAACACTAGCCTGTAAAAATAAAAAAAATAAAAATAAAAAATAATTTTTTTTTACGGTAAATATTCATTTTTCAACAGTCTCCTTCCTTATTCAAAGGTGAATATTAAACATAAATGTAATCGAAATATACAGTGAGAATTTAGTTTCAAACTTCGACTAAAAACTAAAAATTAGGTAACAGATTTATTGTTCTACCCTCACACACAAAATCAAATGTTTTTGCCTCTACGGGTCAAAATTACTGGGATGGGGGAGAAGTCGTGACTAAGGGTAATAAGGGAGGCGATAGAAAAAAAAGATAAATTTTACAAAGTTCAAATGAAATCTGCGCTAATAATATACAACCATAGATATCTTTTCCGAAGTATTTCTTATTCCAGCGTATAGGTTCTCGACTGCTTGAAGCACCTGTTGTTCCCTAAAGGTCACTCATCTAAGCCCTGATCAGGGTCATCGTTGCTTAACTTATAGTCCGTTAGGAACTGGTGCTTTCAACGTGACTTAACCGTAAGTGATTACTACCATAATTATTGACCCAAGTTTTCTCCGAAATTAAATGGCATATCAACCTTCCCAGGTTATTTAAAGCCAAAACCATCCTTATATAAAAATACAAAAAACAGTTGTGATGCTATTTAACCCATATGAGGGGAATAAGAGGTTTCATACCGTTACTAAAGGGATTACACCGAAAGTAAATGTAATAGCATGATTGGAGATCGAACTCGCTTACTTTAAAAGGTAGCAGTCCAGTACTTTAACCATTTCGCCACGGGGTCCCTCCTCCGTGTCACTTGAGAGAATTAAAATTTCAAAGTGTTTTCTTCAATAAAACCGGTTTACATTAATAACTAGTTTTAAAATACTTATCAATGTATTTCCATTGTAAAATAGTTCTCAAATAATTCTAGGTATACGCCGTGTTTCAATGTAAGAGGGTCATTCAATAAATAAGGTGAATTTTGCCAAAGGTGTTGGCAAATAGATGAACTGCTTACACTATGATAGCCAGACGTTCTTTTACGTTTGGGGAAAACTGTCGGCCAGCATAATCTTAACTGAGTCCTGCGCAAAGAATTTTTTTCTTTACCAGAGTCAATGTGTTTCCACACCATAGAATGTCTGTTTGATTGGCTCATATTGGCAAAACTGTTTAGCCATCGTAAGATCTTTTTTCTAAAGCATGCTTTTATATACACATCACACATTCTTCTGTACATTCCATACTGTTTGAACTTCTCGCTCACCAAAAGTTTGATGATAGTCCTCTATTTAAACCTGGAACACTGATCTTCAACAATTTTGAATAATCTCTAAAGAAATATTTTTGAGAATTTAAAATGATTTTTTTGTTTGTTTTTTTATAGCATATCAACCCATGTATCAACCAAATCCATTTTTATGTAAATAATCAGTTCTATTTCAAATAATTCAGTTTAGCATGGGTACACAGTTTAATTGTCAAAAACATTTCTATTTCAAGCTATTTAGTTTATTCAAACAGTTCTAATTCAGAAAATTCAGTTTAGCGTAAGTACAGATTTTGTTTACACACAGTTAAATGTCAAGACAGTTCTATATTAAACAAATCAGTTTAGTGTAAGTACAGTTTCAATGTCAAAAAACAGTTCCATTTCAAATAATTCAGTTTAGCATAAGCACGCATTTTAAATGCAAGTACGATTTAATCCTCAAAAACATTTCAAGTTATTCAGTTAGGTCAAACAATTCAGTTTAGCATAAGTATGCAGTTTAGGTCTATTTAACCCATAGATAGGGCCCTGTCAGGTGCTACCACCACAGGCCAGAGTGGACCTGAAAGCAGTGGCAATTAAGAGGTGCTCCGCATTCCCCAAAAGATCACTGGAACGTCACTATCAGATTGTTTAGTGTCATAACCAGGACACTCATTGTTGAGGGGGTGTATCTTACTCTTCTAGAGAGGTGCAGTCAGTGTATTCTACTACCCCAGTCGAGTGGGCAATCAATTGGATTGACAGTGATACGTAACAATACTTAGTACTATTCAACTGAGTGCAAACAAATGATTAATAATAATGGTTCCAAGTATTGCTATGTATCACGAACAATTCAATTAAACATTATTCATTTATTTACACACAGTTAAATTTAAAAACAGTTCTATTTCAAACAGTTCAGTTTAAATTTCAAAACAGTTCTATTAAAAACAATTCAATTTAGCAGAAGAACGCAGTTTAGTTCTATTTGACCCATACATAGGACTGTCAGGTGCTACCACTCCGGGTCAGAGTGAAGCTGGGAGCGGTGGCAATTAAAAGTACTAGCAATCTTCAAAGATCCAGCATTACTGGAGCCCCACCATTAGATTTTTTTAGCGTCATATCCAGGAAACCATTTGTGGGACAGTCTTACTCCTCTGCAGAGATGCAGTCGGTGAATTCTACAGCCCCAGCCGACTGGGTCATAACGCAATTTTTATTCTTTCAACGATACCGTTATCATTTCTTGGTATGCAGGCTTATTGGGCCCAGCGAACTTTAAAAAAATGGTAACATCTTTTCCGAAATACTATGCATATATCGAATGAAAATTGATATATTTGTTTAATAAAACCTAACCGTGATATTACATGTTACATAACCATCTAACAAATATATTAATACTGAGATTTTATATATAAAATGTGAGTGTGTGTGTGTGTGTGTGTATATACACTGCCTTTCGTTGCGTCTCGAGCAAAAACCAAGCCTATTTATTCATAACTTTTATGAATATCGCCAATTTCTTCGCTGTTAGTTTGTAGAATTACAAATACTGCATGCCTCACTGAACTGGTGCCGCTGGGACACGCAGAGATGTTTAAAAACAAAAAATAAAAATCCATCTTCATATTAAGAAAATAAAATACTAACACGGACGATACGGAATCACCCGGAAATTGCCGGAATTGTACGAGAAACAGTGTAAATCTCACGGACGATCGAGCGCACGGGAAATAATATTTCGGCTCATATTAGAAAGGCTGTTGATATTAATAAAAATTCCAAAAGAGGCAATAAAAAAAAAGTCGAAGCATTAATAAATAATAAGAATAACAGTTTTAATATTAACAATTATTGTTATGACATTCATGACAGTTAACAGTTAACGCATACATTCTTGTATAAGTCGATCTTTTGTATTGGTCGAACCTAGGTTTGTGGTCTTCGAAATGATCAAATTTCTGAATTAATTTTTGATGCAAAAAAGGTTGTACCAAATGTTTCCCATTATTTTAGAATTTCCAATTTGAAAAATTATTACTTGGCATAGGTCGATGACAGTTTTGCTCTTCGTAAATATAGGGTTTTAGAAATTCGACCTGTAGACAAACATCCACAGTATTTTTAATTCTAGCTGTAAATAGTTATGATAATTCAAGTTGGTCGGTTTGGTTTCTTCGTTTATTGGCATATCGACATTTGTGGGTTATTTAATGCCAAAACCAGTTCTGTAGAAGAACTGTAGTAGTACTATTTAACTCATACCTGGTGGGTGGGGAGTAAGAGAGTCCATGCCTTTCTCGAGAACATTGGTCCGAAAGTGAAAGCAATAGCGTGACTGAAGTTCGAACTCACGTACTACGATGTTGCAGTCCAATGCATTAGCCACTACGGTTAATTATGGAGATCACAATAGTAATAATACGAACAATAGTAAAGAAAAGTTAGCGACCAAAGTCGAGAGCGACCCGAAGTCTCCCTTTTCAATAGCTACTACACCGAGGTGTAAGGGAGGACGCTACTCCATTCCCTGGATTGCTCTATTTTATCCTTGATCCATACCTTATAATGATGAGTGTTAAACAATGCAGTATCAAGTACCATTTCTTGAGTCTTAGGTATGACTCGACCGAGGATTGAACCCTGGTCTCCTGGACCATTTGCAAACACTACTCATTAGGCTAATGGCCCGGTAATAATGGCAAAATATTAGTTATAATAGTAATTACTTAAAAAAGCTATGGAACATGAAGGTGACAGTGGAACCATTTGTAATTGGTGCAGTTGGTACGGTCACCAAAGACTTGGCAAGGGGGCTGAATGAGTTGGAAATCGGAGAACGGACAGAGACCATCAAGACTAAAGCATTACTGAGGTCGACCCGAATACTGTGAAGAGTCCTGGGGAGATTTGCTGTCACTCAGACTCTAATGAAAGTAGTAATATAACAAAATTGTGGAAATAATAGTCTATGGGATCAAGATTCGATTTTTGTATGTATTTTATAACACATTGTAACGGGATTCTCATTAATGCAATAGTGTTTAAATTGCCAGATTACAAAGCAATTTACTGTCACATCGGTAATTTAATAACATGAGTGGTGTTTGTCCTGCCACTGTGATACTTATCAGAGATAATAAATGCTTGTTAGAGAATATTTCATATTTATTCATTTTCAATCGATTCAAATATTGATTCTATAAATAGAATTTGATAACATATTAAACTTAAAGGTCGCCGGAGGCGGTCTTTAAATAAACACAAACGTAGCTGCAATAATGTAATTAACCGCTTTCTGGTTTTTGGGCGCAGCATATATATTCTATTTAAAATTTTAAATCATGAAAATTTACATACGCTTTATTGTTCAAAATGTTTCATACGACCCATACAGGACATAATTTTCAGCAAAAGCCAAGTTTAATATCCGTTAAGAAATAAATATATAAATAAAAATAAATAAATTTAAAACGGCCATATTCACACACGAGTGCACATGCTAAGTCTGATTTTTCAGAAAAAATGCAGTGGCTACTCAGTGTGATTATAATTGTTTTATTGTTATTTTTGTGTTTTGAATGAGTAAATAAATGTTCAAAGTTTTACACCGTATCGAATAGTGAAACGCTATATAAATTGTAATTCAATAACACTGATGTAATATTTTCGGGTTTCTCAAAAGGTTGTCACTTGATCCCGGATAAAACTCGTGCACTGTCGAGCATCATTATATGTTTGAGTGACAGAAAGACGTTTTCCAATGCATTATTTACTTAGTTTTATTATTATCATCATTATCTTCATCATTATCATGTTTATAACGATGAGAATATCCTCAAAGAGGGCCGGCCCCTCTTGTTCGTGGGTAAAAGACTTCAACCGTCACTTTAGTAGGAGGAGACGTTTTTTTAAACAAAGTCATTTCACTCTAACCCCATGAGAGCTTCAACCCTACTTTTGAAGGGGGTAAATGCTAAGCCTCGCTTATGCAACTGTTGGATCCTGACTGACTTTTGGAACCTAAATCCCAAACCCTATCTCTAAACACGTGATATCTTTCACCCAATCATATTGCAGCTCTCTTACAGAACCATTTCATTTTGGTACCATATTCCCACACCTACAGGTGGTTGACCTCAGAGTGATAAAATCCGTTGCAAGCTTCTGCCCTAGTACCCCACAATTTTTCTTACTGCTACCGTAAACCCTGTGGTTACAAATAGTAAAGGCTTTAAAATAATTCTCAAAGGTATAATAAAAATGGCAATAAATAGCAATGCAAAGAAAATATGACCAATAGTTCTTGCTATAAATAACAGCGGAGGCATTTACTTCTCCTCTATGAATTTAAGATAATAGCTTCAGTCATGAAGATGGGAGAACACAGGAACACAGGTCGACAGAAATCATTTTAAACAACTCGAGTAAACACAAGAAAGGCGTGGAAAAAGAGAATAATTTGGAAGGAAGAAAAAAAAAAGAAATTGAGGCAAAAGAAACACTAGCTGAGAAGTTAATAGTACAATAGGGGAAAAAGAAAAAAAAGAAAGTTAAACCGTAAAGTGTATAATCTGCCTAATCACACTCTCCCTGGCTTCGAAAGGCATCGCGTAATGCGTCGTGTTACCATAGCAACGGAATTTCTCATTATACAGCACTGAGACGAGGATGACTCGAAGGCTCTCTTTTCAATAGCTACTACAACGATCTGTAGGGGAGGGAACTACACCATTCCCTGGATTGCTCCAATTTACCCTTGATCCATACCTTATAAAGTTGAGTGTTAAGCAAGGCGGCATCAACAACCATTTCTTGAGTCTTTGGTATGACTCAACCTGGGATTGAACTACGGTCTCCAAGACCATTGGCGAACACCCTACTATTAGGCCAATGGCCCGGTCCAAGTGTAAATACACATTCACAAAAAGCAGGTAAATCTTACTGAAATAATCCTTTGGGTTTTGTCTTCAATTAATCATTGAATTTTGGTCAAATTTAGCCTTTCTCAAATATATGAGCACGCCTGCGTGTGTGGGGGGTATATCTGATAAAATACTAAGTTGGCGACTGTAGTCGAAGGTGACCTGAAGGCTCCCTTTTCAGTAGCTACAACACTGAGGTGTAGGGGGCGCTACTCCTTTCCCTGGATTGGACCAATTTACCCTTGATACATACCACATAATGCTGAGTGTTAAGCAAGGCTGTATCAATTACCTTTTTTTTAAGTCTTTGGTATGACTCGACCTGGAATTGAACCCCAGTCTCCCGGACCATTGGCACACACTCTACCCACTGAAAACGTTATTTTTGAATTATAAATGACTGGTGAATGTTAACGGCATATCAACCCATCTAGTGTTATTTCATGCTTCATGGTTTGAGTATTCCATTCACTGTACAATCCTAATTTTCATGTTATCCTATTTACCAACCCCTCCGCTCGTGCAGGATATGACACAAGGTCAATTTTTAAGCGAAGTTTAACAGGTTGGAGTTCAGAGTTTTCCTTCACCTAGACTAGTTGCCTCACCAAGGCTGAAGAAACCAGTCTGCCCTAGCTGGAGGGAGAATAATTGGATTCATACATTTCCCAAGGGTATTAGTGCTATGTGAAATGCAATCAGCCTCGTCCAGGATTTGAACTCGTGTCGCCGTGTCCATTTCCTACGACGATAACCATTACATCACGGGCACCTCCCTAATTTTTATGTTATTGTTTTTTTAAGAGTTTGGGGATGTATACACTTCCTATCGAATACGAATAATTTTTAGAATTATTTGACCAATTGATAAAACCCTCACTAACTGATTCTGATGATTAGACTGGGAGTAATGGCAGTGAAGGGGTACTCCACACATTGCCGAAACTGGAACCTCATGTTCAGGTGCAGTTAGGATCATACTCAGGACACTTTTCTTTGGATGGGGGTCTTACTCAACTGCTGGAGGGAATACATTCAGTGTAACCTAAACCTCACCCACAAACCAGTGCTTTCAAATTGTTTTATTCTCTGGGTAACATTTACTTATCATAAAAGCATTTTCTGGGTAACATTTACTTATCATAAAAGCATTTTCAAACACAACTGAAAGCGTTATGAAACGCAATGAAAAATAAAAATAGAAAAGATATGGATATTGTTGTTCCATTTATCATGTTTTAATATTATGTTGCGAGGTGAAAAGTTTTAAAATAGATCTTTTGTTATCGAAATTTCTTAAACTAAGAATTTTAAAAATTTCTATAATCAAAGTTTAATCGATATTGTTGTTCTATTTATTGTACCGTATATACTGTGTGGACCATGTCGATAAAGTTTAAGATTGTTTTGCAATGATACTTTACAAGTGAAAAATTTCGTAACTAAACATGTTTGCTGCTATAAAATGTCACAACATTCACATAACGTCACGACACTTTAACATATGATTAACAGAACAACAGTATCAGTATCCTTTACAAATTTTCAAAACTTTCCAGTTATTTTTAAATGCACTCATGACGAGAAAATATAACAATTTTAACATCAAGTCATACTTCTTATATGTATTAGATCTGCACATGCATCTATTATAGAGATACTTTATATTATATTGATAGATACAGAAATGCATGGAGTGAGTGAAACATTTACTTATACGTAGATAAACATAGAGAACTGGTTTTTAATGCGACTTGACTGTAAGGATATTTGTATATCTTTTTATTATTTACTAAACTTTGTTTAGTCTGAAACACAGATCTGATGTTGTCATTTACAAAGCTTAGTTTCGTAAAAAATCAGAAGTATGGAACACCCAACGTGAACTGAATTCACTAGAAATGTTCTACAAGCATGCATATATATATATATATATCATTATGAGAGAGAGAGAGAGAGAGAGTATCGATCTTCATTTCAGTTAAGAATTTCGCCTTCTTGAATTATTTCAAACGCACGAAAATAGCCAACGCTTGAAAATGGAAAAGGAGAGTAAGGAGTGCAAAGTGAGTTGAGTATTTATGATAGATCGGAGGAGAGCTAAGCTGGAAGATCGATTTGTAATTCTTTCTTTAATTGCCATATACCTGAAAGTACATTGATGATGTGAATAGATGTGATAAGATGCAAACAATATTTACTCACATTCAGCGAAAACAACATTCTTTAGAATCTTTATCAAATATACAAGTATGTTGACATGCACATTTAAGGTTTGGTTTGGTTTCTTTGTTTAATGCCATATCAACTTTGTAGGTTATTTAATGCCAAAGCCATTCTTCTAGAAGAACAGTAGTGGTACAATTTAACCCATAGCTGGGAGGAGAAGGGTGTTCATACCTTTCCTAAGGGCATTTTTCTGAAAGTGAACATAATAGCGCGACTGGAATTTGAATGCTACGATTCCGCAGTCCATCGCTTTAACCATTGCACCACGAGGACACCCTCTATGCACATTTAACTACCCATGTTTGCTGTACGCAGATGTACTGGTAGAATTCAATCAAGGCTTTGGAATGAGAGAGAGAGAGAGAGAGAGAGAGAGAGAGAGAGAGAGAGAGAGAGAGATGTCAAGAAACGTGTGAGCTAGTCACACCAAAAGTAAAGATTTTGCTCCAATGAAAGTGACAATATTGTCAAGTTCTTCAGTCCTCTCAATTAAAATCACTGAGAACAATTTGTTCAATGAAAATAAATATTTTCCTTCAATTCAGATATTTGAATTAATATCAACTTTAAGGAGTAAGAACCAACATTTGGCTGAAAAATTATTCTATGACATGACGCACATTCATATATATGATTTTTGATATTAATGGCATATCATCCCCTCTAGGGTTATTTTAAGCCGAGAGATTAGAGGAGCACGTTCATTATAAGTTCATATTTACATTTGTGTAATGGTGTCTGAAGTGATTAGTTTAAACTCACGATTCAAAATACATTGGAATATCACGTTTTCGAATAGAAGTATGGATAAGTCTTCCAACAAGGCTGTGGAGAGCTCCAGCTGATAACTTAGAAGGCCACGTTCGGCTTTAAGGACGCAGGTTCCTCACCCTCATATCCAAATCACCTCATAAGCACATAATTGTCTTTGAGAGATTCTCTTTCTTTCACTCTTAATCTCTTACTCATAAACGTTGTATTTAACGGCATGTTTTACGAAAGGTTGCTTGTTTGAGACGGCAATACCCTACAAGGCACCAACTATACGGCCACCTGCCTCCCATCACGAAAACTATCAAAGTTAGACGAACCAGACATGCAGGACAATGCTGGAGAAGCAGGGAGGAGCTCATATGTGATGTACTCATATGGACCCCCACATATGGCCGAGCAAAAGCAGGACGACCAGCACGAACATACATACAGCAGCTATGTGAGGATACGGGATGTAGCCCAGAAGACCTGCTAGAGGCGATGAACGATAGGGAGAAGTGGCGAGAGAAGATCAGGGATATCCATGCTAGCGGCACGACATGATGATGATAACAAGCAATTCAGACTAAGATGAGTACACAGTTTAGTTCTATTTGGACCATAGATAGGACCCTATCAGATGCGGCCACTCCGAGCAAGAGTAGACCTGTGAGCTATGGCAATGAAGGGGTACTCCGAATTCCCTAAAGCCTCGGCATTACTGGAGCCTCCTCATCAGATTGTTTAGTGTCATATCCAGGACACCGGTTTGGAGAGTCTCACCCCTCTGCAGAAATGCAGTCGGTGTATTCTGCATCCCCAGCCGACTGAGCCAGTTTTACGAAAGATATTTAGCGGACTAGACCTCACTGCAAACCTTTTTAATCTCTATAGCTATCGATTTCAAACTTCAGCAGATAACCCTTAATCATAATACCAGCCAATGAGATGCAATGTAAAATTGGTATATGATTATTTCAGTGTTAAATTTGCGTTGTAAAATACGGTACGTCTGAGCAAGCGCGTCTATCATGAGTTTTCTCGTCCTGGTCATATCTTTAAGAGAAACTTGACTTTTCGTTTCTAATCATATATGTACATACAAGTGAGAAGACACTGACCCATATTTGATCGACGCGACTTTTGTGATCGAAAATTTATCGGATCAGTGGAAAATGTATTACGTTACGGCATTTGCTTAGTAAACGATGACCTGTTGAAACGCGTGTGCCGTGCGAGTGAAATAAAAAAAAAAAAACAAAAAAAAAAACACAGAAGTGGTGAGCCACAGCTTGTACAGTCATGTTAAATTTGTAATTTTACCTATTTAACACGAGGGCATTCTGCCGTCGATTCCTGAAATGAAGACACAGAGTCATTAAAAACGACAAGTTTTAGTTTACAGGTCGCGAAAGAATAAATAAAGTTCCTTCATCGTGGCCTTGATTTCTCCTCAAGTATTTAACAAGGTGTTTAATTCCTTAACTACCGTTCCTGAGGGAACGGTTGGTAATAGTTATCGAGTTAAGTATGCACACTATGTCTTGTGAGTCCGATACTCACCAGGAGTCTCCTACTTAGTGAGTGTGTGTGCGAGTGAAGAGAGAGAGAGCTATTTGGCGAACACCGTTCAAAATCATGGACCAGGATGTTTGAGTTTCACATCATAAGGAAGTTGTGAAAGTCATGAAACCGTCTCTTCTTCCCACCCCCCTAGTAATGGGTAAATAGTCGGGCAGGCTGGTTTATTTACTCTTGGTTTGTCAACTAGTCTAGAAAAACTGAATTCAAATCAGCTGTACTCCACTTAAAAATTGACTTTCTGACGCATTCTTCCCCGCTGTAAAATGGTAGGGTAAATACTTTTATTGCTATATGCACATCTAATCGCACACATTCACAAATAAGCACAACTAAGTAATTGATATTAACAGTTTCGTAGCCTAAGATCGACAGACATGTTAAGGATGAGTTGTGGGTTATTTTGGAAAGAAAAATCATCTTTAAATAAGGAATATATGTCTATATGTATGTATTTGCCAAACCCTCCGCACGAGCAGGATGTGAAGCAAAGTCAATTTTTAAGCGGAGTTTAACAGGTTTGAATTCAGAGTTTTCCTTCTTTTAGACTAGTTGGTTAACCAAGGCTAAAGAACCCTCCTATTATTTACCCATTGCTGGAGAGAGAATAATTGGACCCATACCTTTCCCAAAGGTGTTATGTGAAGTGCAATCAACCTCGTCCAGGATTTGAACTCGTTTCACTGTGTCCATTTCCTATGACGATAACGATTACACCACGGAAACTTCAGACGTCTACGTATGTACTTCAGACCATGAAAAAATTATGCAGCTTTATTCCAACAAAAATTGACCTTGTGTCATACCCTGTCCATAGGAGAGGATGTAGGTAAATATATACCAAAGGGAACAAAAGAGATAACTAAATAAACATATGAAGCACATTGTACGAAGAGATATTCGCATAAGTGAGAGTTTTCCTTCTCCTAGCTCGGTTGCCGTACCAATGCGGGGAAAATGTGTCCTGCACTAAAATTACTTCATTTTGAACTTATCTTTACCGTTGTACTAGAAGTAGAACCTTGAGAAACAAAAATTAAAACACTCCTATACAAATTTTGAATAAACAAATAAATATGCCAAATGTTCTGAGAATGAAGTACTTTCCGTTTGATCTTTAGATTCTTATGAAGTTGTTATGGAGAAAATCAAAAGAAATCAAATAGGGAAAAAAAAAACAGTTTTTTTTTTTAAACTAGCAAAAGACGGAAAAAAAGACATGTTGATGTAAGAGACACGCGGGAAACGTTAGAGTAAACATATGGTCATTGTCAATAGATCCATTTATAGGAGACATATACCAATGTCGAAATTAAACCGTACAAACAGTCATTATATATATATATATATATATATATAAAACGCTCTGTTGACGGAGCTTAGAATACGTTTACTGCATTGCCCAGCAGAATTAGGACCCCCTCCAAAAGTGAGAGTAACATGGGTATGACACTAAACTGCCTCTGATGGTGAGGCTTCAGTTCTGGGGGAGTGTTTAATGCCTCTTCCTTGCAATTGCTCCTTGTTCTACTATGATCCGGTATGATAGGGTTAGAGTCCAATTTACCGGTCGAATAGATATTTTTGAAAGTTAATTGTATTAGATAAGAATATTTGATATCATAACCGTGTGCCAAGAAACATGACTACTTAAAATATGTAAATATAAACACAGTGTATGTAATTCCCTACCTTATAGACATAAAATAACACTATGTGAATTGATATGCCGTTAAAATCAATCTTTACATACATATATATCATTATCTAATAGCTCTATCCTAGATATTGAGCACTCTCCATATAATATTGCACTTGGTTCGACACATACCCACAAATGGATTTAGTGACAACTTATATATATATATATATATATATATATATATATATATATATATATATATATATATATGTGTGTGTGTGTGGATATATATTATATCAGTAGTCGAATACTAAAAAATCCATTTATCCAACAAAATTTATTATTCAAGGGCATCTCCTTCCTTGACAGTGTATTTAATTCAGTTGTGAATATTAAACAGAGATCAAACATCACGCAGTAATATGCACTTAATTTAATGGGGTGGATATTAATCACATAGATTTCACTTCATACAGGTAAAAAAGACAGATCAAAATTCAGCTAACAACGTCTCATGCTATTGACGTACTGATCCACTCATATATACACACAATATCATATGAAATACTATCAAAACTACAAGCAATAATTTGGAATATTATGGCTGGTAAAGTGTCATGCAGACACAAACTGAATATGTACAATCAAGTAATACATCTATACACACATTATATACTTTTTAATGTTTTAAGCCCTCTTATGTTTTTTTAACGTCAGCATTTTGCACTTGTGCAAAATATATATATATATATGATTTGAGTGCTGGCCGGGAGAGCGGAGTTCAATCCAAGGTCGAGTTATAACAAACTCAAAAAAAAAAAAAAAAAAAAAATGTTACTCAGCATGAAAATGGAGTGAAACGTGAGAACAAGTCATAAATTTACAAGTCTTCATCAATACAAAATTATTTTTATAGTGAAGTGATTGGTTGGTGGTTGTTTGGGTTTTATGGCATAACAACCTTTGTTGGTTATTTAATGCCAAATCCATTTTTATACAAATAACCAATTTTACCTCAAACGCAAGAGTAAGTAGAGCAATCCAGGGGAAGGAGTAGCACCAACCCTTACACAGAGGTGTAAGGAAAGGCGCTACTCTTTCCCCTGGATTGCTACAGTCGGTCAACTTATATATGATGGTATGTGTGTGATATTAATAATACGTAGGGAAAAAATTTAGATCAGAATCCTATTTCGACAATCTCAAATTATTTGAAAACAAACATCGAAATGCAAATGCATGCAACCTAAATATGTACAAATCCAACCCCCCTGCCACGAATAGGATGACACAAAGTCAATTTTCTGAGTGGAGTACAGCTGGTTTAAATTAAGTTTCCCTTCTGAGACAGGTTTTCATACAAGAGCCCTGTTAACGTATTGAATCATAGGTTCATGCAGCACCCCCCATTAAACATCATGTGTCAAATATCTTCGTAGTCCGGTGGGTAAACAGCTATCAAAGGCTGAGCTAATTTTAGTCGATATTTCCTTGTATGTCGGTCGTCCTACAACAGAATTCAATAACTCTTGAAATGTACTAACAATATCATTTCTCTGCATAGCTTTAACTTCGTCGTTGATGTCTAATTATAATTTATTTTCCAATATTTTGTTGTTAATACAGCTAAGGGATTATTTATATGCTTATTTATTTATTTTAAGCAGCGGTATAAACACTAAATATGGCCGTACTTGATTCAACGAAAGGACTTCCGGTATCACGACCAACAAAAGCGGAAGTTGGGGATTATGAATGGGCCTCCTGTAGCGTATTGGACATGGTATCGGTTAAGGAAAAAATTAAGTAGCCTCCGAGTGAACGGAAATAAATTGTTGAATGAATGAAGAGTCGAGAGAGAGAGAGAGAGAGAGAGAGAGAGGTGGGGAAGACGAGAGAGACACAGAGAAAGAAAAGCAAAGACGAGAAAAAGAAATAGAGAAAGAGATTAAATTTACTACGCTATGACTCAGAAAAATAGACGTGAGCAAAAAAAAAAAAAAAAAAAAAAAAAAAAAAAAAACTAAATAAATAAAAATAGAGTGAAATGCGAGAACAAGTCATAAATTTACAAGTCTTTATCAATACAAAATTATTTTCATAGTGAAGTGATTGGTTGGTGGTTGTTTGGGTTTTATGGCATTACAACCTTTGTTGGTTATTTAATGCCAAATCCATTTTTATGCAAATAACCAATTTTATCTCAAACAACTCAGTTTAGCATGAGTACACAGTTCAATAATTAAAAACACTTCTATTTCAAGCGATTCAGTTTAGTCAAACAGTTCTTATTAAAACAACTCAGTTTAGGGTAAGTATAGTTTTATTTACACACAAATGACAAAATAGTTCCATTTCAAACAATTCAGTAAAGCAGTTTAATTTTCAAAAACATTTCTATTTAAAGCTATTTAGTTTAGTCAAACAGTTCTAATTCAAACAATTCAGTTTAGCATAAGTAATCAGTTTAGTTCTATTTAACCCATTGAGCCCAATCAGGTGCTACCACTCCGAGCCAAGGTGGAGCTGGGGGCGATGGCAATGAAGGGGTGCTCCGCTTTCCCCAAAGATCCAGCATCGCTGGAACCTCACTATTAGATTGTTTTGTGTCATATCCAGAACACTCAATGGGGAGGGGGTCTTACCCCTCTGCAGAGGTACAGCCTTAGCAGATTGGGTCAGTGGTACTATTTAACGCATAGCTGGGAGGATAAGGTGGTTCATACCTTTCCCATGTGTATTTGACCGAAAGTGAAAGTAATTGCGTAACTGGTGAAATTTGAACTCTCTTACTGCGATTCCACTTCCATCGGTTTAACCCTTACACCACGAGGGCCCCACCAAATCGAGAGATACTTATTAAACATATTAAAGTACGCAAATAGAAGAGAATAAGTGAGAACAAAAAGATTATATAGCGCCAAGCTTTCACACTCGGAATGGTCAGCAATAAACATCAAATAAAAGTAAGTAAAGTTGGCGACCGTAGTCGAGGGCGACCCGAAGGCTCCCTTTTCAATAGCTACTACACCGAGATGTAGGGGAGGGTGCTACTCCTTTCCCAGGATTGCTCCACTTTACCCTTGATACCTACCTTATATTGCTGATTGTTAAGCAAGGAGGTATCAAGTACCATTTTTTAAGTCTTTGGTATGACACGACCTGGGATTGAACCCATGTCTCCCAGACCATTGGCGAACACTCTACCCTCTAGTCCAATGAGCCGGTTAAACATCAAATAATCTATACTATTCTTAATAAAGAAATAAATAGCTTACCTCGATACGAAAACCTGGGTGGAGGACAAAATGAACGCTGAAGGGCTATATTGCGCCAAATTTCAAGTGGATAATGATTTTAACGGTATGTCAATCTGTCTAGGGTTATTTTATGCCAAGAAGTTAGGGAATCGGGTTAATTGTACTTTATATTCACATTTTCTGTGTTGTTTAAGTTGTTTTTTTTTTGTTTTTTTGTTTTTTTTTTTCAGTTTTATCGAGTCCGAATAATTTTTAAATATATCTATTTGAACCCTAGATGGGACTCTACAACCGATTCAAGACAAATTGGATCGGAGAGTAATGGTAATGAAGTGGGTAGACTCGAGAACTGGATCCTCACAATCATATGCAATTAATGACATGCTTTTTGAGGAGTATTCTTACTCCACTGCAGGATGTCACTACGTAGTGTGATGAAGTTTCAATCACAAATAATCTTCACCATTCCACACCACGATGACGACGACTGAAATGGCATGGCGGCTGCTCCTCAAACACAAGCTAGAAAGATGACGCAGATCCAAATGATAAGCAAAATATAAGTTCATGCCTTTTTCTCAACGAACTTTTATTCCAAAAACTTCTAATAGAAATTATATCACTATTGTTTTGTGTCCTGGATAAGACAAAAAACTGTATCTGAATGTGAGGGTTCAGTCCTGGTGATCTGTAGTATCCCTTTGCCATTACTCACAAGTCCACTCAGACCCAGAGTGGTAGTACCTGTTAAGGTCCTATTGAAGGGTCAAATAGATCCTATTGAAAATCATTTGTATTCAATAAGATCATTTCCAAAACAAAAACTCTTAAACTACACAACAAATGTAAATATAAACAAACGTGATTCTTTAACCTCTTAACATAAAATATGCCTACACGGTTTGACATACCATTAAAATCAATCAACAAGAACCATTGACAATAAATTTGCTTCTAAAAATTTTTAGAAAAGAGGCAGTGTCCACCAGATGGTTCCCAGGCATTTTTTTTGTTATACGCCACTTCTCAACTTCAGCGTATTCTAAGCCCCCTCGACATGGTATTCAGGGGATATCAATTAACAGCAAATCCGTCCCCTTTCCTTTGAGAAAATATCAATATCTGTTTAGTTTAACTCAATCTGCAAATGCTTTACCCAACATCCAACATCTAATTGGCGAAATACAGATATTTACATGACTTACTCTTATGTAGAACGAAACGAGAATCGAAAGAGTTTTAGAGTTCCTTTTTAAAGTGGGAAGAGCATATCTGCCTTTAAAAACAGCATTCAAAATCCAGGTTTTTGCCTTGGTACAAACATCGAACAGACGTTGATGCGAAATGAACGATTCCTTCAAATCCGACGCGAGTAATGCAGTGGTTATGATTCATTTTGTAAAGACAAGAAGCCAATCTTTTTGGGGTATATTCCTATCACCAATCTTCCCAAAACAATAACCCTGGCATGGAATAATCGGCCATAAATACCATATCTTAATCCCAATCCGACACTAATTTTAATTTACTGAAATCTACACGTGTTTTTATTTACTAAGTTTTTCTCAGTCTAGCACAGGTCACAGATGCTGATGGTACCAACCGTTTCTAAGTGGCCACCCATCTAAGCACTGATCATGCTTATCGTTGCTTTACTTCAGTGATATAACAAAAACCGGAGCTTGAAGCGAGACTTAATCATGAATCAATTTTCATGTACCCTTGCTGCAAACTAAACGCTGCGAAAATTTTTTAAAAGCAGACATACCGTTGGAACGGGTGTGCTATTCAATTGGACTATAAAAGCGAATTCCAATTTAACGAGAATTTGTTATTTTAGTGTCGAAATGAACATGGAATTGGCTAAGTGGTTACAGCAGCACGTAAATAGCCGAAAGGTTTAAGGGCTGGGCTGATTAAGTACGTTTCTACGAAATCAAAAGCAATTACAAGCAGAGTAAATGCCATTAGCAATCAAATGCTTGTAAAATCACAAATATTTGTGTCGATACAATTACGGAATGAAAATAATAATAAAAAAAATAAGTGAGCTAAACGAAAGTAGTTTTTCGTATTTGTTATTTTTGAAATTAAGGTTCAATTATGACTTTTTGCCTCAATTTAAGCACCTCTTCTTTGGATTGTTGTGAGTTCCTCCTTTCCTTTCCCCTGACTTGTCTGGCTCTTTCTTTATCGCACTCTCCCCTCGAGAACTTGGCTTTCATCTTGCAGTTGTACTCCCCGCCCAAGCTGTGTTCAATAACTTTTAAGTAACATTGCTCGTATGGGTTTTCCCATTTCTTGCTGTTCTACCGCCTCTTGTAATTTTGAAGGGCTTCTGGTGCCAACTATTGAAGATTCCTCAGAAACGGCGCCGGCACTTCTGATTCTTAGAAGTATGGCTCAGATAAGTTTAGTTTGAAGTATAAAGTACCCATCATTCTTTTTTAAAATTTTATTTTAGTTCTTTTACCATTTCCAAAGAAACAAAAAATACGGCCATTTTACTAGTATCAATTTTGTTCTGACAAATCTCTAAAATTCATTATGACTATTCATTTTGATTAGAGTTTTCTTTCATCTTTTAAGGTTTTTTTTCTTTTTCATCTCACCTAACTTTGATTGTTAGTTCGTTAGCCAGTTACGATAAATAAATAAATTAAATGAAATATTAAAAGATGTAAGGAAATACGCATCGATATTAAAAATAATGATCGACAATGTTTCATTTTAAAAGTAGATGAAAAGATGTTGCAAACACGAGTGTTGAAAAAAAATTGCAACAAACATGGCACCGAAGAGATATAGCAACAGAGTATACATTATCAGATGTCGGATTTGTGATTTTACAAGCATTTTAGTGATTGCTTATGGCATCTGTTCTTTTCTATAATTCCTTTTGAGTTAATAAAAAAAAAAAAAAAAAAAAACATATTCAAATCAACCAAGTCCTTAAAGAAATTATTAACAAATATTGGTTTTACGACAAAAACCACAAAAAAATCAATGGGTGAAAAAAAAAAAAAAAAATTAAATAGAAATAAAGAGACGGAGAAAAAAGTTGAGTTATATGAGTGGGCAGAGAGTGCGCCAACGGATGGGGTTCAATCCCAGGTCGAGTCATACCAAAGACTAGATAAAAAATTATATTTTATCACTTATAATTCTGACTGTTAAGCAAGGAGGTATGTATCAAAGGTAAAGTGGAGCGATCCAAGGAAAATACTGACACCCTCTACTACATCTCGGTGTAGTAGCTGTTAAAAACGAAGCCTTTGGGTCGCCAAATTTAGATACTTATATATACACCTAACCCCTCCTCACAAAAAGAATGTGACATAAGGGCAATTCTTAAGGGGAGCTTTAAAAGTTTGAATTGAGAGTTTTCTTTCTACACGGGTTGCCATGTCAAGGTTTAATAACCCAGTCTGCCTTACTATTTGTCCATAAATGGAAGGAGAATAATTGGATTCATAGCTTTCCCAAGGATATTAATCTTATGGGAAATGTTAACAGGTTTTGAACTCGGATCGCCGAGTCTAACAATGAAGGGGTACTTCCCCCCCCCGAACTGCAGCATCATCATCAGATGCAGTTTAGTGTCATATCCAGGACACTTCTTTGGTGGGGGTCTCCCTCTTTGCAGGGGATACAAGTAGCATATGCTAAGACCTACTGAGGGGCAGGATACTTTTTGAAAAGAATTAAAAGAACGATTTAAAATTAAGACCTAAAGAATAACTGGGAAATATTATCAAGTTTGTCTTATATATATATATATATATATATATATATATATATATATATATATATATATATGATAGAAGGAGTTCCAGTCTAAAGACAAAGTTGTGGTGAAGCCAGATCTTCAGATCAAACAGAATGGCACTCACGCATGAAACCTATGCTGAATTATAGGTATCCTTTGACTAGAAATGGATAAGGTAACCTAGACCGAAACTGAATCTTCCCTTTACAGTCACCAGGCTTGTCATAAGGCTTTATCTCTTAAGACCTAGACAGTGACATAAGTGGTGTAAAAGCACATATCACCATAATCCAGTGACGTGCAGATGTCTTACTACCTTATCTTTTGTATGTTGTATATTTTTCAGAAGTTGAATAACTTATTAATCAGGATGTTTAAGTTGTAATTTTGGTGATAAAAATAGCTATCTTCTGTCAAGATGTGGCAATTATCATATATATATATATATATATATATATATATGCAAATTTCATTAAACACAATAGACATTTTATGTCTACATATTTTCTTCTGGATCCGTTCGAATTCCCGTGTTACTTTCATCGTATTCGGGGGGAATTGATTTAGGTATTGTCCATAGTTGTATGTATCCATAGTACTTTCTGCCCGACTTTGGGCCATCATTTGGGCTATATATTAGAAACCTGCAACCAGCACTTAATAGAATTAATTTTCAAACCAGTGCTAATGCACTTAAATGTCTTTAGCTACTGGCACTATTTACAGAATTACATTTAAAAGCAAACTCCATAAACTTCAATGGCAAAGACGTCCTTATACAGTAGTAATTTGCTAAAACAAAAGTTACATCACTTTTGTAATAGATTCTCCCTGATGATGGCCCAAAGTCGGGCAGAAAGTACTAGGGATACATACAACTATGGACAATACCTAAATCAATTCCCCCCGAATACGATAAAAGTAACACGGGAATTCGAACGGATCCAAAAGAAAATATGTAGACATAAAATGTCTATTGTGTTTAATGAAATTTGCATTAACGAAGAAATGCTGCCTAAATATACATATACATATATATTATTTTACAGAAACTACGTAGTTTTTGTTTGTTTTCCCCCTCCTCAGAGTCTAATCGCCATTAACTATTTTCTGTGATTTGTTCAGAACAAGATTTTACTTAATTCAAATCAGCCTATTCGGTTGGGACAGTAGAAGACATCGACTGCATCTCAGCAGAAGGGTAAATCCTCCCAACAACGAGTGTTCTGAATATATCATTAAACAATCTGAAATGGAGGCTCCAGTCCTGGAGCTCTGAGTGATATAGAGTACTCTCCCTTTATTGCCATTTCTCCCAACTCTACTCTGGCCCGGAGTGGTACCACATTATAGGGTCCTATATATGGGTAAAATGGAACTATTTCTCCATTTAAACTTTGTGCAATGAAATGATTTATTCTGAATTAAATTGTTAGAAATAGAACTGCTTGACCATTTAACTGTGTGTAAAAAAATGACATGTCTAGATAAATTATAAGTGATGTACAAGAATATTTGGAATCATTTAACAGTATGCAAACAGATAAGTAATGTAGAAGAGAATAGTAATTAGAGTTAAACAACAATGTTTGAAACTCTTTGTATACCAAAATTGAATAATTGGTATTACATTGTAATACTTGGAACCATTTAACTGGAAGCAAATGAATGGATTGTGTTGAATAGAATAATTAGTGTTAAATAGCAATACTTGTAACCAGTTTAATGAGCAAACAAAAGATAAAAAAACAAAGAGAATTATTAGTGTTAGATAAAAATTATTGAAACCATTTAACTGTGTAGAAAGAATAGCAATACTTGAGTGCAAAAACTCATTCAGAAATAAGATTACCTACGAACTATTCACTTCAATATATGTATATCCATTTAACTTTGTGCAAACCAATGACTGATGTTAGATTGTTACTGTTACGTAGAAATACTTGAAACCATTTGTGTGAAAAAAAACAAAACAAAAGAACTTGGGCTTGTTAAAAAATGTTATCAACAAAATGTATTCACAAATTATATATATTGAATACATAAGTATCAATATGGTTTGG
>OY757916.1:38001781-38011781 GCA_963585895.1 Sepioteuthis lessoniana | reverse complement strand
GGGGAATACGGAGTACCCCTTTATTGCCATCGCTCCCAGGTCAACTTGGGCCCGGAGTGGTAGCACCTGATAGTTCTATTTAACCCATAGATAAGGCCCTAACAGCATACTTATGCTAAAATGAATTATTTGAGTAAACTGAATAGCTTGAAATAGAAATGTTTTTGACAATTAAACCGTACTTACATCTAAACTGCGTGCTTATGCTTAACTGAATTATTTGAAATAGAACTGTTTTTCGACATTAAAACTGTATTTACATTTAACCGAATTGTTACATATAACTGCTTGAATAATCTGAAATGGAAATGTTTTGGGCAATTAAACTGTGTACTAAATGTAAACTGAATTGTTTTCAATAGAACAGATTATTTACATAAAAATGGATTTGGCGTTAAATAACCTACAAAGGTTAATATGCCACAAAACACAACAAACAAAACCATGATCATTTATTACTGCAGAGCAAACCTTTAGCATCCTTTCTAATAACTTGTGTAAGTTCGTGAAAGTGATTCCCAAGCAGTTTGTAAATGTGTAAACAACTCTTGCTTTCTCTTAGGCTGTTCACTTCGATGTTTAAGTTCATAATAAAGACGAATTTTGCAATTGATCGTAGAGAAACAATTCAGGGTGGTCCCAAACCTTTGGTCGGTAGTGTACATGTGCGTGCTTCCCTCTCATTCTATGTGAAGACATAAGGTCACTATTAAATTCCAACCAACTGTATCATTATTCAAAACATTGTTTACAGACCCCCTAGTTTTGACCAAAAAAAAAGGTGTTGCTTCAGTAATTCACCCGACGGTATTTAATGATTTTACCAACAGAAGACCCAGAAGATTCCAAAATGACTGAGTGGCTTGATAAAAGGATAAAAAAAAAAGCTGCTCGGCTAATTGAGAAAAATTATAAAAGACAGGAAAGAATAGCGGTCTCCTGTTGTTGATTATATGCTAGGAACCCTTCCAATTTTAAGCAGATAACAAGTTGTTCCCGGAGATTAAGCATTATTTCTTGATTTCTGGAAAAAAATAATGACCATTTTCTAAACTTTGAAAAGTTTACTTTGTTCCCTGGATAATGAAATTTAGGAATTAATCTATTTCCGACATTAGAATGGTCAAATTGGAGGTGCCCGTGGTGTAATGGTTATCGTCGTAGGAAATGGACACTGCGACACGAGTTCAATTCCTGGACGAGACTGATTGCATTTCATATAGCACTAATACCCTTGGGAAAGGTATGAACCCAATTATTCTCCCTCCGGCTATGGGTAAATAGTCGGGCAGACTGGATTCTTCAGCCTTGGTGAAGCAACTCGTCAAGGAGAAGGAAAACTGTTAAACTCCGCTTAAAAATTGACCTGTGTCATATCCTGCCCGAGCGGAGGGGTTGGTAAATATGGAATGGTCAAATTTGCACATTCTCATTTAAATATAGTCTGAATAAAACACCTGGATTAAAATTAACATGAATCTATACCTAAG
The DNA here is from genome assembly GCA_963585895.1 of Sepioteuthis lessoniana. Classification (NCBI taxonomy): domain Eukaryota; kingdom Metazoa; phylum Mollusca; class Cephalopoda; order Myopsida; family Loliginidae; genus Sepioteuthis; species Sepioteuthis lessoniana. The sequence goes on along the minus strand of OY757916.1, from coordinate 38,010,291 downwards.
TCATACAAAGATGAACAAAAGTTTTTAGTGAGCAGTTTTTGAGGTTTGGTTTGGTTTCTTTGTTTAATGGCATATCAACCTTTGTAGGTTATTTAATGCCAAATCTATTCTCCTAGAAGAACAGTAGTGGTACTATTTAACCCATTGCTGGGAGGATAAGGGGGTTCATACCTTTCCCAAGGGTATTTGCCCGAAAGTGAACGTAATAGCGCGACTGGAGTACGAACTCGCGTACTACGATTCCGCAGTCCATCGCTTTAACCATTACACCACGAGGACACCCCCCACCAGTTTTTGAGATTTACGAACGCCTTGCATATCACTTTCACGTAATCAAACTCCAAATAGAATTTCCAATCCTATTTTGAAAATTCCATTATCCAAATCCAAGAGCAAATTGGTCTTTTCCGTTTATTTTAGGCATAAGCAATCAGAAAATAACACTTTCTGCATAGGAACAAGAAAAAGATAGAAAATGTTGCATTGCTAATATTTCCAGTCGAAAGGCATGAATAATTTTACTGTAGAAAAGCAAAAATTATTTTATTATAGAAATGACTTGCGAACAAGAGAGTATGACAGGGGTCAGAAATTCATGGAAATGCTACTAACAGAATTGGGATATTATACATGTAAATATATTGTAAAAGAGTTTATGCTAATTATGGAATGCCCAGTTAGATCGGGCTGTAGGATACACCGACTGCATCTCTACACAAGGGTAAGACCCCCACCAACGTGGATCCTTAATATGACCCTAAACAATCTGATGGTGAGGTTCCAGTAACACTAAAGCTTTGAGGAATGCGGAGTATCCCTTCATTGCCATCGCCCCTAGATCCACTCTGACCCGTAGTGGTAACACCTAATAGAGTCCTATATACGGGTCAACTAGAACTAAATCACGTACAAATGCTAACCTGAATTACTTGAAATAGAACTGTTTTTTAACCTTAAACTGCCCTCTTACGCTAAACTGAATTGTTTGAAATAGAACTGTTTATTTGTATAAAAATAGATTTGGCATTAAATAACCTACAAATGTTGATATGCCATAAACCCAAACAAACAATAATAATGGGATATAGCAAAGTATTGTAAATTACGACTATAAAAATTAGTTGCTAATGATTTTAAGTGATGTCAAAGAAAATCAATGTAAATATACTATAGAAACCAACTGGTTATGATTTTCATACATAATATAAATCATCACTTAATTAAAAAGGATTTCAAAAGGAATTGTTAGTGGTTAGAAACTAAGGCAAAATTAACGACAATATACGGCTGTTGTATTTATTCATCGAACTCCTCTACCACAGACAGAATGTGACACAAGGTTAATTTTTTTAGAGTACTGTCGGTTTTAATTCTGAGATTTTTCTTCTAGATCGGTTATCGTACAAAGACTAAAGTGCTTGGTCTACTCTCTTCTATAGTCATGAGAAGAAGAGAATAATTCCTACCTTTCTCAATTGAGAGATGTGGTATGATGTTAAAAGCGATGGGTTTGGTTTGGTTTGGTTTCTTTGTGTAATGGCATATCAACCTTTGTAGGTTATTTAATGCCAAAGCCATTCTCCTAGAAGAACAGTAGTTGTACTATTTAACTCATAGCTGGGAGGATAAGGGTGTTCATACCTTTCCCAAAGGTATTTGCCCGATAGTGAAACGCAAACAACCCAGTAGAAGATTTGATCTCGGATCGACGATTCCATTTTTTACAACGATAACCGTTTCGATAATTGGTTTGGTTTTATGGCATATCAACCATTGTAGGCTATTTAATGCCAAATCCATTTTTATACATATAAACAGTTTTATTTCAAACTATTCAGTTAAGTCAACAAAGTTAAATGGTTCCATGTATTGCTATGTATCACTAAGAATTCAATTAAAATATCAGTCATTTGTTTGCACCCAGGTAAATGTAAAAATGGTTCTATTTCAAACAATTCAGTTTAGCATAAGTATACAGTATTTAGTTCTTTCCGATCCATAGATAGGACTATCAGGTGCTACCTCTCCACGTCAGAGTGGACCCGAGAGCGATGGCAATAAAAAAGTACTCTGCATTCCCCAAAGCTTCAGCATTACAGGAGCCTGACCATCAGATGATTTAGCGTCAAACCAGAATACTTCCGGAAGGAATCTTTTCCGTCTGCATAGATGTAGTTGGTGTATCCTGCAGCCCCAGCTGACAGGGTCACCGGTTCGATAAGGTCTCTTGTATATATAAGACTTAAAGAAGTGTAACTCGCAATTAACAGGGTCACTTATTGATAATTTCTAGGAATTAATGAGGTTAGCAAACCGAAACTGTAGAACAGTGTCGGGGCAGCGAGCGTTAAGGACAGAGGTAGAAGTTCTGAATTTCTATTCCCTCATCATCGAAAGAGAAAAGATACAAAATGTCAAAAAGATCGCCACAGTTCCGAGCTCTCAGGGTTAAATCAAAAGGAGCGCACCACCATCATCTCTCTTCTATGAAAACAATAGTTACAAAGTGATGTTGATAAGTTTAAGGCGTAATAACGGACAGAGTTTCAGCTTGAACCAGAGTTCGAGTCCTGAAAGCGGCAATTTGCATTGATTCTCTTTGAAGGCATGAATCCATCTTTTCCTCTTTCAGTTGTCAACTTAATTAAAAACGAACTTAACTAGATAATTGACGAGATAGATTCTTGTCTTCCGTGTCACTTTTTTTTTCTACCCTCCCCTTTCCCCCCCCCGGTGTATGGCTTCATAAGGGAATTATTTTGAAAGAGATAAAAATAATTACACATGGACTTTATCCCCTTCAAAATACTTTCCTTTGGAAACCATAAACTGAAAAAAAAAAAGTGGAGGGAAGAAAGAAAAAGAAAAGAAAAACACCAGAAATTAAGGGGGGAAAAAGCAATGAAATAAAAGAAAAGAGAAAACGAGAGAAAGAAAAAGAGAAAGAAAACTAAAGAGAAAGAAAAGGAAAGGAAATGAAGGAAAGAAAAAGAGAAAGAAAAAAGAAAAAAAGGAAAGAATTCTTCATAGGAACTTTTTCTGATGAATAGACGACAACTTAACGTCTGTTTTTCTCGAAAGAAATATCGTTTCACAAGCCATCTTAGGGATTTTAATCCTCATTGGGCGTTACTGGATTGGGATATAACCTTGAAACCAGATTTTGCCTCGTCTTAAGCAAAGCAAAAACAAAAATAAGCAAGCAAGCAGCAATGAAGGGTTGACAGTTTTTTTTTGTTTTTTTTTTTTCGAGAAATTGGTATGAACGTAAGAAGAGGAATAAGTTCGGTGAGGCGGGTGGGGAAGAAGGTCAGGTTAAATCTTAATGTTTTGTAATTCGATGCGCTCCCGTTATGGCGGTGGAGGCAGTGACGCCGAAAGGGTGAGGTAGTTCGCTTGGCTGGTAATAAGAAATTGTGATGCGAATATAAGTAAAGTAAGTAAAGTTGGCGACCCTAGTCGAGGGTGACCCGAAGGCTCCCTTTTCAATTGCTACTACACCGAGGTGTATAGGGAGAGTGCTACTCCATTCCCTGTATTGCTCCACTTTACCCTTGATCTGTACATTTTATAATGCAGAATGTAAAGCAAAGTGGTATCAAGTACCATTTTTTGAGTCTTTGGTATGACTAAACTTGGAATTAAAACTTGGTCTCCCGGGCCATTGGTGAATACTCTACCTACTAGACAAATGGCTGGATACTATCTAGTAAGCAGTAATTCAACACATTATAGTTTAATGTGAATTCAAGTGGTGTTATAAGTAAAGTTGGCGACCTTAGTAAAGGATGACCCGAAGACTCTTTTAATAGCTATTACACCAGGGTGAAGAGGAAAGCGCTACTCCATTCCTTGGATTGCTCCACTTTACCTTTGATCCGTACCTTATAATTTTGAGTATTAAACAAGGAGGCATCAAGTACCATTTTTTGGAATTTTTGGTATGACTCGACCTGGGATTGAACCCTGGTCTCCCGGACCATTGGCGAACACTACTAATTATGCCAATGGCACGGTTAAATGAGAGTATAATTAAAACGGATTGCTTTCATTTCACGTTGTTTGGGTTCTAAACTTGTCATTTGTGCAAAGTTCTCAACGACACAATACCAGGTTTCTGCCTCTCCCTTAAAGTGGCATTCTTAAGATAAACAGCCAGCGACGTAATCACGTGTACAATTATGGCCAAGAGTTATAAATATGTATCGTTTCATTTTGGGGTCTGTGATTGTTAGATTCAATCATTTTTCCAAAATCCCTTGGCAGTATATATATCTAACCTCTCCGACACAGGCAGAGTACGACACAAGGTCAATTTTAATGGTGTACAGCTGGATTGAAAGTAATGCTCCTCTTTCTAGACTTGTTGCTTTTGCAAAGCTAGAGATCACAGTCTACATTACAATTCACTCAGAGTCGTCTGAAGTAGAGATGGAGTCATGCCTTTCCGATGGGCATTAGCACAAAGTAAAATTCAAACAGCTTTCTCCAGGACTTGAACTCTGGGCGCCAACTCAATTTCCGATTATAATCGTTACGCTAATAGCTTATATATAATTTAAGATAGAAAACAAATAATAACCTACATGTAATCATAAACCATAGAAATTGAAGACTAACGTGACCTAAAAAAAGCCCATGTAATCAAAAAAGTATTTTTAAATATGTAGAGTACTCCCTGATTTCTCAAGATCTTACAGTTGCTTAATATAATAAATTGAGCGGTTTGCACAGATGTGGCACAAGGCCGTATGGATGGGGTACCAAAGAGAATCCAACTCAATCGTAAAAGTTTGCTTGTCTAGTTTGCTAACCATTACACCACCAAAAATGTTTAATATGTGTCAGTTTTTTGGGTTTTTTTACCCGAACTGAAGTATTAATGAATGGAAAAAAAATTTACTGATGGAAAGCTGACTGCAAATGTTTCCATTAACGATAATCTTCAGTTATATTTCAAACCAGTTTTAATGAATCAAACCATATTACACTTCATTGATTAACATTAATCTATCTTATAATCACAACAAAGTGTTTCCATGATAAGTGTATCAACATTTTCGTAATAAGTAAAACGTAAATGCATTGCTCATGATTTAACTTAGAAATTCATTAAAAAAAATCTGAACGAAAGAAATTGTCTAGGGTCAGCCAAGCATTACTGATACGAAATATTTGTTTGGTTTAGTGGGTTATGGCATATCAACCTTTGTAGGTTATTTAACGCCAAATCCATTTTTATGTAAATAATCTGTTCTATTGATAACAATTCAGTTTAGCATAAATACACAGTTTAATTGCCAAAAACATTTATTTCAAACTATTCAAGAAGTTATATGTAACAATACAGTTAAGTGTAAATACAATTTTAAAGTCGAAAAACAGTTCTATTTCAAATAATTCAGTTAAGCATAAGCACGCAGTTTAAATGTAAGTACAGTTTAATTGTCAAAAACATTTCTATTTCAAGATATTCAGTTTACTCAAACAATTCAGTTTAGCATAAGTATGCTGTCAGTTTTATTTAACCCATAGATAGGACCCTATCAGGTGCTACCACTCCGGGCCCGAGTGGACCTGGGAGCGATGACAATAAAGAGGTACTCCGTATTCCCCAAAACTCCAGCATTGCTGGAAACTCACCATCAGATTGTTTAGTGTCATATATTCAGGACACTCGTTGTGGGGGGGGGTCTTACCCCTCTGCAGAGAAGCAGTCGGTGTATTCAACAGTCCCAGCCGACGGGGCAATGATACGAAATATATAAATATTATTTTGCAGCTAAATTGTAATCCACTGAAAATGAGAAAGGTTGTCAGGAATTACTGCGAGCGTTAGTGAGAAGTGATATATGTGCCAGAAAAACTATAGAAATCGCTTTATTATTATTATTATTATTATATAAATACATTGGAATCTTATTGTTATGGAATACATTGAAAATTACTTAATAAATGTACACGGAAAATGAGGAATATAGAAATCTTCAAGACTCAAGAAACATGGCAAGTGTTGTTGAGAGAATATGGTAACTGAAAATGTGCAGCTATTATACAATTTTTATACTGGTCTAGTCTTTCTTTAAAAAGACTTCATTGAATAATATTTACTATAGACCAGGTTAGATACACGGTAAGGGTAACCCAAAGTTGAACTCTTTTTAGAGCTTATTTTTCCGATGCTGGTATTATTGGGAAATATGATAAGTCTCGGAAAACAGGCCAAACCCAGGCACTGAAAAATGTTTCTTTCATCATAGAAAGAATTCTTTTTTATGCATTGAATGCAAGTTCACAACAGAAGTGTAGAAATAGAAAAAAATTACAATAGAAATATGCTAAAAAGTATCTTATAGAAATATACTGAAATCAAGAAAGAAATTGTCGGTTTTGAAGACAAGAGTTACCGACAAAATGAAATTATTTTACCGTAGAATATTTTCGGGAAGAAGAAAAAATATTCTTTGCAATTCAATTTAGTGAGAAATAAAGCTGTGCGTTTAAAAAGGAAAAATAAAGGAAAATAGAAAAAAGCAAGCATATCCGGATCGCACATAGTAGACAACACTCACGCAGTCACACAGATTCCCTCTAAAAAGTGGTCAACGTTTGTGGACACATAGTGGATTTCTGGATATTTTTTTACGTACCTTCTGTTGCTTCATAAAATCCTGTAAAGGTGTCATTATGTTTGGAGCCATTGATCACTGTGTAGACAAAATGAATAAAGTTGCAATAAAGTCGAAAACACATCTTTCTTATTCCAAATTCGATTTCAGAAACTGAATCCTTCCTTCCGGTTTGAATATTGCCAACAGCGTTTCGGCCGACCAACCCCTCCCCAAAGTAAAACCTATCTACCCTTCGTGATGTCCGCTCTATAAAGTTTTTTTTTTAATTGTATCCCCTACAGAGGGGTAGACCCATCAAAAAATAGTGTCCTACATTTGACACTAAAATTCATTCGATGGTGAGCCTCCAGCTCTAAGAAGTGTGAAGTACTTCTTTGTTACCATTACTTCTAGGTCCACTTCGACTCGAGCGGTAGCACCTACGAAAATCCCACCGATGGTTCATAAATCTGTTTGAAAATTAACAGAATTAAATATGTATGCTTGTTACCATATAACTTGGTGCAAATTATTTCCATCAAATAATACATAAAGAGGAGTTTCTGTGGTGTTGTGGTTTATGTGCAGGACAGCGAAGTCAGCATAAACGAGTTCTAAATTCAATCACAGTATTAGGTTCAGTTTCGAACTAACATTTTGGGGAAAGCTATGAACCCTCTTGTCCACCGGCACATAATACCCCAACTGTTCTTCAACAAAGATAACTTTGACACTGAATAACCGAAGAAGGTTAATATGCCATAAAACAAAGAAACCAAAAAACTAACACATATTTACCCAACCCCTCCGCTCGGGCAGGATATGACACAAGGTCAATTTTTTAAGCGGAGTTTCACAGGTTTGAATTCAGAGTTTTCCTTCTCCTAGACTAGTTGCCTCACCAAGGCTGAAGAACCTAGTCTGTCCTACTATTTACCCATAGCCGGAGGGAGACTAATTGGATTCATACCTTTCCCAAGGGTATTAGTACTATGTGAAATGCAATCAGTCCAGGATTTGAACTTGTGTCGCCGTGTCCAATTCCTGCGACGATAACCATTACACCACGGGCACCTCCCTACACAAGGGGGTTTATATGTCTTTAAAAAAAAAAAGAAACTAAACTGTTTCGAGGAACAGTAGAACACTGTAGAATCAGATATATTGCTACAGTAAACGTTATGAAAGAACTGCAATGGAACAGATCCAGCAAGTTCAAGTAGTAGGAATTAGTAATTTACTTAGCTTTCTGCTTAGATGTGGCACAAGGCCAGATGAATGGGGGCACCCACTAAGACTCAAACTCACTTTAGAAGGTTTGCGAGTCTAGCTAGCGAACTATTAGACCACTCGATATGCCCTTAAATTAACTGAGCTTTTTTGCTTAGATGTGGCACAAGGCCGAATGAAAAGGGCACCCAGTGAGACAAAACATTGCTGTCAACTGTTGCTTGCTTATTTCATGGTGAATTCAGTTCAACAACTACAGTTTCCATTTACATACAAATGTAAAAACATTTTAAGCAGGTATTATATTTTTTAGATGGAGCGGTCTTACCACTCTGCTGGGTGGTACAATCGGCGTAGTGTAGACCCCTACTGATCAGGTTGTCCTGAGTTTTTCATCGTAGAATTTAAGGTCTGAGAACGGATTGTATTTATAACATTCCATGCAGATGTGAGCAAGAATACGAGTCGTTTTCTTAACGTCAAACTCAAAAGCACACAAAGCCGTAACCTAAGTTGAAAAATCTGGTATAATGAACTATCTGGAAAAAAGATACATTACCTCCCCAAGGAAAAGAGCCAGATAATTGGCAGAGAAAATTATTAGGGAATAGAATGTCTTACATACGCTTATCTGCTAGTTGAATAAGTCAAGCAAGTACGGATTTCAAC
>OY757916.1:37994281-37999281 GCA_963585895.1 Sepioteuthis lessoniana | reverse complement strand
ATTGAAAAAGTATCGAAACTGAAGCTGTATTTACCAAAAATAAATTGAACAATGAATGAAACGTTAATTTTCTCCAAAATAGTCCCCTTTGTATTCAGTGTACTCATTGCAGTGAGTTTTCCATTGGTCAATGCACCTTTAAAATTCCTCTTTTGATATGTGCCACCGTGTTTCTTTGAATGTAATCCATGTCATCAAATGTTATCGTTGAGATGCAATGCTGAATGGTGGGTACCGTACTTGCATAAGGAGTGGAGTTGGGGGCATACATTCAGACAATCGCAAAATCGTCGGGACAAAACGTTATAAGTAGCTGCACAGTGAAAATTCATTTAAATTCAAAATATATAAGTCAGAAAAAAGTAAAGTTTCAGAATGAATACTTTTTGACCACACCTCGTACACATGGATATATAGCGTATATTTATTCGATATATTTATGATGTGTAATAGCCTAAATAATACATATGTATGTGAATGTCGTACATTAATATGTTCAGAAAGTAATTTCATTTTAACTAACAGGAAATAAAAACAAAACGAATAAAAGATTTATTTATATATTATCATAAAAAAGTTATCACCTTCATTTTCAACGATTGTAGCCCCACAAACCCAAGAAAAGTTAAGGTCATTCTTCCGCATCTTTCATACTCACCAGATTTAGCATCTAAACATTGTCCCGTTTCGATCACTTGAAAATTTCAAAAGTGATTGAATATTCTGAAACAATGAAGTCGAAAACAATCACTCAAACTTTTTTGGTGGGGCAGGGGATTCCACATTTTTTCTTAACGTGGAATTAAAATTCCTTCTTCCGGTTGGGGTACAATCGTTTAAAAACAATGTGATTCTATTTTTGATGATAAGGTTTAAATAAATTTAATTTATTTTTATATCCTCTCTGGTTAAACAAAACTGTTTTCTGAACACCTATATATTATTTGTTCCACTGATATATCTTGTGTAAGTGTTATAGCTTGTCATATATGTTTCTATTCTATAAAAAAAAACCTAAGATCTTTGAGTTTGTATTAAAAATTGCTCGTTATATTAATTTGATGTCCAGTGGGGAAAAAAGGACAAACTATCCTTTATTCTTCGTTCATCGATTTATTTTCTTAAATAAATTGATAAAATATAAGATTTGCATTTAGGCCAATGTTTTAATGTTGAAAAAGAAAAAAATAGCATTCATGTTCACTTTTGCTGGTAATAAACTTATCTCTGATTCAGTAAGGTCAATATCTCCGGCTGGACTATTTCCCCATACACCGTAATCCTTATACGTACAAATGAAGATCATGTAAGGCATCAATATTATCACAGTAACCATTTACGGCTTTTTTTATGAAATAGATTTAAAGAAAAGAAAAAGACATTCTGGATACATTCTGTGCTAAATTGTTTTGTTTTTATTCTGTAAGTTCAGGTACAGGGACGAAGAATTAAACAGATCCATCAAAAATTAGCAACAAACATTTTCTTCGTTTAACGAAAATGAAATTCTCATCACTTAATTACGAGCCATTTTAAACAGATTTTAATTAAGACTTCAATGAATAGGAGACTTAATTTAAGAAAAAAAAGTCATTTAGTAAGCTTAGATTGGCAAAAAAAAACAAGTGTATGGGATACTTGTCAAGAATCGATAGCTTGTTAACCATTACCCTATGCGGAACGCACATCTTTTTTCTTTTAAGAGTAGGCAACTATTTATTTTTAAGTATAGCCTTGGGGGGGTGGTTAAACACTCAGCCATCTGGACAAGCATACCGTTTCTAGTGAGTTCGATTCTCACTGGTGCCCCATACATCCGGCTTTGTACCACCGCTAAGCAACGCTTAGAAAATAGCTATAATGGTTGGCCAGTTTGGCACAGCAGAAAAATTGCTGCTTACGAGTTAGATTCTCACTGGGCGTGAGCTAAGCTTATATGACTACGCACTAAGATCGGTATGAGTCTCACAGGGTGCCTCATTACCCCATAGGAAGCACTTTTTTTTTAATGGTAAACTTATTTCTCAATACTCTTAAAATTTGGTGAGCACTTTTTTTACTGATGTTTTCCAAGATACTAATTCACTTCAAATTACACAAAGACTTCATAAACTATTGTTTAGTTCAGAATAACGTTATATGCACGGAGAATGTAGCTAGGGCCGAAGTCATTCTATCAATGAAAGCCGATCGTTATATAGCAAGATAAAGTACTCGATTATAAGCATTTAGTAAGCTTTGCCCTATCTGACATGCGGGGCCTAGAATGGTTACAGAACTCAGTTTTTTAGAGGTCAACCATTTAAGTACTGAACAGACTCATCCAATCTTAACTTCGGAGATCTTAGTAATTCAAATACTTCCCCTTCTTTATATCAGAATATGAATTCCAAGAACGGGATGTGTATCTCCAACAAAGGTGGCCTTTAAGTTTATCTATACATGAAATTATGCTCCGAACATCAGTCAACCTGTGTATATGAAGAGATTGGAAGGTGGAATTTAAATGCATTGTTTGCATTCATCAGAGAGACAGAAGTTTCAAAAATAGTACCAGAAAAAATATTTTGTGGTGGTGCTAGTAGAGTGGATACATTATCTGAACACTGACCGCACGAGAGAAAATTTTTCAAACATCAAGAGGACAACGTCGGTAACAAACAAAAAAGGGGGGTGCAAAACAAATAAAAAATTTCCTAATATAGACCATCAAAGGCGGGAAAGTTCTTGCGTAGATTTTGCTCCGATTCCAGAACGAGACATCAGGGGTGGTAAGCAATGCTCAGGGCAGGGAGGAATTGGAATTGGTGGTGACGGGTTGAAGCAATGAGAAAAGAGTGAACAGTGACGGTGGGTAGGAACAGAAAAGGTTCAGGCGAAAAAAAAAAAAAAAAAAAAAAAAATAAATATATATATATATATATATATATATATATATATATATATATATATATATATAAACAGGATAATCAAGAAGGAGGAGTGAAATAAATAAAAAAAGGCACTGATTGATGACAGCTGCAGTCCTATAGAATGGATAGGGAGCGTTTACCAGAGGAGAAGAAATAAGGCCTGCGTACAAGCACTGCTTTTGTGGCCCTATGCCAAACTAAGAGATAATATATCTTGCCGCTATATATCATAATCCTGTTTAAAAGGCTGCCGTGTCTACAGAGTGCCAGATATTTGAAAAAAACAGATTAGAGAGTTCAGCTCGCAGACCATTATGAGGGAATTCAATTCTCACAAGGCGCCTCATTTTTGGCCTTGTGCCATATGTAAGGATGAGTCTAGAATAGAGTAAATAATCTAGCTCACTCTTTTACCAGACATAACACATGGTAATGTGGGCCGTGTATGATAAAGCAGATTAATGCTCTTAAGTCAGAGTTCAATTATCCTCTTCTCATTACAGTGCCTATATATATATATATATATATATATATATATATATATATATATATATATATATATAAATTTAATTGGGAACAAGTATTTTTTAAAATGAATTTTCAAAAATTAGGGAAGTGCTCAACGCCAGCAGACAGGGCTTTTCTAAAAACCTAATTTCATCGAAATTGATCTAACATTTCATATAACTACGAAAGTTACAATCGTTAAATGTGGGATATATGTGTGTGTGTGTGTGTGTGTGTGTTTTCAAAGTTTGAGGAGAAAGTACTAAATATCTGAAATAAAGTATATATAGACGGTATAGCATAAATAAAAACCATTTATTGCAACTAATAGGTTCACGCATTTGTGATCATCAGGCGTAAAAAAAATCCTAAGTATTACGAGAGCGTGGTACATGGGGAGCTCAGAATATAAAACTGAATGGAATTTTGAATTCCTCAAAATCATATTTGAATAAAAAATAATCTCAGGTGTTTAGTATATTCAACATTTTTTCGAAGATATCTTTGTTACGTTTATTGTAACATGGAATTCTGGGATCTTCCGTCTTTTGTGATACTCAATTCTTCATAGTGGAGTAATGCCTAATAATCGCAAATGTCTGAAACGTGAAACTATGAGTAGCGACATGTGGTTTTAATTTGAGTCATAATATATATTAGTGTGTGTGTATGTTTGAGAGAGAGAGAGAGAGAGATTCTGTTGTACCAGCAAAATTTAAAAGATACACACTTTTTAAAGCAATATATATATATATATAACGACAAGTTTGACTGTGAAGATAAAATTTTCTTCATTATGTTCACAAGAACTTAACCTAGACAAATTAGCTATATATATATATATATATACACGCAGAGATGAACCCATATACATTTCAAGAAATGTCCTTCACCAATATCTGCATCACGGAGAAGCATTTAAGAGATACAGGAAAAAAAGGGGGTCAAGGCAAAGTGTCGATGGGTACAGTTGATAGAGTAACCGGGGGTTCAGCTCTTGGGATGGAATTTTAAAGAAAGAACATCCGAGTTCTGTATTTTTTTTTTTCTAAAATAAAAGGAGAGCTGATCTCCCATCACGAGGCCATTCATAAAAAATATTGCTACCGAAAAGAAGAGGCAGATTTAGACGTAGAAGGAAGTAAAGAAAGTTAGGTAGGCGGGCAGAAAGAAAATGGTTAAAGCTGGTGACCTTCGAAAAGTGGAGTAACTACTGACCCATGGATTGAAACGCTTCATTTAATCAGTGGCAATGCGTAAAGAAAAATATTAGAGAGATATGTATCAGTGCACGTAAGTAAGTAAAGTTGGCGACCTTAGTTGAGGGTGATCCGAAGGTGTAAGGGTACTACTCCATTCCCGGGATTGCTCCACTTTACCCTTGATCCTCGCATTATAATGCTGGGTGTTAAGCAAGGTGGTATCAAGTACCATTTTTGAGTCTTTGGTATAACTCGACTGGGGATTGAACCCTGGTCTCCCATACCATTGGCGAGCTCTACTCTTTAGGCAATGACCCGGTTATATATCCGTATTAATTTACAAATTCGTGTATATGATGTAAAAAACACTTTTTTTTCT
>OY757916.1:37904281-37991781 GCA_963585895.1 Sepioteuthis lessoniana | reverse complement strand
GCAAGTTTTAACTTAAGAGATTTTCTTTCTCCTCGATTAAGAGGGCAGAATTCGGCCACCATTTACTCATTGCAAGTGAGAGAAAGAAAGTTAAACGCCAACAGGCTAGTCAGTGATTTGAACTCTGGTCACCAAGTTTATTTCCTATGATGATAGCCATTACACTAAACGTCTGCTGATTGTATTTAAGAACGAATTCCCACCCACCAAAGATACATGCAACTGACAGTTGTGAAGTAGTCTCCAAGAGCTAAGCGAACAGTTTATTTTAGGTTTTAACCTGTTCTACATTGAGCACTTTGATTTTTTTTAAAAGAGAGTTTAATTTAAAACAACTTGTTTATTCATTTATTATAAAGCTACACGTATTAGTTTAATCTATCTTTTCAATAAACCGTACGACTCACTTTCGCCAATGATCCGGAAGACCGGGGTTCAATCCCTGGTCGCGTCATACCAAAGACTTTAAAAATGGTACTTGATACCTCCTTGCTTAACACGCAGCAATATAAGGTACGTATCAAAGGTAAAGTGGAGCAATGCAGGGAAAGGAGTAGAACCCTCCCGTACACCTCAGTGTAGTAGCTATTGAAAAAGGAGCCTTCTGGTCGCCCTCGACTACGGTCGCCAGATTTACATTATTTACGACTAAGTTTAACGTATGGTATGTCAACATGATTATACTGACATCACTCGTGAAACTTAAAGTCATGGGCAGTAAATGAAACTATGAACACTTAAGTTTTGACGTTTTAAATCGGCTCTGCACATAATGGCATTGAGTACTTAACAAAAAAATATTCCTAATTGTTTCTGGCAAACAAATTTCCCAGTGTGTGTGTGTGTACTTAGGCAGCAAGTCCTTATCTAAGCATGTTCGGTTAAAGACCGTGGATTGTTTTCTTTTCAAGATCTTCAAGTGAAGACGTCCAACTCTTGTTATTTTTCTAAAGTCTGGGTCAGGGTAGAGAAGCAAGTGTCCCAAGTATTTCGACTATTTCGCTGGTCGTCCTCAGGGGTAGTGTTAGGTTGTCTGTTGCTGCGAGTTTTATTTATATTATTTGAAGTTTTTTTAAATTTTTGTTTTTTGGTCGAAAGCATTTAGGCTATTACCAGGCACTATCTTAACCACTTTGACCTAGACATTAGAAAAATAACAAGACTTGATTGTCTTCACTTGAAAACCTTGACAAGAAAACAATCCACAGTCTTTTAACCGAACATGCTTGCACACACAAATTTTTAGGAATCGACGAGAAGAGCTTGTAAAGCTTTTAGACATTAATTCAGATTTACTTCATGGAGGCGGCGAATGAAATTTGAACTCGAGACATCAAAGTTTGCCAGCCAATTAACTATCTAATGATAGTTCTGTGATGCTGTTGTTTGTATTTATATACCATATATACTCGTGCATTAGTGGGAATTTTAGGTTTCAGTCAAGAAAAATCTGTCGTTGACATATACAGGAATAATATGCTTATTTACCAAACTTCTATGACAGTTTTTTTTAATTTTTTCAAGTTGAGTACAGCTGGTATGAATCCAGAAGTTAGCTTCTAGAGTAGTTTCCACACCAAGGAGCCTAACTTCTAAGCTATTTACTCATAACTGTAGTGATGGTGTGAAGTGAAAGATTCTTGCCTTGCCTGAGGACGTTAGCGTGAAATGAAATGCGAATGGTTCATCCAAAATTCTGACTACCCATCGAATCCATTTATTACGAAAACAGTCGTTGTTAGATTGAATTACGAACACAATTAGAAGAAACATCCTATTCATATCAATTTTCTTTTTTTGGACACTCTGTATACCTGATCTGAGAAATACAAAGGATTGATAGATTTTGAATAATTTAATCATTCGACTTCAAATTCTATTTCTTACTACAAAGTGATTATGGACAGTTATTTGTTTTCTTCTAACATCTCAGGATGTTGGTGATAATTGAACGATACAAGTCAAAATATTGGCCAAATTGTAATAGATTTTTATTTTGTTTTTACTGGTAAATATAAAATGTGTATGTGGTTGGCTAAATGCTTTTCCAGAGTCTTTTATATATGAAAATAGATTTGACTTTCATTTCTAGTTTTCGGAACGAGGGTACAAAATCCAAACTCTCAAAGTGCCCTCTTTTCCAGATGAGGAAATTTTTTTTCTCACCCCAAAAGATTTGTCCCCCTTTTCCAAATGGGGCAAGTTACGAATTGTTTCTTGTACACACACACACACACAAATACTCATGGGTATTTACCACCCACTCCGCCAGGAGCAAGATGTGACTCGAGGTCAATAATTTAAGTGGAGTTTAGCTGGTTTGAATAGTTTTCCTTCTCCTAGGTCGGTTGCAATACAAAGGTTAAAGAACTCAGTTTGTGCTACGAATTACCCCTGACTAGGAGAGTAATTGCATTCATAACTTACCGAAGAGTATTAGCGCAATATATTTATATATATATATATATATATATATATATATTTATATATATTACAGAAAGAGGTCCAGTGTTGTAGTAGCTAACGTGTTGGACTGAAGCATTGCAGTAAGCGAGTTCGAACCCCAAAATAACGTTATGTTCACTTTCGGTCTAATACCCTTGAGGAATGTATGAACCCTCTTATCTCTCTTTCACGTATAGGATAAATAGTTCGACTACTATTATTCTACCAGGGTTGTTTGGGAATTAAATACCCCACGAAGGTTGATATGCCTTTAAAAAACATTAGTTTAAATTAGTACTATCCTTACTGAAAATAATCATAAAAGCCATCAGAAAAATTAAGTCAAAAAAGTAAAAATATTACAAACAAAAATAAAAATGAATAACAAAACAGTGAGTCATTTCCCAACATTTCTCTAATAACACAAACACACACACTTTTGAATTCAAAATATACAAATTAACAAATTCCACGAGGAAAAATTGCCACCTTTATCGAGTTATATAGCAAACTGTACAGATATTTCTTTGAGGTGGACGAAGTGGTTGTTTTGACGATTTTATGCAGAACCCGGAATAAACAATCGATCAGACGGACAAACGCAGCAGCTACATTATATAACACACTAAAAAGGCAAAAAATCTCATATGGACTTAAAAATACATTAATCAAGAGGTTGGTAGGAGCCGGAGGCAAACCACTTTCCTGACAGAAGTCTTTGAAAGTCTCCAGCATAAGGCGCCAATTTGTCATAAGAGTCACGTGGAAACGTTTTGCTTAGGAATTAGTTGTAGGCGGAGGCAGGGGCTGGCACCGGAAAATAAGACAGGGACAATCTTGGCAAGAAATGAGGCCAGCCGAAAACGATCTACACACGGAGCTCACAAGGGATATGTCCTCTAGTTCATGTGGTAAAGACGTCGCTTCCCGGAACCATTTCGACTACTCAAGGAGAATTAAGTCACAGGGAAAAATATATTTCTGAGTTAAATGACAGAAGGAGAATTCACAAGAAAGTATATATATATATATATATATAAAGGGAGAAAGAGAAATAGATGGAAGGCGATTGGTAAAAGAGAAACGAAATAAAGAAAAAGGAGAGGAAGATGGTGAAGGTGAGAGCAGAAGGAAAAGGGACGGAGTTTAAAAGTGGAGATAATGACAGAGTAGAAAAAAGAGAGGGGACTATGAAAGAAGAGTAGAGAAAAAGAAAAAGAAGAAATAAAGACAGTGTAGCGAGGAGGAAAGAAAGAAAGGAGAGAAAAGATGAGGAACGTATAGAAAGAGAGAGGTGGGTGTAGAAAGGTAAACAAGACATAGAGAGGAGGAATAAGGAAATGCTACAGAAGTGCAGAGGAAAAAGAGAGAGAGGGTAAAGAGTCTAAGGAGGCGGAGAAAAGCTGAAAAGAAGTCAAAAGAGAGGAGAGGCACGAGAAAGGAAAGTGAGAAGGGATAGAAGAAAGGTAGAGAGGGAGCAGGGAGAGGCACAGATGCGATAGAACGAGGTAGAGATCAGTAAAGAATAAGAAAGAAAGAAAGAGATTGAATCGATGAAGAAAGTTGTGAGTAAAGACAAGAGGATTTCGATTCTGTTGGGAAACCAATAATAGATGCTCTATTCAACGAAAGCGCTTTGGAAGTCGAGAAGCTCATAAATAGTCAAGGTAAATACAGCAAGAAAAAGTAGAATTTGTGGCAGCTTGTCGGATGAAAGCGTTAAAAATAAACAAATTATACAAGTCATTACATACAAACATACATACATACATATGCATGCTGAAAGCAGAAGAAAAATGCTTTATGCACTTGAGCCTGGTTTTGTGTCTAGCTACTGACAAGACGCTAAAGTAGAAGAGGCCAAGAATTCGGATAATAGCGCCCCACTCAAAACCCTCTTTAAACGAAAAAGATTAGTCAAACTCTCCGCTAGAAAAACAAGAGTGACGACAATAACAGCAGCGGTTGCAATAATTCTACCTGAGAAATCACTTTCAAGATGTAAACAAGCAAAATAGAAAAGACAAGTTTTGACATCGTCTACATTATAACTAATTCTATTTCGACAGTTGAAGGTAGCCTACCTCTCAACCTTATCTTTATCCTTTTAAAAAGGAGAGACGAATCTCTAACATATCCAACCACATATGTTCATCTTTCCCCATAGAGCAACAGTTTTTTTTTTTTCGATTGAGAATTTCCTCTTAAAATATTTAACAAAACTGGTATTCCTCTAGATATGCAGTTGGCTATGATTTACTTAGCATTCCTAAATGGGTTTTAGACTGTTTACAGTATCTTTGTCATTAATTGGTCATATGTCTAAGCTCTGGAAAGACTTATCGCTACTTAACTTCAGTGATCTGGCGAAAACTGATACGTTAAGCAAGACTTGACCACTGACTAGGTATTAAAATAAAATAATTTTAACTTTTCTGGCAGACTTATCAGTCTGTCATATATATATATATATATATATATATATATATATATATATATATATATATATACAAAACTAGGTTTATTTTCCATATAAAATAATATATAAGAAAAAGACTTGGTAAAATCAGATTGATATGTTTCGCTATAGGTCTGGCGTCGAGTGAATATCAAAGATTTTTATTATCAAAAAGCAAGTCTAATCTTCCGAAGAGTCTTTGTTTTTACCTCTGGTGAACTTTGCAAAAAGTTTAATCGTGTTGTGTGTGTGTGTGATCATAGCCATTCATAAACGCCACGTAAATCAGAATTTTTTTTCAAAAATCAAATTTTTTTGTTTCGTTTCTTTGTTTAATGGTATATCAAACCTCACAGATTATTTAATGGTAAAAGTTATTCTTGTAGAAGAGTGATGGTACGATTAAAATCATGGCTGAAGGTGTGATATGGAAGTTCATTCTTTTCCTAAGGATATTAGTCCTAAAGTGAACATAGCACGACTTGAGTTCGAAATCGCTTACTGTGATGCTACAGTCATGCTTGTTAGCCACTACGGCATATAGACTCATTAACCTTGATATCTCACATTCTTACTATGATAGATTTTCTTTCCCCTGCTCCTACTCTTAGGAAATAACAAAAATAAAAATTAAAGAACTGCAACTTGTAAAGGCATGCAAGAAAATCAGAGTTAGTTCAGATATAGTATTTAAATAGTAAACAAGTCTATCCATTTTTAAAACCATATAAAAAAAAGTTTTCAAATCTGCCCAAATGCCTGTGTAGAGCAAGGTTTTCTGAATTGTAAGTAACAAAAATTAAATGCGAAAAAAAAAAAAAAAAAACGTGATTTTTTTAAAGGAATTATCGACGATAGCCAGGTGGTATTGATGTGGTTTTATCTCCGACATTGACGGGAGATACTTAACTCTAACACAGACCCTTACATTTCCTATTCAACGTTTATTTTAGAAAAAAATTAAGATAAGAAGGCTAATGGGCATGGAATAACGAAGAATAATTGTTTCTCTATTTTCTTTGAGTACTCTAGGTCAAAATATTTTACGGGTTTCCTATGTCCCCATTTCTAACCCCTATCCTCGTTCTGACACACCCGGGATATTAGGGCATGTTTTAAGTTAATAGAAGAAAAATCTATTCCGGATGTTAATCGAAATATCTCGAAGAATTGATTTTCAAACTGAATTGGAACACTATTAAAAACGAAATTTATGAAGAGATGAGGAAGAGGAGGCGATAAAAGAACAGAGAGAAAAAAAAGAGCCGCCGTGAAAATTACAATCCGTAACCTCGGTGCACCGGTTTCTTTAAAAACAAAGCCAATCGTCATTTTTATTGTTTTTATTTCATCTTTTCTGTGATTAAAAAGATAACCTCGATTACTCCTCTGTCCCAGCCTGCCCCTTAGCCACACCTGTCGTCGTTTACCAATCACTGCCAAATAGATCGATACCATTTTATGCGTTCTTTAAAATGAATAAAACTATAAAAGCCATTTTGCGAAAAAGATTTTTTATTTTTTAAATTGAAACAATCTTAGGTTTTCTTTTTAACTAGTTACCTTTCGGTTTCCTTTCTATTTTTTTTCTTTTTGATTCGTTTAACCTCTTTTTTCCTTAAGATATGACCCTGAAATCAAAACGCCATCCTCAATTTGATAAAGGTCAATTTTGCAATTATAAAACTAATCTCATTGGTCCCTTAACCTGATTTGATAGCGGGAACACTACTTATGTAGCGCGTCTTGATCAGGTATAGCCGAGCGGAACCCATCCTTCTTCAGGTCTACAACTGGTTTAAATTCAGATATTTCCTTCTCCTAGATTAGTTGCCATACCAATGATAGATAAGTCAGACTAACCTACTATATACCTATATAGCTAGAAGAAGAATAGTTACTTGTAGACTTTTCCCAAGGTTATTAGCACTATATGAAATTCTAACAGCCTCGTTCAGGATTTGATCTCGGGTAGCCAAGTCTTCATTCTACGACGATGACCGCTGCACCATGAACTCCTCCACCGAACTAGTAAACTATGAAAAATACAACAATACAACATAAAATGTCTTAATTTAAGATTGATAGTTTAGGCTAGCACCAGGTCACGGGGGGGGGCATGTGTGCGCGTTCCAGCAAAAATCCAACTTTCTACACATTATTTACTTGACCAACTTACTGAAAGATATCCCAGGACAAGGCATCCAAAATAATCACTAAGTTTGACAAAGGGGCATAAGTAGTCGTCAATCGGTATACACACACACACACATCCACCCGAGCACTAGCCAGCCAGGCTTCGGCTTGGCGCGGTGTCCAAAGTCAATGACAGATTCGAGGCCAAAAGGCTCCCAGCTTCAACTGGGCCACCCTCGGATAGGCGATGATGTCATAGACAGCATTGTACAGCACCGGACTTTTTGGTCCAGCTTAAGCTATAATCAGACATCCGTACCTGCACCCATGTTTGGGTCCATGTCCAGCAAGGTTCATCAGGCTCACATTGCACTATGACCAGCATAGCCCAGCAGAGTTCGAGTCTTGGCTCGAGCCCTACCGCCCCTTCCCTCAAACCCCACTATAATCGACCTTTGGGTCATTGACTTTATGTCAAGTCCTGTTTGGTAAAAGCCCACCCCTTCAACCGAGCATTTTCCGTTGAAAAAGATGCCACTAATCTGACCAGTGTAATCCGGTAGCAAAGAAAAACGCGACGCAAATATTCTCTATGGAACAAATTGTATTAAAAAATTTATATATGTAAATAATGTTGGCGACCTTAGTCGAGGGTGACACAAAGGCTCCCTTTCAATAGCTACTACACCGAAGTGTAGGGAAAGGCGCTACTCCTTTCCCTAGATTGCTCCACTTTACCCTTGATACGTACTTTATATTGCTGAGTGAACCCAGGTCTCCCGGACCATTGGCAAACACTATCCACTAGGCCAATGAGCCGGTAACTATATATGAAGATTGTTTGAAAATGCAAATTCGTTTAAATCATACAAAACAACCGATGTGAAAGTCAGTTAACACAATTCTTGAAAACGGCTGGAGACAATTGAAAGCGCTCGACACCCCAATTCCTTCGGCCGATTTCTATATTCATTTGATCCGGTTGTATGTTCCTTTGTTCATAAACAAGGAAAAAAAATGTACATATTCTTTTACTGAGGGCATTTAATGTGGTCTAATGGTTAGCAAGCTAGATTCGATGATCATTGTTAGTGATTTCGAATCTCACTGGGCGCCTCATACTTCTAGCATCGTGCCTCTTCTAAGTTAAGCTTAAAAAATAATTATATTTCTCCTGTTCTTTTCAACTAAAACTTCAACAGGTTTAAGGTTTCTCTTTACGCTATAACGTGTTTAAGATGTTCCAGCTTCCGAATCACTCCTCAAAGATACATTGCACAGAATATTGCGATATTATAGAATTCTCCTTCGAATATGAAAGTCTTAACTCGAAACAAGCCATCTTCTGTCATTATTTCTTAAAAGAAACGGATTTGATTATGCTGATACGAGAAGCAGAGAGACGCAAACGAAGACATTCGATATTCGTCAGTCGAACACAAGAATG
This sequence comes from Sepioteuthis lessoniana, assembly GCA_963585895.1. Classification (NCBI taxonomy): domain Eukaryota; kingdom Metazoa; phylum Mollusca; class Cephalopoda; order Myopsida; family Loliginidae; genus Sepioteuthis; species Sepioteuthis lessoniana. Next base: position 37,983,295 of record OY757916.1, on the reverse strand, counting down.
AACAACTATTTGATATCACTGAAAGATATCACAGTCCGTGAATTGTAAATTCGCTTATGACGACGTCAAATCATATTCATTACGATCGTATTGTTTTTCCCGCGTCTCGTCTGCGAAAAGTGTGAGATCACGGGACCAAAACGTGACTAGAACATGGGTGTCAGTCCACGACTAAAATCAGCTTTGACTTGTTTTTTTGGTGGGGGAGGCGGAGGCGGATCTATGAATTCCATCCATTTCGTGCATCTGTTTTTTGGGTTTTTTCTTTCAAATCTACTATTGGTTTGTCGGCTAAAATTCTAGGATGGATACATGATTAAGCAGGTTGAGTGCGTATCGTAACTTCATTCTTTGGTTGAGAGTCGCCATTACAGAGACAACGACTGATTGTATCTAGAGGAAACGTCTCGTACAGACACGGCCGGTTAACCTCTCTGTTGAAGTCAGACACAGCTTGTTAGCGACCTTACGAAGCGTTTCTTTTTTAAACGAGGTAGAAAATCCCATCTACTTAAAGACGAAATAAAGAATGGAAAGAAAGAATGGAAAGGTTTTCTTTAAATTTATTCAAGAATTAAGAGACATAATTCGTCTTTTATACGCGTTGGTAATTAAGAAAAATCTTATTAGATACGTACACAGCTACCCAGCTATCTTTCTAGTAATTTAGAGATAGGGTAAAACGCTGATAACAGACTCTTCGCGTGTAATACTGGCTTACAACGCATATATATCTTACAATATGTAATGAGTTACTGAAACATGTTATATCATAATTATCAATAGTAATGGGACAGGTGACGGTCGTAGACAAGTATTACTAATACAAATAATTTGAATAAATGTATATGGTTTCAGTTATTCATATCTAATACTAATAATTCTTTCATACTAATATGGTTTTAAAGTATCTATTCCTTTTTAATGATAATTACCATTCGTTTGCACATATTTATATGGTTTTGAGCATTCTTATCCAATATTTTTACTTTCCATCTAGTCTAAACCATAAATTGGACCCTTACATGTACTAATATAAAGTAGAATAATGACAATCAAGAAATACACTACACACTTCACTGACATCCAGAACTGGAGCCTCACCATCAGACGCAGTTTAGTGCCATATACAGAACGTCACTTTTGGTGGAGGTTTTTGGGAATGCAATTGATGCATTCTATGCCTCTTCAGCAGAGTGAGTGGATACTAAGAAGAGATATTAAAATCAGTACCAGGGAAAGCCATAATAGTACTCAAGACGGTCATTATGATGATACTAATAATAAGCACTATAATAACATTTATTTTAATCTCAATTCCTCGAGCAGAATCTCTCATCATTATGGGTCTTCACCTCACTCATCCAAATTTATACATTCATTTTTTTCTTTCTCTTTTTTCCACTTTATAGTTTCGCTGCCACTCATGTCAATTGCCTTGATGCGAATACGATCGCCATCTTGATATAAACAATTTACAATAACCGCGTAAACTGAATCCTTGCACTTGATTTCATTAGCGCGCCTACGACAACAATGGCGGCTGAGGCACGCGCCCCGTTCATTTGTTTTCCCGCCCTGAGGCAAAAAGAGCGGGAAGGGCAAAGAAATAACACAAATCAAGCGCTAACAAGCCTGAAGAACGCAAGGCCATAATCAATAATCTGTTCTTTAAAAATACCGTCGGAAAATTGTTTCATTTTCAAAGTAATCCAATCACAGAGTTCTTGCACTGAGATGTTAATTAACTGGGCTTAAAGACACGATCGCCATCTTCAAGCATTAGCCAATGGCCGAGGGATGGTGACTGCATTAAGGAGTCTCTAGTCACTATATTGTTGCTGTCTACAGGATAGAGTATAATCAAATCAATGGGCTTTACCCCAAGATGCCATTGTCGCTATTTTCGAATCAACTTGAAATTGAAGGAGTGAATAAGACCGAGAAGTAAAAGGAAAGAAGGTAAATACACCTAAAAGAAAAAAAAAGTAAATATAAAAGAGAAAAAGAAGATGGGGGCAAAACGATGATAGAAAAAAAAGTAAAAAGGGATGGAAAAAGAAGCAGGGGAAAAGAGATGACGAAAAGGCAATAAGAGACAGAAAGAGAAAAGATAGGGAAATAAGGGAGGTCAAAGTGTCTGAGAGACGGGGAAAGAAAGAGTAAAGGAGAGAGAAAGTGAAAGAAAGAGAGGGAGAAGGACAGAGTGGGGAGACGGGGGTGGAGAAAAAAAGTGGGTAATGACAGAGTGGGAGACAAAAAGATTGAATAAAAAGACAAAGAAAGAGAAGAAACGAACGGAAGGGGAGACAAAGTAGAAAATAAGCATGGGCGTCGGATCATTATTTTTCAAGCTGTTTCTTACAAAGGAGATTTGTTTATCATTTTACTTCCGAAAATCCCTTGAAGCCCAGGATACAATACCTAGGACACCTAAAATTCTACCACACAATGGCGTCACTCAACAATCTTCGTTTACTAATTTATCCGAGCCCAGTCGGCTAGGGCTGCAAAATAAATTGACTGCGTCTCTGGAGACGCATAAGACCGCTCCCAACGAGTGTTCAGGATATGACATTAAACAATTTGATGCTTAACTTCCAGTAATGCTGGAGCTTTGGAGAATGTGGGGTACCCCTTTATTGCCATTGCTCCCAGGTCCACTCTGGCCCGGAGTGGTAGCTCATGATAGGGTCCTATCTATGGGTCAAATAGAACTGTTTGACATTCAAACAGAGTGAAAACAAATGACTTATGCAAAATTGAACTTTTTGAAGCAGAACTGTTTGATCCTTTAACTTTGTGTAAACAAATGATTGATGTTAGTGATGCATAGCAATACTTGAAACTATTTAACTTTGACGACTTATGCTTACAAATCATATGAATAAACAGGATTTGATATTAAATAACCTACAATGGTTGATATGCTATAAAACCAAACACAATTTATCTGTTTTTTTTAAAAAGCCTTGTTATAATGAGCAAATAAGAACGAAGGGTTAATGAAAGCTACTCACATTTAAAATAAAAATATTAGCAGGTGTAAATCTTGGTAGGTTCCTAATTCTTAAAGAACAAAGATCTTCGTATGTTTATAAATAAAAGATCGCGAGAGGACACGGTAGGTAGACACTGTTAACCACAAAACCACACTGCTGCTTAAAATGGTATGATGAATTGCTAATCAGAAATTATCAGCTAGTAGTAGTGGCTCAATGATTATAAGTAATTAAAGTTGGTGACTTTAGTCGAGGGTGACCTGAAGGCTCCTTTTCAATACGTACTATACCGAGGAGTAGAGGAGGGCGCTACTCCATTCCATGGATTGCTCCATTTTACCCTTAATCCTTACCTTATAGTGCTGAGTACCAAGCAAGGCGGCATCAAGTACCATATTTGAGTCTTTGGTATTAATCGACCTGGGATTGAACCCCGGTCTCCTGGACCATTGGCGAACACAACTCATTAGGCCAAAGCACACAAAATGAAATCGGTGGGCCAGTTTCAAATTCAAGACAAAACTTTGTTTGTTTCATTGACTCATAACAGAAAAATTGAATTTATCCGGTTTTTATTTTTGGATACGATAGTGAAGACTAGGTTCCAAATTAGTTGTGGCAGTTTTAGCAGGTACCAAGTCGATATTGCTTAGCCTTAAGTTAATCTGGTACAACGTGACTATAGTGAGGCAGTTAGTGAGGAACTAACATTACACTATGAAAATGCTGTGTTCAAAAAGGATTTTGTATTTTGTTGTGCGTGTAACATAACCGTTACGCCAGCGACCTTCAATAGAAACACTGAAATATGCAAGCAGGGGTACCCCAACGAAGTTATACTTAGTAAATCATTACTTTGCTCTCTCTCTCTCTCTCTCTATATATATATATATATATATATATATATATATATATATATATACATACATATATATACACACACACACACACTTGTAAAGCTCAGTTTATTCTAGCCCCGAGTACCAAGTGAGAATTGAACACATTTCACTGGCTGACTAGCTTTCTAACATTCAATCCACTGCAGGCGCTGCATGAGGAAAATTATTTTGCACCAGACAGCACCCAACCGCAAAACCATGACACTGACGGGACATGAAATGCACGTGCAATCTCTATTGAGATGGATCATCTTACAAGGCTTACAAGAAATGAGGCGATAGCACAGATAGAATGTGCTTGCATGACAACTAACATAATTCTTTTCCATTTCATTATTTTCCTTTTTCTCCTTCTCAAGACTTACTCCTCAATTTTTCGACGACCCCACCCACCATAGTAGATACCCGACCGCCCCGAAGACAATTTTCTGAGTCTCACTTACCTTCCCCACCTATCCCACGCCCTATAACTATGGCCGCCAAAAAAAAAAAATATATATTTTAATTCCCTATTCCTCGAGGTCTGTACTTTTATGCGCAAAAACAATAGAGCAGCCCTCTTAATACGAGAGTTTAAACGGAAAAAAATTATTATCTCCCCTTGGACTTACCTGTAGAATTAAATCAAATTATCACACAAGTTTGCGAGTCAGCATAAAGTGACAGCACACTTTCTTGAAGTTGTTGATGGCTTATTAATTATTGGCACAAATGGTTTCTTTAGCCTTAGTTGGCAAAATCTAAAACAGTCGTAAAACCAGCGTAATTTTTGTTCTGTACACGAAATTTCAGAGTAAATATCACATTCCAATAACTTTACGATATAAAATAAAACTCCTCGTGACAAAGTCGACCGAAAATAAATTTCAGGTGAGTTTATGCAACCCGGTTTGAAGTGTGTCATAGCCCAAGAGAACGGGTTTCAATCCCTGCTCGAGTCATATGAATGACTCAAACAAGGAGGTATCAAGTACCATTTTTTATCGCTTAGCATTATAAAAAAGGTACGGATCAAGGGTAAAGTGGAGCAATCAAGGGAAAGGTGTAGCGCCATCCCCTACACCTCTGTGTAGTACTATTGAAACGGGAGTCTTCGGTCACCTTTGACTACGTCGCCAACTTTACTTTGATATATATCTCAATGTCGCTGCGTTATAGATTCCAGTATCCGTTGTGGACATTTTAGGCAAAATATATGGTTTAATTTCAGCCTCAGACTGAACCCCCACCACTCACACATTATAGATCTCATTGCTTCCGCACGAGATGATCCGAGAATCTGTTAGATTTTAGGTGTAGCAGCAGTCCATGGGGGACTTTGTTTTTTTTAAGAAAAAGGTGAATGATTCTCATTAAGATTTCACGGTTTTCATCAAAAGACATTTCGAAAATCAAACGAATGAAAATAAAGTAAAATCAGCACAAATACAAACTTTGAGAATAAAGCAATTTCCTATCAAATTGATCAATGTATCATGATTTTGCAAAGGACATTTTAAGGGTATTGCTCGCTAAGACCAACTACTTTGTCGCTGCGTTATGATTACACATATATACTTGCAAATATACAAGAAAAAAATTTCACTCATGTGGACGTGTTTGTGCGTTAGCAACAATATCAGAACGTCATTAGTGTCTGTTCAGCCTGTGAACTCCAGTGCGAAAAGTTGCAAGAGATTGCTTGGTTTTGTACGAATTTCTCACAAGATCCGTCAACTATAGACATTTGATGTCAGACACTCTCCAATTTAACTGAGAATCATTATAGCCTTTCTATTGTTGTGACAACTAAACATTCAGAAAACAAAACCTCTGCGACAAAGTTGAATTTAGCTTTTTAATAAAAAAAAAAATTCTTTTAGTATTAATTACAAACCCCGACGACACAATACGAACAAACGTTTCTCAGTGATTTTTATTCCCGGGCGAGAATTACATTGTCGGATCAGAAAGGACAGGTTGTTGACCGCCAAGAAAGAGTCTCGAGGAATTTGTCCTTGTCTACGATGTTAGTCTAGAAAGTAACGAGACTGATTTGTTTTCAGGTTGGCAGCCCTAAATCGAAAATCAGCCGATCAAGTTTGACCTTGAACACGAGTGATCACCTTATTTTATCTTTGCGTGTCAAATACCCCGCAAAGCTGAGTAATCTTGGTTTAATACAAGTTTGTTTGATTTCGGGGCTCTGGAAAAATTATAAGAATATCAGATTAAGATTATCCAATAAAAGAACTATTTGCCAAAAGGAATATTCCTGCGGTGCAGGAAACCCGTACTCTTCATCCAAATATTTGTTACGATTTCCACCCCCAATCAAAACCCTCTTCCAGGGTCACCATTATGATAGACTAATTTTAACATGTCAACCAGTACAAGGTTATTTTATGCCAGGGGTTGATTGGTTGTTTGGGTTTTATGCCATATCAACCTTTGTAGGTTGTTTAACGCCAAATCCATTTTTATACAAATAATCAGTTCTATTTCAAACAATTCAGTTCAGCATGAGTACACAGTTCAATTTGTCAAAAACATTTCTATTTCAAGCTATTCAGTTTAGTCAAACAGTTCTATGCAGTTTAGTTCTATTTAATCCATAGACAGGGTTCTATCACTCCATGCCAAAGTGGACCTGGGAGCCATGGCAATGAAGGTTACTCCGCATTCCCCAAAATTTCAGCATCACTAGAACCTCACCATCAAATTCTTTAGGTTTATATGCAGGACACTCGTTGGGGGGGTCTTATGCGTCGGTGTATTCTACAGCCGCAGCCAACTGGGCAATACACAGAGTCAATGTCAAAACAGTTTTATTTCAGATAATTCAGTTTAGCATAAGTACACAGATTAGACGTCAAAACAGTTCTATTTCAAGCAATTCAGTTTAGCATCTGTACGCAGTTTAAATTTAAAAAAAAAAAAACTCTAAACCCACGGTTTAGTTTTATTCAACGCATAGATTGGACCCTTATCAGGTGCTACCGCTGCGGGCCAGAGTGGACCTCGAAGCGATGGCAATGAAGGGGTACATCGCATTCCCCAATGTTCCAGCATTACTGGAACTTCACCATCAGATTGTTTAAGGTCATATCCAGTACACTCGTTTAGTAGGGGGGGGTCTTACGCCTCTACAGAGAAGCAGTCGGTGTATTCTATAGCCCAACCGACTGGGCAATAACCTTTTTGATTATTGGTCCTAATATCGTATTTATCACTATACTTGGTCTATTCAACAGGTCACCGAATCCCAACTTATGCCCTGCTTCTTTAGCACGTGTTATTCTCCAATATTCTTCTCTATATTATTTTGACTTCATCCCATAAAAGGTAGATGGTGTCGTCATCGGCCGAAACGTTGTAAATATAATAAAAGAAGACAATAGACCAAATACTCAGAGTGATAAAAATTACCAAGCTTCATCTAAAAAATCTCAGACAAATCATGAAATGTTAGCGAGTAATGACTTCGTTCGATTCTATTCTTCTCCGCCCCATAACAAATCTACAGCCATCCACCACCACCTCCGTGCCGCACTGTTGCCGTATGCCAAGATTAAGTTGAATAACACACTTGTCTAATTAACAGTCATTAATATTAATAAAGGAAAGGTCAGATTGCCCGCTAATCGAATTAGATTCGCCCAAAGGGAGACAAAACAGACGATCTGGAAAAGGTCACGACAGTTGTAAACACGGCATAGAGATGTTTTTATGTTTAGCTAAGTTTTCTTCTTCTTTCCTCTCCTCCTCCCCCGCCATATTTATCATTTCAATAGCGATATACCCCCACCCCGATTTTCCACCCTTCCATAAAATCTGTACCAGAAACAATTTACAACTGTGATATCATCTTAATGCACAAAAAGATAGAATTACAAAAATACTAAACTTAGAACGTATTTGTAAGGATACCGGCAACCAAAAACGTCAGAATAATTAATTTTTTTTTTTATTTTCTTTATTCAAACCAATGAATAATAAATATCAGTGATTGATTTTAATGGCATGTCAACGTCTACAGGTTAGAATTCGTTCAGATATCTATTTTTGCGTTGCTGTTTCTTAAGTATTTTTGGTATAAGATCCTATCGAATAATAATTTCTATTTGACGCATAGATGGAACCGTAACAGGTACAACCAGTCAGTGTCATTGTGGACCTGAGAGTAATGGCAATGAAGAGGAACTCCACTTTTCCCATGACTCCAAAACTGGAATCTCACCACCAGATGCAGTTTAGTGTCATAACCAGGGCAACCCCCTTTTTTTGGGGGGAGGGGGGTTCTTATCCCTTTACAGGATACAGTCAGCCTATTCTAATCCCCACCGACACATTCAAACTAAGATTCGTAATTCACTATTTCGATTTTAAAGACATTTCACTCTTAGAATAGGAAAAACATTTTTGTGTGCTCACCAATCTAAAATTAGAGTAAGCAATCCTTTAAAAAAATTCAGTTTTTAATTTTTACCTTGCAAAATTGTTACACGTGTATAAGTTGGTACCGATTTATTTTTTTGCCCCCAAAAATTAGATCTTCGAAATTCGACCTATACACGAGTATATATGGTTTTAAAAAGACTGCTATACAGTGGTAGTAATACTTATCTTTTAAGGTGTTGATATCCCGTTAAAACAAAAACTAAATCAATTCAGTTATTTACTAAACTTTTCGGATTAGATGTAGCACAAGGCCGTATGAATGGGACACCCAATGAGACTTGAACTCACTTGTGAAGATTTTCTAGTCTAGCTTGCTAGCCATTACACCACCGAATGTGCCCAAACTAAATCAAAGTAAACATCTATTAATTTAGCTCACAAGTATGTGCAATCGCTGAGGATCGAACTTATTTATCAGTAGTAATGATCTGTATGACTGTAGACTATCACACGACAAGGCTCTTTAGCAAAAAGAGAAAAGGCTAAAAGAAAAAAGTTTAAAGAGACCGACAGAAGGTCGCATTTGGAGGAATTCATTCAAAGAAAAACATTCATAACTCTTCGTATATGCAGTATATATATATTGCATCCTTTCCTTCGCACTTTTTCTTTTTAGGCAGTGATGGAAGCAACAACGAAAAGACAGCAAAATAAAAGATTCTTTTTTTTTTTTTCCATAATACCGCCGGGCCAACGAAGATAGAAGTGAGTAGTCGGCTCGACGTAGAGAAAAGGAGATTCAGGTTGACGAACGCAAGACGGACCCGTGGCGTGTGGGGTCAAGTGAGACCTTTCTGACGGCTTCACTTCCAAGAACTGCTGTCAATGTGCGGATATGTGCGTCTGGTGGTGATTAAAGCCGGTCGGGATTAATCAATCTTAGCCAGAAGAGAATTTCGTTCCGCCCACTATTGTAAACGGCAATAATTCCAAGTTTTTGATAAGCTCCCAGACACTTTTTATGTCTACATTGGAAAGCTAAATTGAAAATTTGTTTTTCATCTGGGAGGTGGGATGCTTTTGGCATTTACGTGGAGATGTAAATAAAGGTTTATGAATGGGATTAAGAATCCAAGTATCATACTTACTCAAAATAAATAAATTAGATGTTCGTAATGAAATGGTTATCGTCGTAGAAAATGGATACGGTGAACAGTGTTCAAATCCTGGACGAGGCTATTTGAATTATTATCCCAACTATGTCTAAATAGTAGGGTAGACAGGGCTCTTTAACTTTAGCATGGCAACCTGCCTAGGCGAAAAACAACTGAACTCAAACCTGTTAAAATCTGCTAAAAAATTGAACTTGAGTCGCGTCCTGCTCGTACGGAAGGGTTGGTAAAAACTTCCTAACAGAAAGAGAACAAACGACAGTGGAGATCACATAACGGTTATCGTCGTAGAAAATAAACTACGAGTGCTCGGTTCAAATCTTGGATGGAACAGTTTTCATTTCGTTATAATGCCAATGGAGAAAGCTAGGGATAAATGGAGCTCTTTTTAGCCTTGGTACGACAACCTGTTTAGAGGGAAACTTCTAAATTCTAATCCTCGGTACTTCACTTTAAAAATGTCTGGATTATATCCTACCCGTAGCGGAGAGGTAAGGTAAAAATATTATCAAAAAGTACAAGCAAAGCGAGACAGTGACCGGTATATATAATTTACTTAGTCTGGCACACAAGAATCAGATTGCTTACGATAGGTTAGATATGGTACATACATGAAGTGCCTAACGAAGAACAAATACACGAGTACTTAACCTGCAAAACTAGCCTGCAAATATTGCACTATTATGGTAACACACATTTAAAAAAGTCCTGGATACCTGTGGAGACTTGCTGTCTTTCAGACTTCATTTTTGATAGGTTTTACACTGGTGTGAAAAACAGTAAGAAAAATGAAATAAAACGACGAAATCTATTAGATTACATTTATTTTTTCTTTGTTTCAGCGGACAACAGAATAGAAGTAAAAGTTTAAAAAAAAAAAAAACTGGACCATGCTACAGTGCTGAAAAGGCTGCGGAACATGAAAGTTATACAACAAAAAAGTGGGGGATTCCTTAGGAGAGTCCCTAAGATTAGGGAAAGAATTAAAAATCACCCAGGCCAACTACACTAAATTAGTTAGGATACAAAGAAAAATCCTGAAAATCTGTGGAGACTTGTCACTGACTCTAGCGGTATTTGTCCTCTGTCCTACCAACCGGACGAGAATGGCACAAGGCCTTTTTAAGATGGTCAGGGCGCAGGGCCGGAACCCACACGCGCCCAGCATTTCCTAGGGCCCCGTCGGCATTCCCCTAAAAGGGGCACCAGGAACCAGACGATAAACCTAACCCTTCTGAGGAGGGTTAAAGCCTGGGGGGGACGGTCCCCTGAGGCTCGAGGTATGTCCAGAGACGAGACACACTCGACCACATCCGTGCCGCTAACATCACGGCCGGCCGAAGTGTGTCCATCAACTGGCTTAAGCTGATTCAAATCAGCCTGTCATTGACTCTGGCGAAAGACAACCAGCTATCTCTGGCGTGAAAAAAACTCATAAGGAATAAAAATTTTATATAGCCTAACGATAGAGGAGACTTGATGTTATTCAGACTCCAAAAACCACCCGTTAAAGCTGTTATAAAAAGCTAACAATGAGGTTAAAAAAAAAAAAAAAGAAAAAAAAAATTACAGCTTTACTGATAAATAGTAATTGGTGCCCTTAAAATAGTCCTCAAGGGTTGGATAGGAAACTGAGGAATTGGAGATCACAGCATTAACATTGGTTAAAATATTTAGAAGAGAACCGGAGACCCGAGAAAACTTGCAATCATTCAATCTTCAGTGAAAAAAAGTTTAAAATGATGTGAAAAACTCAAGAATAAAGAAATAAAAATAATTAATCTTACAAATTCTTTTCTTCAGGTACAATAAAAAAAATTAATCTATATTCAATAAGTTTTCTGTATCATGTAAAAGCGATCAAATATTATATTATTATAAAGAACAACCGGGTCATTAGTCTAGTGGGTAGAGTGTTCGCCAATGGTCCGGGAGACTTGGCTTCAATCCCAGGTCGCGTTATACCAAAGACTTTAAAAATGATACTTGATACCTCTTTGTTAACACTCGGCATTATTAGGTACGTATCAAGGGTAAAGTGGAGCAATTCAGGAAAAGGAGTAGCGCTCTCCCATCCACTTTGGTGTAGTAGCTATTGAAAAAGGAAGAATTCTGGTCGCCCTCGACTAAGGTCACCAACTTTACTTACTATAAAGGAAACAAAAATCTCAAGAAAAATGTCCTGTTGGAAAATAGGGTTTTAAAATATTTTTGATGACTGGTAAATACATTAATCTCACTAAATAATTTATTTTGGGTGTAACCTCGGTCATAAAGCAACAAAGCACATTCAGAGAACGTTATAATAGCTGATCTGAATGCATTTAAAATTAAAAATATCTGTTTTGTTTCCTTCATCTTGTAATGGGCTGACCAGACATTTAGTCGTAAGCGCGAAATCCGAAGTGTTTCTCTATTTGCATTAATTGAATGGAGGCACGACCAACGTAATGGTTGCCCAGTCAGCTGGCGCTGAAGAATACACCGACTGCACCTCTGCAGAGGGGAAGGACCCCTGTCCATATGAGTGTCCTGGATATTATACAAAATCTGATGGTACTATTTACCAACCCCTCCGCTCGGGCAGGATATGACACAAGGTCAATTTTTAAGCGGAGTTTAACAGGTTTGAATTCAGAGTTTTCCTTCTCCTATACTAGTTGCCTAACCAAGGCTGAAGAACCTAGTCCGTCCTACTATTTAACCATAGCTGGAGGGAGAATAAGGGGGTTCATACCTTTCCCAAGGGTATTTGCCCGAAAGTGAACGTAATAGCGCGACTGGAGTACGAACTCGCGTACTACGATTCCGCAGTTCATCGCTTTAACCATTACACCACGAGGACACCCCAAAAAATCTGATGGTGAGGCTCCAGTGATGCTGAAGCTTTGGGGAATGCGGAGCACCCCTACATTGCCATTGCTTCCAGGTCTACACTGGCCCGGAATGGTAGCACCTGAGAGTTTTATTTAACCCATATATAGGGCCCTAACTGCATACTTATGCTAAACTGAATTGTTTGAATGAGAACTGTTTGACTAAACTGAATTGCTTGAAATAGAAATGTTTTCGACAATTAAACTGTGTACTTATATTTAAATTTTGTGTTTATGCTAATCTGAATTGTTTGAAATGGAACTGTTTTTGACATTTAAACTCTACTTACACTAAACTGAATTGTTTAATATAGAACTGTTTTGACATTTAACTATGTGTAAACAAAATCTGTACTTGAATTAGAACTATTTTACTAAACTGAATAGCTTGAAATAGAAATGTTTTTGACAATTAAATTGTGTACTCTTGCTAAGCTTAATTGTTTGAAATAGAACTGATTATTTGCATAAAAATGGATTTAGCATTAAATAACCTACAAAAGTTCATATGCCATAAAATCCAAACAACCAACGTAATGGTTATCACTGTAGGAAATGGAATCGATGACCCGAGTTCAAATCCAGGACGAAGTAGTTGTAAGTATCACTTAATGTCCTTAGAGAAGGCATAAATCCATCCTTTATCCCTCCAGCTATTGGTAAATAGAGGGAAAGACTGGGCTCTTTAGCCTTATTAAGACAAACTGAATTAAAACCAGCTGCGCTCCGCTTAAAACTGACCTGGTGTAAGGGATTGAGTGAATGAGAAGTTAAAACGAAGGAGTCGTTCTCAAGAAATAAAAGAAAAATGAAGCAGAAAATTGAAAAAAAAATGATAGTCACTATCTACGTTCCTTGATCAAACTTCTATTAAAGAAAGATATTCGTGTGTGTGTGTGTGTGTGTGCGTGCGTGTGTGTGTGATAAACTAGGGATAAATATTTGCTGCCCTATCTTTAAGATGTTACTCCTATTAACTGTGAAAAATGATGAGTTAGATAAAAGGGGGCTTTCCATCATATTTTGACAGGACTCGTTGTTTATGTCGAGCTGTTTACAACTGTCTATTGTGACTGTCCCTTATATAGAAAGCTAGACAAAAGTTCAATATCTCAAAAGGTGAAAATGGCGAAGACAGACTAAGAAAACAAGAATGCCCAAAATATCAACTGGTAGATTACTATGCTTACAAAATTGTAACAACCTAGACATGAAAAAATACGAAACAGTATGCGTGCGTTTATATATCTCAGAGGGTGTAATGAAAAGTTATTGGTCCAACTAAGGCAATAACCCAGAGCCAGAAAACGTGTATGATATTCATCATGAAGTTTAAAACACTTGGCACACCGTTTCCCAACTTTCAATAACATTTTCAAAAAATAAAAATCATAAAAGCTACTTTCCTTATTGGATTTTTCTGCAATCGTGTATATATATATATATATATATATATATATATATATATATATAACGTTAGTTTTTTTTCAAAACTCCAATCTAGGGTGAGTAATTATTTTTAATGACTAAGTTGGAGGTTTAAAATTTTTTTATAGTATCTGAAAAGTTTTATATTTTTATTAGGATCAGTGGGGAGTAGGTTTCTTTGAATCAATGTTTTTAATATATTTTCATCTAATTTATGATTATAGTGAATTTGGTTGTCGAAAAAAAAAAAAAAAAAAAAAAAAAAAAAGCTTCATCAATGCTTATTGACTGGGTGAAGTGTTACAGTGTTTATTTTGTTGGTTAACATTTTTAATCATACGTTTAATTTGTTCAACAATATAGTTAGGGAACCCATTATTGATGAGAGTGTTTTATGTTGATTTTTTTAAATTTCTTTACAAAATATATTATAGACACATACACATTTTTCTCAAACTTTACATATACTGATGGAAAAGAAAATAGTAAAATCCTGAGCAACAGAACCAGTTTTTATTATTTGGTTTCTTTAACGGCATGTCAATTCCAAATGGGTTAATTAATGCTGAAAAGCATTAATTTATAGATAATTATAAGCATCTATATTTCTAACTTTCCATTGCAATCATTTGTTTAACGACATTTTGTTTTGTTTTTTTATAATCAACTGATTGCGTAAAAGTTATTTGACATCAAGTATTCCAATCTAATACAAATAATTTTCACATAGTTGTATGGTTCAAAGCACTTTAGAACCCAGACGGCTGGGGGCTATAGAATATACAGACCGCATCTCTGCAGAAGTGTAAGACCCTCCCTACAATAAGCATCCAGGATATGACATGAAACCATTTGATGGCGAGGGTCCAGCCTTGGAGATTTGGGAAATGTGGAGCACCAGTTCATTGCCACTGCTCCCCGGTTCACTCTGAAGCAGATTGTCTGTTCTATTTGTTCTATAGATAGGACCCTATATGTGCAAACAAATAACTGATGTTAAATTTTGATTGTTATATAGTAATACTTGAAGCGATTTAACTGTATGCAAAAAAAAGCTCAGGTTCGTTTTAGATAACATTTAATATATATATATATATATATATATATATATATAAAGTGAATTTGGTAATAAATAACCCACAATGGTAGATATGCTATAAAACCAAACCAGATTCAAGTATCTCTTGCAATTAAATGGCTTAAAAGTAAATATAGTTTGATTTCTCTCTTAAACGGCATAATCAATCTCTGAAAGTTTTTTAATGCCAAAGCCATTCTTCTAGAAGAACTGCAATTATGCCATTTAACTCATAGCTGGAAGGATAAGGGGGTTCACTTTTTTCCCCGTGGGTATTTGTCCGAAAGTGGACGCAATAGCGTGACTGGAGTTCGAACTCGTTTTACTACGAACACGTGATCCAGCGCTTTAACCATTACACCACGAGGACCACACCAAAGTAACTTTGATAATCATTTGTAAACAATTCTAGCTACAAGTAACTATTCAGAGTACAAATGATTTGCACACAGCTATATGGCATCAAGTATTCCTACCGAATAATTTTTTTTTAAAACGATCTATTTGACCTTAGATGTAACCTTAGCAGGTCGTACCTTTAGAAGGTATAGTGAACATGGGAGTATGGCAACTACTTTACATACCACAGTGTTCCAGAACTTAAGCCTCACGACTGATAAAGTTTAGTGTTATACGAAGGACATGCGAGTTTTAACTCAGGTCAGGTGTTTTCATGGGATCAGATGATTGAAGTTACATT
Source organism: Sepioteuthis lessoniana (assembly GCA_963585895.1). NCBI lineage: Eukaryota > Metazoa > Mollusca > Cephalopoda > Myopsida > Loliginidae > Sepioteuthis > Sepioteuthis lessoniana. The sequence continues at coordinate 37,967,760 of OY757916.1, read as the reverse complement.
TCTTATTTTAGTGTACATTGATCTGTATGGGATTATTTACTGTAATCTAACAATATCAAATGTACATTTAATCTTCAATTAATTGAAACTATTTATTCTGGTCGTTACAATTTTATTTGTCTCTTGAAAATATAGATGAGAAATAAAATTCCAACGACCAGAATGAGTAATTGTGTGTGTGTGTGTATATATATATATATAAGTGAGAGGAAGAGCGAGCTCCTGTTAAGGTCGACAATGGATGTAATAACTCACTCTTATTACTGCTTTGGACAGTAAGGTAGGAATGAGAAAGTGGTTTGCCCACGTCTTTTCTCGGTCAGCCTACGTGACATACCAGAAATGTTTTTGTCAAGATACCAGATGAGAGAACAAAAGGAATGTGGACTCATGCCTTTTTTGTGAAATTGCAACTGTTTGTTTTTTCCATATTACAACTCCATCCAACATATATATGTATATATATATATATTATATAAAATGGGGGACACTACCCGAGAAGTAAGAACGAACTCATAAGAACTTTCTTCTGTGAACCTCCTCACGTGGATGCGTTAGTGATGGCCAACGAGCAAGAACTTTTATCAGCACTGTGCGGACACTGGATGTAATTTGGAGGACCTGCCGGGATTGATGGATGATAAGGACGAATGGAGATTGAAAAAATAGTCAGGGAAATCCGTGTGGTCAGTGTGATATATTTATATATGAGAGAGAGAGAGAGAGAGAGAGCCGCACATAAGTAAAATATTTGCATAAAAATGTCTGCTTAATGTTATGACACAGCAGATATAAAGCATAAATAGTAAAATTATGCATATAAATCCATTACTTTAAGTTTCACGCTTTACACAATCTTCAGGCTGTAAAAATATATAATTCTACTATTTATCATCGCGAGATTTTAAAGTATTCAAGTAAAGATCGTCAAATAGAGAATAACGCAATTTCCAACCAAATTAAATTTTTGAAAGGTCTACTGTTCAAAATATAAATAAAAGTATCATTATCATGATACGTGATTAAGATAAGTCAACAGGTTCCTTGCTCTAGTGTATATGGTGGGGCAAAAGTAAGAGTATAAAAAGTTAGCGACCATAGTCGAGGGTGACCCGAAGGCTCCCTTTTCGATAGCTACTACACCAAGGTGTAGGGGAGGGCGCTACTCCATTCCCTGGATTGCTCTACTTTACCCTTGAACCGTACCTTATAATGCTGAGTGTTAAGCAAGGTGGTATCAAGTTCCATTTTTAAAGTCTTTGGTCTGACTCGACCTGGGATTGAACCCAGGTCTCCCGGGCCATTGGCGAACACTCTAACCGCTGGGCCAATGTCCCGGTTATAAAAGTAAGAGTACACTCAGTAAAATTCAATGATGTATTATTTCTGGGCTACATTAGGTATATCTCATGATGATCAAAGCATCTATTCTATACAAAAGATGTTTTGTTTTATCATTATTTCTTTTCTTGTCAATGCACTTAAGCCAACTACTCTCAATTAATCACATCGATCAAACACACACAAATATATATATATATATATATTATATAGTATGTGTGTGTGTGTGTGTGTGTGTGTGTGTGTGTGTGTGTGTGTGTGTGTGTGTGTGTGTGTGTGTGGATATAAGAGAGGGAAAGAGAGAGAAATATAAAGAGAGGAAGAAAAAGAGGCGTGAAGACTAAAAGACGAAGAGAGATAGAAAACGGTCAGAACTAAAACACGTAAACAAATGAGGAGGGGGGAAAAAAGATTCGAGAGAAAATGAGAGCAAATTTTGAAAAGGAAAGACGAACAGAATCAGCAGACAATATGACAATTAAGCAAATGCGGCCATTTTGTTTTTTGTCAGACAAACGAAACAATGCAATCCAATTAAATCTTTCCAATAGAATCACATGACCTACTCCGACTCGCTCTTCTCCCCCACAGGCTTTGGTCAGCAATCACCAAAACTGTGGAAGGAAAGGAACAGTTAAGAAGAGGTGGGGTCGAAGGTGGCGAAGAAACTGATGAATTAGTGAAAGTGGAAGAGGTGAAGGAAGGGAGAGATTGGCTAAATTTTGAAGGTTGGTAGATTGGTGAAAAAGGAAAAGCCGAGCGCGTAAAGGTGAGAGGCGTTCGTTCTATCTGCCACACAAGCGTTTAATATATCATAAAAACGTCCGGTCTCGTTATAATTACTACAGAACGTCATAGGCGACTTGTTTGTCACGGAAGTATCACAGTAGAGACGGAGAGCCTCGTTTTCACTTTTGACTTGCTGCAATCCGTGATTTTCAAATGAGCCTAAAAACAAATGAATGCGTATAACACGAGCATTACTTTTTGGGTATGCGTCAAATTTCGTTAGTGGAAAGAGTAGTGTAGTGTAATGTACGGGTTGTAGGAGAATATCTTTGGTAAATTTCAATGAGAATCGGGCAAAATAAACTTACTAGGGAATATCAATTTGTTTCTTTGTAGGAAGAAACATTAGTGATATTATTTAATCCATAGCTGTTAGGGATGAGAGAGTTCATCCCTTTCCAAAGGGTATTAATCCGAGAGTGAATTTAATAGCACGGCCAGGGTTCGAACTCGCCTACTACAATGTTGCAATTCAGCACATTAGCAATTACACCACGCGTTCTCCCGCCGATAACTTGAATATTGCGAGTGGAATAATCACTGAGGAATAAGTGTGTTGAATACTTTTGTGGGTAAAAATAAAATGGAATATGAACAAAAATGAGGTCATTTTAATAGAAGAAATGATACACTGAAAAGTTAAGGATTATGTAATACTATATATATATATATATATATATATTTTATTCAATTTGAAATTCTTCTGAAAAGCTTCAAAAGCGAAATAAATTTATAATGGTGTACAATTTCTAAATTTCTTGTTATTTTTGGGGGGGGGGTTTAAACAAAAATATATACATGCGCGAGAAAAAAAAAAGGAGTTGAATCCAACAGAATGCGCGTAGAAAAGATAAAACGGAAGAAAGATATAAACAAACCATCAAATATATTTTTCTTCCATTCTACCTTTATATATATATATTTACACGAATAACTATTATTTAATCATTTATAAACCCTAATACTCAAGCATAATCATTCTAAAAGACCCACACATTCATTCAGAAATGGCACACAACCTTATATATCACGGAATAAATTACCCTAATATGTGTGTGTATTTGTAAATACTATATGTATCTGTGCGTTGGAACTTCAAAAGTGTGTTTGCGTGTGTGCTTGCAACGATAGCAGTAATAATTAAAATCGGTAATCTAACGTTAATTCATGTAATTTCCGGATTACTGAGATCAAGAGAAAGCTTTGGAAATATTTCGGTGCAAAGAGCATAAAAAGCTTTAGTAATTTCCTTCTTTAATTATTTTCAGAGGCAAAGAAGACTTCAAGTGTTTGTATTACTTTACTCACTGATTTCAGAAAAAGTGGGGAAAAACTTTCTCACTTTCAATCTTACTGTGTAGAAACAACATTACTACCGAAAAACTCAAAAGATTTAAGTAGCTAAATGATTCTTGAGAAAAAGAAATATATAAGCTCTTTACTGATGGAAATATTTCCAGAGATATTTTAAATATCAGATGAAACATTGTCAATTTTTTTAAGAATCTAAAAAAAATTTGACAAAGTTATTCATCTCTTTCAGAGTTTTTGAAAACATCCCATGTGTTTGATTGACTGACTGATTTTAATGGCATTTCAAGCTGTGTAGGTCTATTAAATTCTAACAGGTAAGGGAATAGCGTTCATATTAAGATTTTTTGTGCATTTGCTTCTTAAACTTTTTTCAACCATGCACGGTCATATAGAATAGCAATAATTCTAAAACAGGTCTATTTGACCCATAGAAGGGACCCTTACAGATACTATCATTCGGGGTCAGTATGGACCTGGGAGTAATGGCAATGGAGTGATTCCTCATTCCCCAAATCTGGAGCTTCACATCACAATTTAGTATCATACTCAGGACATCTACTTTTTCGTTGGTTGGAACGAGTCTTTCTCAATCAACATAGAATGCAGTCAGCGTATTCTTTGCTCCATGTGCAAGGCTACGTGTGTGTTTATGTGAACACAAACTGATCTATCAGCTCATCTGACAGCGTAAAACAGTGTTTCAACGATACTTAAAACAATTCAAAATCACTGTTGCCCAGTCGGCTGGGGCTGCAGAATACACTGACTACATCTCTGTAGAGAGGAAAGACCCCCCACCAACAAGTGTCCTGGCCTGGATACGACACTAAACAATCTGATGCTGAGGTTACAGTAATGCAGGAGTATTGGGAAATGTAGAGAACCCCTTCATTATCATTGCTCCCAGGTCCACACTGGTCCGGAGTGGTAGCATCTGATAGGGTCTTATCAATGGATCAAGTAGAACTAAACTGCGTACTCGTGCTAAATTGAATTGTTTGAGATAGATCTGTTTGGCTCAACTGAACAACGTAAAATAGAAATGTTTTTGTGAATTAAACTTTGTACTTATGCTAAATTGAATTGTTTGAAATAGAACCGTTTATTTATATAAAAATGAATTTGGCATTAAATAGCCTACAAAGATTGATATGCTATGAAACCCAGACTCGAACTAGAAATCATTCAAAAGAACGAATATCTTTTCCTTAATTTTTTTCTTCTGAGGAAACCGTATAGGGTTTTAAGTCTCCAAACCATTTTATAACGCGCATATATGCATCATGTGGCATTATGGTGAGAGTGTTTACCAGTGGTCCAGGAGACCAGGGTTTAATCCAAAGATTTTTTTTTTAAATGGTACTTGATGCCGCCTTATATAAGCATTATAAAAAGGCACGGACCAGGATAAATGGGGTAATCGAGGGAAAGGAGAGACGTCCTTCACAACACCTTGGCGTAGTAGCTTTTGAAAAAAGGAGCCTTCATGTCACCCTCAACTCAGACGGCTAACTTATATAAAGACATATATATTCGCTGGGCACGGCAGAAATACATCATACATTTTAAATTATCACCAGTTTAGCGCAAATCAATTTATCGTTTAGATTGAGCAACCATTGCCGATTGCCTAAGTAATGTTACAATTTTTGTGGCGGGGCGTTCTAGATGTGGTCAGTTGCAATAATGGCTTGATCCGGCCTTGTTTTCTAAGCTTGGTAAAAAGAACAAGGCAACCGAAATTAAAAATTCATTTACTGTTGTTTAGATAAAGGATTTCGTTTTTTATTCGGGTGGCTTTTTAATCGATCAACCTGTGGTTCTGAAATCCCCCCCATAGCAGTATCATTCCGATGTAACATGAAATGAGCACAAAAAAGCTTTATAACAAGTGCATATTAAGTCGTCCCTAACGTTTCAACAGCAAACTTAGCGAGTTCACTGGTCCAACGACCCTAACAGGAAGAAAGAAATTTTTTTAATTATTCAGATAAAGCAACAGTTAACACTTGCCTAAATTCCCATTCACCACTCAGGTCACTGTTTAAAATGTGGGAGGTATTTTTTTGCCGCGCCGTATATCACAAAGTCAGAGCAACAAGGAATCTGATAGCCTTTAGAGATACGGGCAGGATATAACACAAGGTCAATTTTTAAGCGGATTTTAACAGGTTTGAATTCAGAGTTTTCCTTCTCTTAGACTGGATGCCAAACCAAAGCTAAAAGAATCCAGTCTGTCCTACTATTTACTCATATCTGGAGGGAGAATTCATAGCTTTCCCGAGGGAATTAGTGCTATGTGAAATACAAACAGCCTCGTCCTGGATTTGAACTCGTGTCCATTTCTTACGATAACGATTACACCATAAGCACCTCCTCACACAGATACAAAAAAGGTCCTCTCTGACAGGTTGTCCCATTACAGCAAGGCTGCGCAAACGATACCCAAGATATTCAGAATTGTTAGTTGCTTTTTGTACAGACCTCATACACATAGTTAATAGAATGCTTTATCATTGTCCATATTGATTCTAAAGCAACAATGGATACTCATTTTAAAGCAGGTTGTAATGAAGGTTTTTGAAAAGGTCCCCCAAGTCGTTATCACGATCTCGTCTATCAATAAAACCACAACAGATGGGACGAAATTAAAAAGGTTTGTCTTTAAGTCATTCGGGCTCTTTGTGTTGTGTATGAGTGTCACATTTTACACCGAAGATTCTTACTTTGAAACATTTGGAGCTGTACTTTTTATTGTCATCTAATTGGGAAGTGGTATTTTTATTTAGTGTTGTCGGCGTGGAGTGGTTTAATAATATTGAGGGTTTCTAAGCAACCGGTTCGACAATCGAATAAATATAAGCAGGTAGATATCAGAGGAGGAATACACACACTATTTGAACAAAATCATGTTTAAAACCAGTTTGATAAATTCATTTCCAACTGAATGCATTTCAACTCAAAGTTTTGTCGGAAAACACAAACGGTGCTCAATGAAACTATATTTATGTTGCATAATGCGCACACAAACTATTTCCATAGTATAATGCATACATATTCATCAAGGAGTATTTTGGAATAAAAAAATTCGACAATTTTTTTTTCTGTTCATGAGATTTTGCTAACAGCTTGAAGGTTTTTTTTGTTTTTTTTTGTTTAATTGCATATCAACCTTTTGAGAGTTATTTAATGCAAGTCCAGCATTTTAGCCATTACTACATGGAGCCTCCCGCTATAGCTTGTTGGGTAAAGCTAGTTTATTATATTATTCAAGAAAAAAAAAATCGAAGGACTATTAAAACAAGAAATATTTAGAAGATTCAATGTTTATGAATATATTATCACCACCCACACCAAGAATTTGCGCTTGTAAAGTGCAAGGTAATTTGGAAAGAAAAATACCCGGGCGGAGAGAAAGCTAAGGATACAGCGGGAAATATAATTACCATATTTTTTATGGGAGAACCAGATTTTTGCTCTTACCGTTTTCGACATTTAAAAATAATTATGGGAGAGTGCTTTCTCCACGTTCTTACTCAACCTGTCTTTTTAAATATATCGTTTTTTTTTTACAGAATAATCCATGCAATACGATTTACGGAATTGGGATTTGATCTAGTTTCCTAGGTAATTAAGGTCTAGGATCTCAAGCTGCAGCGTCTTGTCACTGGGAATCCACTTTCCTAGGCTGTACCTTTCCTTTGCTCTAAAAACGGTAGTGGTTAGGGTCATTTTTTTCTTCCCTGATGCCAGTGACATGCCGAAAATAAGTTTAAGGAAACAACAGTGCTTGTACTCTTCTCGCACGTGCTAGCATTATGCAATGGTGCGTGGAGCTTCTATACTGAAGTCATTATGCTATATTTCACCTTATATTATTAACTCAATTTTTTGCAAGATAAAAGGTATAAGCCAATACCAACAGTATTCCGATCCGCGTATGATATGCATTTGTGGTTCTGCAAAAGATATTTCGAGAGAGAATTTTTTTTTTCAAAAATTCCTTATACCTTGCTTTCGACAAGACTTTGGTAACAGCTTAGAGAGTAAATAATTATATTCCTGTTTTTGATAAAACTACAGAAAATTTTAAGTTAAATATTCAAGAATGATTTTCTGTGTTTCATTAGTTTGTAAATTTAACAAATTTTTTAGTTTGTTTGTTGGTATGTTGTGTGTTGTGTGTTTACTAAAATTTAGTGGAGTAAATATTCCCTTTATCTGACGAGAAATACAGATACAAATAAAAAGAGAAAAAAAGCAATGATGAACTTGATATGCTAAAGGATCATTTCAATAAATTGCCATATGCTACCTTAAGGCAAGAAAATGGAATCTTCTGTTTTTCTATGAATTGCCAACCCTCGAGCTAGAGAAGGGACTAAGCCTCGAGTCATATTCCGGCCTGTTAATGTTCAATGGTAGACTTGAGGCTGAAAGGCCTCTAGTTTTGGCTGGGCCACCTTCGGGAGAGCGAGCTGCATCATTGACATCTTTGTCACCCTTGTAAAACACCGGACCTTGCTGTCCAGTTTAAGCTATAATCAGACATACGTGCCTGGACCCAGATTTAGTTCTAAGACCAGCTAGGCTCATCAGGCCCATATTGCACTAAGAAGACCGATGACCAGCATAGTCCAGCAGGGTTTGAGCCACGGCTCGTGCTCGACCTTCCGCTCCACTATAATCGACCTTCAGATCATTGACCTTGGGTCAAGTCCTGTCTTGTGAGAGACAAAGACAAAACTACACATTTCGACCGTATTGCTCACTGCATGGATCGGTTCGTGTGGCTTGGCCACGTGGTCTTCCTACGTCTGTCAAGGCCTCCTGACATGTGTAACGGGAAGCCGGCATCCATGTCATGCGGTTCGCGACGGTAACCCGCGAACCTCAGGGGGCCATTCACCCAATCTCTAATCCTTTCTGGAGGTGCAAGGTTTATCGTCTAGCGCCCCTTTTTAGGGGCATGTCGACGGAGCCTGAGGCATTTTTGGAACCGCTGAGCATGTCTGTGTTAAGGCCCTGTTCCCGGATAACCTTAAAAAGGCTTCGTGCCGCACTCGTCAGGTTGTTAGGACGCACTACAAATACCACCGGGTCTCGTGACTCGAGTCACACGCCGGCCATGTTTCGCGTCACGTCAGTCAAGGCTGCCGAACATGCGAGCCTAGTATTTGTGTCGGGTGGCTGAGACTGACACTTTGGACTCAAAGGGCCCGTCCCATCAGGCTTTTACTTCAGTAGGGATGGCACCCGACGGGGCCAAGGTATTTTTGGCCCGGCCGCGCATTTTAGCTTCGGCTCGTACCTGGCCCCGACATTAAATCGGACTTGTGCCATATTTCAACTGGGTGGGGTGTTGAATAAATACGAGACTTTTGAATGCCACCCGTCAAGGACTGATTGTCCGTTCACTGTATCTCGTATAGTAAAACCTATTTTCTTAAACTTTGAATTTAAAAACACTAATGAGGTAAAGTGTTTCGATAACAAAACGTTGAGAAACCCTTTTGTGAATCAGATGTTTTAAAGAAAATATTTGTAATATTTGTTAATAATTTCAGAAACAAAATTACTGCATGAGTGTATGAACGCCTTATAGCCGTAAAATAAATTACAAACATTTATATCTATTCAAAAAAGGAGGGTAAAGAGCGCATAAATGCCCTTCTCGAAAAGGTTAAGTCAAATCTACTGTTATTCAGCAGATTGCTTTGAGATCTAACGAGATATCCTCTGTTGACATTATTGTGTTTGATAGCGCACATTTTGTGATATGGCTGTGAAACTTGATCTTTCAAAGTCAGCGGCCGATGAAATCGTCCTCGAGAAGTTGGGATATCGAAAAGTATCAACTTGAGATGACATTTCATTTGACACCACTTTCTTCAAGGTGTGCATTCATGCGCTCGTGCACCAATGGGACAAGTTATTCATTCTCAATGATAAAGTGGAAAGTAGTGCTGTTAAAAATAGGAATAGTGTTTTATTTGTATACTAATAGACGTGTTAGATTAGTACTATTACTTTTCGAAAATTCCTTACAGACTTCTGTGGACTATGAGGTCTTCCGTGACCTATTGCGTTGTCCAGAGTATTAATTGGTTTTCAGGGTATCTTCAAGTGCAAACAGGGTTACTTGGAAATAGTTGCAATTAACAAATACATGTCACCCTTGACATTTTGTGGGGTTTGAATGATTTAAAAGTTGATTTTAATTACTTATAAAATAATGTTATAATTTAGAAATGTTTCGCTTTGTTTCTTAAATATTTTTTTATTTAGCAATTGTCAAGATCATGAGACTTTTTTTTTTTTTCAATTGATCTTTTTTATATGTAAATACGTGAATAACTGCATGGTGTCGGCAAATGAAACAAAACGGGCTTAATAGAAAATATGTCATTTTTTTCTGAGACACGTATTTTTTAAAATATCCATAAAATATGGGATGAGTAAAATATTCCTGATGTCATTTAGGGGATATAAACTTACTTGAAACAACTCACGAAGCTGCAAAATGATATCTCTGGTTTGGAATGAGTATAAAAAAGACATTATTGATACTATTCAAACTATATGCAATCACTTTGTTTTGAACATATCGATCAAACGTTTGCTTTTACGGTCTGTATACTTCTAAAGTCTCACTTTGGAGCTTTGCTGTCATTGTCTCTAATATTCCTGTGGATTTATGACGAATAAACTTTTTCAATTTCATCAGTTGTCTATGGCTTGCGTTTAAAGACACGAGTCTTTTAGTATCCCCTGAGGAAATAATTACAAACTGAAGAACGAACTGGTCATATGTCACTACGTAGTGAGATTAGTTTCAATGATAAACGCATGATGTTCACCATTCTACGCGACAATGATTGCCGAAATGTCATTACTACTTCTCCCACATGCTCACCAATACAAGCGCCTATATAAGGAGACTTAAGTCTTCAGATCATTTTGTGACTCTTAAGATTCAATTTTCTACCACAGAAAGTGAAAACGGTCATAAACTTCAAATTTTGCCAAAAATCATTCAAAATTCAATAAATAGCTTAAAATGAATCTGTAAACTATGTCCTTGAGGCTAGAAGTTATCACTGATCTCTGTTATAGATATTCATCCAACTCACTTCGGTGTTTGAATATGACAAGGTCAGTTTAATGTGGGAACCCTGAAGGAAGCAAGGCTCCCGTGGAGGTGCCCAGCTCCACCAGCATTTCTTTTTTGGATCACCTTAGGTATTAGTTTATCAATCCTTCCTTTTAAACAAGGATTCAAGTGTTACCTAGGGATGAGAATGCCCTCCCCACGACCCGGGACTGAGATGACTAATTTGTACACTACCAGACACACAAATGTGCTTTGTAAGTAATAAATAGGGTATAATTATTGGTATAACATGTCTTTTATTCATGAAATACATTATAAGTGAATATACCCCCCCTATTTTTTGGCTTTTTTTTTTTTTTTAAATCAAGCCTGACATGTATTGATGAAAATCGCCGTATGGCGGTTTAAGAGGAACCTCAGTCACGTGACGTTTCAAGAAAAAGGTATCGATATGAATTCAGCACAAATTTACATAAAAATCGAACTTTGATTTACAATATATTTCACATATGTAGAGTTGAAAAAAACCCTTTGAGCATGCACATATCAAATAGTTTCAATAAAGAAAAAAAATCGCTTTTGATTAAAAAAATGTTTTCAGTTTGTCATTGACACATTCACGCATGCGCTCACAAAATACAGATTTACGCATGCGTATTATGTAATATATATTTTGAATTATCCTTACTTAACTTAAAATAAATCCATGGTAAGAAGGTTGTAATAAGATAAATTCTAGTTCATTTTTGCGGCAAATATAACTAGGTTATATTTCTTACCTTAGAATATTACAAAACAATTATAAATTTGACACAATTTATTTAAATGCTGACTAATTAAAGAAAATAAATTTTAATCAAAAAGGTCTTATTCTAATTCACAACCGACGTCTACAGCATTTATTTGATATTAATTGTTTTTGTGTGCCTGATACCGTAACAGAACAAAAATGATACATTGTAGTGTTAGAAATTCTCCAATTTCGTAAAGAGAGTTATTTCTAATTCAGTTTATAACTTAAGGCGGAGTAGCGTGTTCACGCTTAACCCGATCACGAATTTATTTAGTTGATATCTATATAGGCTGTTTTTATTTACTCTTTTGCTTTTTCTTAATTCATTATGCGATTCTATATTGAACAATGGCTGCTGAATCTGGTCTTACTTTTAAAAAAATTTAAAAAAAAAAAAAATTAGATTAAACATTTCTATTTCTTAGGTTTATTTTTAAAGATGTTGAATTCAAGACAACTATGCGTTTCATTCTAGGTTGGGGGAGCTAGTGCTCTGAGTTAAGTAGAATTCAAAGATTTAATTTGAGTTGATTTTATATTTGCCGTTAAATAAACTGGAACGTTTTTTTTAAACAGACAAAAAAAAATATATCTTCATATGGGTGGTTTAAAATTTTCTTTTATTCATAAAAAAAAAAAATAAATAAAAAAAAAAATTTGTGTGCTGAAAAAAAAAAAAAAAAAAAAAAAAAAACACGTGATCATATACGCACACACGCACACACGTATGAGTGATAAGAGAAGTTTTTTTTTTTTTTTAATTAGCCAAGACAGACTACAATACAAACAATACTACCGTGCAAGCGATCCACATTCCACTAGAGCAAAGAAATAAAAAAAAAATAAAATAAAATAAAAAAAAATTGCAACGTTTTACCTGACCTAAAATTTCGGATACGCGTTTTAGGATAAGCAGAAGAAAAAAAAAACATCAATAATCTTAAGACTTAGAAAATATAGAATATCAGCTTTCAAGATAAGACACCTACAGATATACGATAAAACTTAAATTAAACTTAATGCATACAGTACAAAGTACTAGAGAGATGAAGAAAACAGTATATCGTCAAGTGTTGGTTGTATTGCCTTGACTTAAAACACTGGCTTTCTTTAATTCCTGTCATTAACTTTAAAAGGTGAACTCCAGTCTATGGCACCAAGAGAAAATATGTGACAATTTAATATACACACCACCTAAACACATTTCTTGTATTACCTTTAAATTATGTAACTTAAAATATGTGACTAATGTATGTATATATGTGTAACCACATCCTAATAAAAACGATACCTCATAGCGAAATTTTCATCTGAGCAGTATACTTAAAATGCTCCGATTCAGAGAATAAAGCAATTTGCAAGTTAATGAAAATGTTGCGAAGTCTGCATTCATTTTAAACGCCCTTTTTTAGTCGTCCAAAAATCTCGGGGAAAACTTATCTAGAATTCCATACTCCTTCCTAAATAGATGCAACAATATCATCATTGACCGCGGTTACAACGGGAACCCAGTTGGTTTACGAGTAGTCTAATCTAGAAGACGAAACTCTTGATATAGTGTTAGATAGAAGTGGCCTTATATTAGAAATGGAATTGATAATGCAGTTCCAGTAGCATTTTTTACGGAGTCCTTCTCCTAGTCTACCAGGATTAGAAAAGCTCGTCATACTAATAGGGTAGTATGATTCATTTGTCGTCATAATATACCTGCCACCCTTGAAGAGATGCCTATGTATAGTTCTCATGAAAATAGCCCAGGGAGCAATAATGGTAAAATAAGAAGCTGTGTAGATATCGAAAGCTATGGCGAATATCCATGACACTCTTAAGGTGAATCTTAAAATACTAGCTAAGGTTAACTTTCGCTTAAACGAAAGAGTACTATTTAGAAAATTTAATAGTCCAAAATTATTCAATAATTTATCAACTATCCTTTCATACGTTTTCCACACTAACACGCATCACTAGTATTTTCGATCAATATTTTTGCCAGTCCTTTTTCCGACCTTCCTCAGAAGACCGGATAATTCTCTTACCACACGCAAACAACACTCGGCTCAGACATGTTCACCTGATTAAATTAAACTGGTAATCATGTGAATGAGAAAGTGAAGAAAGCTGATGGAGGTGGTATTTGTCGACCCTCCCACCAACCAGATTAGTGTGGCACAAGGCCTTTTTAAGGTGTGTCCGGGCACAGGGCCGTTGCCCAAACGCACCCGGTGGCTCCAAAAATTCCTCAGGCTCTGTCGGCATTCCCCTAAAAAGGGAAACCTAACCCCTCCAAACATACTTAAAGCCTTGGGGGACGGTCCCCCTGAGGCTCGAAGTGTGTCCAGTGATGAGACGCACCCGACCAGATCCGTGCCGCTGACACCACGGCCGGCCGAAGTGCATCCCATCAACTTGATTCTGCTGATTGAAATCAGCCAAGTAAGCTGATGGAGCAGTTAAGAAGACAGAGTCAATGGACCCTATGTGAGCTATCAGAAGTTGGCTGCCGATGGTTTGAAGGGAGGTCACTCTATAGAGCTTCGACTGAACATCGTATGACAGAACCATCGTGGAGTCTACGGAAAGTGCCTTTGGATTAGAAGGATGATCCTGTCAATTTAGTGACAATTAATCTTTGATAATCTTCAATTTCTCACATCTTTCGTGTCAAAAGGCAACTCGTTAGGTTTGATATTACGGTCTCAGTCACTGGATATAAGAGTATTGCATATTGATGATAAAGCTCTGCCTGATCTAAAGGTTGAGACTGAAATTACCGGTAACCTAAGGAACTCCATGATATCAAGCTTTGCTGCTTTTATGGGAGAGTGTTGGAGCAACAGATTCATTCAGTTTCAGCTCATGTTTGATCCTGGAAACTCTTGATATATTTTCTTTTCTCTACTAATAACAAACCTATTTTTGTATATATATATATGAGAGTTACTTGAAGGAAACGACACCAACCGGGTCACCCGAGTTTTAACATGTCTCATGTTAAGACCTAATGAACCAAGGAACATCATTGATGATAAGTCCCTGAGAGATATGTCTATTTTTAAAAATACTTGAGGGGCTCTGCTATTAAGTGCTGTGACTATGAGAGTTTTAAATTACTTCATGTAAACTTCATTGTTATTTCTTATCTTTAAAAATCTTTAAAAAAAACCAAAAAAAAACCCGGCCACAATACCATGTATATCAGCTCATCTCAGTAAACCGGCTAGACTCGAGAGAATAATTTCAGTCAACTATAAATAATTCATCATTATATTTATCGAACTTTGCTTCATTATTGACCACAGTAACTAAGTTCTCAGTCAATCAACGATGAGCCTGTTACTTTGGTGATTTTACGAGTACATTCGTAATAATCTAGCCAAATAGAACCTTAAGAATATTTATTCTAGGCATAGTTGAATACAGCAAGAATGAAATTGTTATAATTTAGGGGTTAGAAGACTATTGTACCTATATCAATGGAAAGAACAAAGATAAAAGGAATCCCCGTGGTGTAATGGTTAAAGTGTTGGACAGCAACCTTTTTAAGTAAATGAGTTCGAACTCCAGTCGTGCTATAATGTTCACTTTCGGACTAATATTCTTGAAAAAGGCATGAACCTCTTATTCCCAAGCTTTGGGTTAAATAGTATCACTGCGGTTCTATAAAGATAGACGTACAGTCAAAGAGAAACCGAAAAAAGTTAAGACTTTAAAATCATTGAATATCTTTCCTTATTTATACGTTTCTTACCAACGTTCGAACGTTGATAGGGAAATACAAAAATAATTCACCTAAAAAGAAAGCTCGTTCCTCTATGTACAATTTAGGTCTCCTAAAAAGGGCGTTGTGCTCCTTTTTAATTCAAAAATATTTTCAGACTCTAGACTTTATTTATTGCTTGGTGTAATGTCTTTCATGTGTTGTCTTTTTCTTTCTAATCTTAGGTCTTAAAAGGTTGATAAATTAATGCTTTGTCTTTATAGAACTCGGAAAGACTGTGGGAGATTCAAATGGCTGTTTAATTTTTTTTTTTTTTTTTTTTAAGAAAAAAAAATAACGATTGCGTATCCCGAATAAAAGGTCGAGCAAAAAAATTAAATAAAAATGGCCAAAAAATGTTTAAATGAATCGACACGTTAAGGATGCTCTGGTCTCAAACCAAACTTTTTTTCTTTTTCTCTTTAAAGAGGAAAGCACATATGGAAACTCAAGACACGATATAATAAAGTTATGATTAAAAAAATAAGTAAAATCGTAAATGAAGAAAGTAAAAATAAAAAGAGGGATTATGCGAGTTAAAATATGAACGACAACAGTTAGTAGACCTTCCATGCACAAACGTCACATCCACGCATGCGCACATATATACACATTAAGGTGACCAGATGTACTAACTTATCTGCAATTTTATAACCTATTATTTTTCTTTTTTTTATAAATTGTCTTCTGAATTTCTAAAATAAGTAGTTTTCTTTATGCTATGTACTATTCAGATTTTTGTCTCCATCTTTATTGTAATTAACATAACATTCTTCAGCTTTTCGAATGTAATTTTGATATGTATGGAACGCCAAAAAATATCACAATACAGACGTTAGGTTAAGAACTTCAAGGATGAAGGCAGTAACCTGAATAAAGCATTTTTTTAATAATCTATTTAAAATATAATTTCTTATCCTTTGAATGTCGTTATCTTCTACCAAGTATTAAGATTTTTTTGCTCATAGTGAACTTTTACTTTCGAATCCAGTAATTAATTCCTTCGCTAAAAGTAATACTAGTCTATAGAAAACTTTGATAACACATCTGAAATCAATGCTTTCGTTTAAAGATCACTTCGCTTACAGAACATTGAAATAAAGAACAATATATATATATATATATATATATATATATATATATATATATATATAATCTCAGATTAAGTATCATCAGTATCTCATGACAAGTCTCGGACTAATAGGTTACAACTGTGAATCTATCTAGTTGATGCTAAATGGTCGGAGAATGACGACCTGATGATTACGATAGGGAGTAACTAAAATTCGGATAAAAGAAACACCAGTCAAAATAGCTACAATACTGAACGGAGATATTCCAGTTTGTTTTTTTAAGAGAGGTTACATTTTATTTTATATCATTTTAAAGAAATTTAAATAGGAAATAATGTAAATGCTGTCTAGATTTATTTTCAACAGTTATTTTGAAAGCCTAATATGTATATTAATCCTTATTGCTTTATACTGAGACATTTTATAAATTAATCGGTACTATCAGAGCGCTAGGGGTGAAAACACATTTGAAAAAAAAAAAAAAAAAATGACAATCTTGCAGTTTTACCACCAAGTTTCATTTCCCGAGAAATTTCTAACAGTTGCCAAAACTGATTCAAAGTAACAGTTCAAATTTGTTTTTGTCATCTTTTTATTCTGAATACTTTAAGGAAAGTCCATTTTTACTCAATGCTATCAAATGATATTTTAATATTTAAAATCGAATTTACATCATTCGAGAAAAATTACCCGCATTTTGGTCAATTTTTTTTTTTTTAAGTCATTCGATTATATTTACTTCCGTCAATATTTTTTCATTGCAATTTTATTTTAAATGTTTGAATCAAAATGGATTCATTTTGATAAAATGGCAATTATTAACCAAGCGCTCTGATGTTACCGTAATATAATCCGTCGTCCATTTTCTTATCAAATTGATTTGCCGAGAAAGAGTTCTTTGGTTTAACCAAAAATCGAAATGTGCATGAAATATCATTAGAGAATTCGGTACATCTGAACCAGATCGGTCCAGTCTTAAAAAAAAAAAAAAAAAAAAAAAAAATGTGACTAGTTTTAGTTGTTTAGCATTCAAAAGACCTTACTCAGGCAATTTTTCTGAAATTATTTTCGCTGTTTTTACACAATGGGGTTTGGAAGGCTATTTACAATGTAAACGTCGTTACGATCTCTTACTTTCCGACACGCATATATATATTAGTTATCCTTAGTTGTTGTTTTTTTTCCTTCTCATTTTAAAATGTCAACTCTGAAATGTCATTGAATAGTTACCTCCAACTCCTATTATTTTTTTTCTTTTTCGTAGGCAATTAAAAAAATCGATTTTTGTACGGTTTTAGACAGGGGTCCTATATTCCCCGAATAGAGCAAGGTCTTCTAAATGCTTAAACAGTAAAATTTAGTCACACACAAAAAAAAAAAAAAAAATAATAAAATAAAAATAATTATTGAACGCATCTTGTTCTGATGTGCCGAGAATTCTTAAGAGGTTGAACCGATAACAAATTCTTGACTCTAGTATTTCAGTTCCTAGTTTTAAAAGTTAATACTTTTAAAGCTTGACTTTCTTAAATGTTTGAGAGTTTAATGCAGTTTATAATACTTAATGCAAACTTTATTTTAAATAAAAGATCTGGTCATCTTAATAAAACAGTTCATGGGAGAACAGACGCACAGAACGGGATCGAAGGTGTCTATTTGGTGAGGACAAGCGTAAATACTCACTCATATTATAGGAGAGCGATTGACGTCCCAGTACTAAAAAAAACAAATGAACGGGAGAACGTATGATTATTCTCAGTAATGTGAAGAAGTTCCGCATATGCATACCTCCATACTTACACACACGCACACAAGATGTGTATGTATCATTAGATAAATGCATGTTTGTATGTAAGCATGCATTTTTGTGCGTGTATATGTATGTAGGTGTGTGTGTGTGCGTGTGTGTGTGTATTGGTGTGAAGTTGGACATTTTTAATCAAATTTTTGTGGTCTATCATAATATATACTGCTTTTTTTTCTTTGATTTTTTATTTCTTCGGACATCTCCCTTTCTCCAAGCAACATAGAAAGTTATTCATAATTCCTGTGTATAAGCATTGATACTGTGTATATCCCGAAGTAAAAATCAAGTTTTGGGATGCAAGTTACAATTTAAGCTTAAAAGCCGCCTAAAACTCGATGTCAAGTCATCTTATTTCGAAAAATTGAATTATAATTATTTATAAATAAGGTAGTACATGATTAGTATTTAACTCCGGGAGATCTGGGTTCAATCCCAGGTCGAGTCATACCAAAGACTAAAAAGAAAAAGGAAAAAAAGGTACTTGATGCCTCCTTGCTTAACACTCAGTATTATAAGGTACGGATCAAGGGTAAAGTGAAGCGATCCAGGAAAAGGAGTAGCTCTCTCCCCTACACCTAGGTGTGGTAGCTATCGAAACGGCAGCCTTTGGGCCACCCTCGAAAACGGTCGCCAACTTTAATTTTTGAAGAGAAGTAAAAAAAAAAAAAAAAAAAGTAAAGTAACCGAGGTGAGCGCCATTGCAGATCCAGCAGTAGTAAGTTGCAAATTGTATTGTCCATTTTTTTCTTTCTTAGAATACTTAAATTATTGCTCTAACAATAATCTCGCAACAATATACTATCTGTTGTGTTACAGTAACATACATAAAAAAAAATAAATAAAAAATTCTACCATATGGATTGACAAAGCGAGTATGAATCTATCTCTTGGTGCAATCCGAAATAGTAATTTTCATCGAATCGAGATGATATTTCCCCAAAATGTGACGAGGAACTTTAATCACCGGAAAATAAATAAATAAAACCCCTATGTACTCGCGTATCATGCTACTTTTCGAGACCTAGATTTTAGCCGAATATTAGGGGGTCGCACTATACACGGGATACCAACTAGGCCTACACTTGACCAACAATTTATATTCACAAAATATCTTACGTAACGTCCGACCCCTAATATTAGGTTAAAATTTAGGTCCCAAATTCGCACGATACACGAGCATATATTGTATTTATTCTTTATTAGTATTTTTTTAATAGTTTTTTTGTTGTTTTTTAAACATGGCGTAGAGTGTTGCAACATAATAGCAAGTTCCCGTGTCTACCATACAACTTGAGTCTCCTCAGGAATTGCTTTGTTCTATATTATACAATCATCATGTCGAGTGCAAAACCACGTAGCATTCCCCTTGCTGTCTTAAGCGACGAGATTTTGTGCATTTAATTTGCCAGCACTCCCAATCATATTCCCGAATGAGTACGGAACAAATAGAAAAATAGATTAAAAAAAAGACCCAGAAATAAAATTCAACATGAATACAATATTTGTACAGGGTTGATGAACAAAAGTGATCCTTTGATAAGATGCCCACAAATTTCTGCATAATTAGTTAAATAATTTAGGGTTGTTTTTTTTTGTTTTTAGGAGGGGGCTTGTTTTGTTTCAACAAAATATTTAAGCTCAATTTCAATTGCTAACTTCTTTTGCTCATTGGGCCTTTTTTTTTTTTTTTTGTACTGAAATGATTTTTTTTTAAGTTTTAACAATGAAACTGAAGATAAATATTTTTTTTACATTGTAACATTTTGAAATTTTATCTATTTTTGCGGGAGAAGGTGGATATATTTATCATTTCCTTCTGGTTGATTTTGGTCTACAGGATTGATTACACTGTCTTCTTTTTTTCTTAATCTTAACATCGAAAATGTCAGCTTCAACTTGTGAGCTTATTAGCATATTCCCAATCTTGTTGCTTGAAGGTCAAAAAAAAATAAATAAAATAAATAAAAGAATAGTGTTTTGATATATGTTTCGTTTTCTGTGTGTGTGGGGGGTTTGCTTTGTTTTGGGTTTTTTTTTCTAATCTCAAAAAGCAGCGAACCCAAATTGTAAAAAACAAAAAATCCTCAGTACAGTGGCTATATGATTTACACTTGACTTAAAAGACTTAAAAGCAAATAAATAAATAAAGATGTATAAGGGGAGGAGAAAAAAAAAGGAAAGAAACTTGACCGATCTAATAAATACAAATATTTTGCGACAGTTTGATTTTCGCGTGAGTGATGCAGACAATACCTCCAACGAATGTGGTCTGTTGTCGATGAATTAACTTGTCGCGAAATAATTGTACTTCTGATGCGCCTGAAGAAACAATAAGAAACAAATCTGATATATTTCTTTTGCTGGTGCCATATTTTCTGAAGTTCTCCCAGCCTTGCAATCCCAGAATACATTACATTTTTGCTTGATTCCAACTCTAACGGGTTTAACTTATCAAAATGCTATCTTCAAATTTATCTTCATGTCTCCCACCCTCCACAACTTTTTTTTTCGGAAGAGGCTGAGGGGAAAATGGGGTGGGATTTGTCTTTCTTCTTTTTCGAGGCATGAAGATCTGAGCGGCGTATTCAAGTGACGACGTAGAAAAGCCTATCAATCAGATAGCATTTTGATAGATAAATGTAGATATTCAGTCGCATAGACAGGTGTAGAGGAAAGAAGAAAGATAAGAGAATTGAAATGTAGTAGACATTTTGGTTAAAAAAAAGCTAGAGGAAGAGATTGAAGGAAGAGAGGTGGGATGTAAATAGAATAGAAAGGAAGCTATAGAGAAATTGGAGGAAGAACAGATAGAGAAACGGAGAGGGAAAGAAAAAAAAATGTAACGATCTCTTTCTTACCTTTCTTTTTTACCTTCGTAAACGTCGGAAAGGAGAAAAAAAAAGAACAAAAAGAGGAGAGAGAGAGAAAGAGGAATGGCAAAAAAGGACAGAGATTAAGAAAATAAAGTCCTGACTACCTCACCCAATTAGCAAGGTCAAGTCAGATTACAACCAGCTCTTAGTACTGCACAACCAGTACAATCTGTCTGTGGTTCAATAAACACTTATGATGGTCTACGAATTCTACTGGTAAAGAATTATAATTTGTTCATGGATATCTTTTTTCATCTTATTTTCATTACTTTATATCGCAAGTCCTTAGTCATAACTCTATGACTATTACATAAGTATTGTAAAACCTGTGTACTTTAATCCCTTATCCTTAGAAACCTACCTTTCTTTGACAGTATCGATACTGATACTTTTTAAACAAAGAATAGGGAGATGTATAGCGATCGGAGAAGTAGAGGAAAGGGATTTGATAAAGTTAGCATAGTTGGGTCATAAAATTGGTAACCGTACACTCAGTGAAAATAAATGGTGCTGAAAAGTTCTCGATCCTACCAAAAAGTAAATTACGTTAAACTAGAAAAACGGACGTGGTATTCCACGTTCATTTTGCCGTAAAATTTTCAGAAAAGTTTACTTCTTCGTGAGACAGACTATTTCTGTTGTTCCTCATTATAATCAAACTCCCAAACCATTACTCTACACGAGGTGTGCTTATTTGTTTCATACCTGCTAATAAAATCTTCGTAACGCCAGTGTTACGGAAAGCCATGTGATCAAGTGGACGACAGTTCAAATCTCGCTTGGGGCAGGTATTTTCAGTTCATTCTATTTATATAACTGATATATTATGCCTATCTAATAGTTGCGATAAACAGCGATAGAAATAAGATGAAAGAAATACTAGTAAAAAAATTTAAAAAAATGTATAATAATACCTATATTATTTTCACGCTGATATGAAAAGTATGTAATGATAAAAAAAAGTACTTTTCTTTTTTGCTTTCTACTTAACATAAAATTATCCAGATCACAAAACCTGAAGGGGCGTATAACAACGGTTTTATTATATATATATATATATATATATAAAACATGGGGAAGTGTGAGGAAACTGAGTTAACAAAAACACATCCTTTCTTTCCTCCGCAAACTTAGGAAACCTAAATGGCTTTAGCGTTATGCAGGTAGAAAATTGACAGAAGCAGGTGAAAAATAAATAAAAACAAGAACAAGCAAAAGAAAAAAAAAAACTAAAACGGATGTGACTTCAAGATGACGATAAAACAAACGAACTCAAACATTAAGATGTATAAAAAAAAAATAAATAAATAAAAAAAACATGTTTGTACAATTATGAACAGAGAATAGGTTTTTTTTTTTTTTTTGGCATGTAAAATGTTGGGGAGCAGGTGCCTCCTAGCTTGAAGAGAAGGCTTGCCGAGTAAGAGAAGAGCAGTAAACAAAGCAGAAATATATATATATATATATATATATATATATATATATATATATATATATATATATATATAGAGAGAGAGAGAGAGAGAGAGAGACAGACAGACAGTGGTAAAGTATGGCAAGGGTAAATATGTGTTAAAAACTACGGAAAATCATCTTAAATGAATAAACAAATAGAATAAAGCAACCAAGAGATATTCTAAAGACAGTACCAAATAAATGAAAAAATGAAATGTGAAGCCAAAACTCATAAATGCAGCAAAAAAATATTAAAACGCATTTTACTGGGCAGCAAAAGCCAAACACTGAGAACTGTGCAAACTAGTTTGTTCACTCATCAAAGATTCTATCAACATAAACAGAATCTGTCCAAGACAATGAGGATTTTAACAAAAAAAAAATCAATTAACCTTAGACTTTGGTTAGACATCTTGAGGAACCACCCAATTATAACAAGACCATGTTTGATAGTTGTAAACAAAAAATAGGAGACCACTTCGATCATAGATGTAGGTGGGCCCTTAATCTCTATGAGAGCAAACGAAAGAAAGATAAAAGCTTTGAAAATACCAGGACATTACCAAGTAACAGAAAATTTTTGCACATGATTATGATCGTGTGCATCATAACTGGAACATTTGTAACTGAGCAAAAACACTAGAAATAGAATCAGAAATTCTAAGAACTGAAACTACAGAAATTTTAAGACATTAGCATTCAACTAAATAAAGCCCCGATTATATATACGTCGAATGTAGATTAATGATTAGAATCGATTTTAAAATATAAAACAATTTTTTTTTTAATTGCGTTTCAGCATGACGATCAGTTTCATTTTATATATATATATATATATATATATATATATATATATATGTATGTGTGTGTGTGTGTGTGTGTGCGCGCGCGCACGCATGTGCATACTGTTTGTTTTTTGTTTTGTTTTTTAGATAAAGTTAAATTCCTTCTAAACCAAACAAGATTTTATTTCCTGTAGAACATTATAAGATCAAAATAGTATTTATTTACAACGACGACAACATGGAAACCGTAACAAAGAAAAAAAAAAAAAGAGAAAAAAATGGATATATAGCAGTTCCAAAAGAAATACATCCCTATGCAAGATTCGATTGAGTAAGTATATTTATTAATCTCGATTTCTTTTTGGTTAGACTTTGGCCTTAAATAGTAACTAATAATATCAGTTTTGATTTAGTTCACGAAGAATTAAATCCTGACACGGAAAAAAAAATTAACTTTTCATTAAAAAATTGCCATGGAGTTGTAGTTGAGATTATATATATATCACACAATGTGACACTAGGTCATTTTTACAGCAGACTTTAACAGACTTGAATCCAGAGATTTTTCTCGTAGACAAGTTGCCATATTTTAGGAAAAAAAAAGTAAGGTTGGCAGCTTTAGTCAAGGGTGACCCTAAAGCTCCCTTTTCAATAGCTACTACACCGAGGTATAGTGGAGGGCCCAACTCCATTCCCTGGATTGCTCCACTTTAACCTTGATCCTTACCTTATAATACTGAGTGTTAAGCAAGGCGGCATCAAGTACCATTTTTTGAGTCTTTAGTATGACTTGACAAGAGATTGAACCCCGATCTCCCAGACCATTGACGAATACTCTACTCATTAATTGCCATACAAGGTAGAAAATAGTTGGATTCATACCATAGCGCTGTGAGAAATGTAAACAGTCTTGCCCAGTAGTTGTGTTCGGGTCGCAGTGTTCATTTCCTACAACAATAACCATTACAACATAAGCGCATGTGCATATATGTACATCTACACCCCATAAATAAGTACACCTGTGAGTCTAGCAGTGTTCATTAGGGGTTACTAAACTTAGTCTAGACTAAAGATTTGATGCGAGTCGCCTACTTAGGATCGAACTCTTTACTTTGACGTAATGATCTGAGACTAGCTTGCTTACCATTATTCCAGAGTGAGTCAACCACTCAGGTTCTATTTATATCCACCTAAAAATCCCTCTCTCACCCCATCCACGTCTACTTGGACCACTATTTCATTCACTAAGGATCGAACACAGATCACTGGCGCCGATACTGACTGCGCAACTATCGAGGCCACGTGTCAGACTCCATGACTTTCGTTCTAGGTCTCTGTAGACAAACAGAATAAAGATTAAAAAAGTGCAGGGTGCCTGCCATACCCTATTTATCCCTACCCAGCCATATCCAAGTTTGTTTTTTTTTTAAATTGAGAATTCAATTCTTTTTCTCTACCCTCTTTCACTCACGTAGACCCCACATGGGCGGTTTCATGGGCAACAAAAGCAAGTAATCATTTTCTATTGATCACAGTGTCCCTGTTTTGTTTTTTTTTATTTTATCAGAAATGAATCGGATACAAACCGACCAAACGAGGCAGCAGGTTTTAAAACTAAGCCAACGTCAAATACACACATGATATATATATATATATATATATATATATATATATATATATATATATATATACACACACACACAAAGAATGTGCTTGGAGACAGATTTAAAGAAAACGTCGTTATTTTTTATTTCTTCTCCCTCTTTATTTATAAAACATGCACAATGCTAAAAATTATTAAAGCAAATACTGATATTCATTTGACGATTGTTCGGTCCATTTTACGTGAAATGAAGACATCAGCAGTGTTTGAAATTTTGATCATTTTAATACTTGAGATTACAAATTAGCTCTGCTTAAGAGCATCGAGCCCTTAAAAAACAAAATTTCTAATACATTTTGGACAATCACTCACCCAAAACATTATTATACAAACAAACACAGGAATGAGCTGTTTAGTGAAGATCAAAAATGTTTTATGATCTTTATCACCTTCAAAATAGTTTAAGTCACATACCGGCGAAGACGTAGTTCCCACTCCTTGAAACATTATTGAAAGTCTTCTACTGACACTGCCTACATTTGGTTTGCCACGACCAATTGCATATCTTTAACAGTCTTCATAGAGTTGGGATTTAATTTTAGGAAACCTGAAATAGCCACAAGGACTCTAATTTGAGGTTGGTTGGTTTCATAGCATATCAACCATTGTATGTTATTTAATACCAAATTCTATTTTGCATATATTAAACTTTATATTTCTAAACGAATAATTTAGATTTGGCTTGGTTTTATGGGACATCAACAATTGTAGGCTATTCATGCCAAATCCATTTTTATCCGTATAAAAAGTTCTATTTTAAACAACTCAATTTAGCATAAGTACAGTTTCAATGTCAAAAAACTGTTCTATCGCAAATAATTCAGTTTAGCATAAGTACACAGTTTAGTTCTATTTGACCCAAAGATAGGAAAATATCAGGTGCTACCATTCTGGGTAATGGCAATAATGGGTTACTCTATATTCCCCATAGCTCCAGCATTACTGGAACCTCACCATCAGATTGTTTACTGTCATGTCATTGCGGGAAGTTGGTCTTACCTGTCCGCAGAGAAGCAGTTGGTGTATTCAACAGCATGTCCCAGTCGACTGAGCGATCTAATTGAAGGAGTAAGAAACTCTGGTACTATAAAAAATATTTTTATAGAGAAAAAAAGAAAAGCACTCAGTCATAGAGAACATACCAGGTCAAGGGTGACATTTTAACAGTTGGAAGGATTAAGAGCAACACTGGACACTAAAATCTAGTTACCTAAATCAACGATTTCGAAGCTATAAGAATCACGGGTCGACCTATACACGAGTATATGCGGCATTAATCATGATTTAAGCAAATCGAATGTTATCTTAGAAAATAAGAGCTTTCCCAGTCAAATTTCCAACTTATCAGTGATGTGTTTACACCATCTAAAACTATCGGTATCTTTGTTTGGCATGTCAACCTACGTAGGTTATTTAATGCCAAAGCTATCATTGTAGAAAGACAGCAGTAATGATGTATAACCCCTATCTAGAGGAATAAGGGTGTTCATACCTTTCCCAAAGGTATTTGTCCAAAAGACAATAGCGTGACTGGAGTTCGAACTCGCATACTAAGATATCACATGCTAGCCAGTACGCACAGAGACCCTGACAATTTATCAAAGAAAATAACTATTAAACATTAATCATAGAACAATATCCTTATTCAGTTATTTATTTACCGTCAAAGATGGCCTTTATGTGTGTATATATATATTTCACACACGCAAAGGCTTTTCCTTTCACGTGTTCTCTTCCAAGTTACAAATATAATAGAATTTTGAAATAGAAACAACTATGCATTCCCACGGCCCGAACTACATCCCAAAAGTTGGCAAGCATAAAAATTAAAATTAAAACTTTATATAAAGCAGAGATAGATATACTTCCATAAACAATATTTGAAAAATTTTATGTAGGAGAAAAAAAATTTTAAATGGGGCAAGCAAAATGAAAAAAAAAAACGCATTTACGAACACAAAAGTGATAAAAATAGATCGTTTAAATGTTTTAGATCTTCGGCGATGAATGCCAAATGAAAATATATATAAACGCATTAGAAAGAAAAATCCAATCAGCAGGCATCTCTCATTTTAAAACCATAAAACAAATTCCAGATTTCTATAATACATCACCTTATGTGGCTAATGTTAAATTTGGATAATTAATACCGAAAACATTTTAGAATTTTAAAACAGATTATCAAAATACTATAATACTTTTTAATAATCTTTAATAAGAGCTTATATTAACGAAATTAGGTAAAGATTGGTTGGTTGATTTTGTTTTATGGCATATCAATCCATGTAGATAATTTAATGCCAAATCCTGTTAAATGATTTGTAATCGAATAATTTGAAAGTAACATTTTAAAACGAACCAGGGCTTATATTTACCAACCCCTCCGCTCGGGCAGGATATGACACAAGGTCAATTTTTAAGCGGAGTTTAACAGGTTTGAGTTCAGAGTTTTCCTTCTCCTAGACTAGTTGCCTCATCAAGGCTGAAGAGCCTAGTCTGTCCTACTATTTACCCATAGCTGGAGGGATAATTGGATTCATACCTTTTCCAAGGGTATTAGTGCTATGTGAAATGCAATCATTCTCGTCCAGGATTTGAACTCGTGTCGCCGTGTCCATTTCCTACGACGATAACCATTACGCCACGAACCAGGGCTAATTTCATTGCACTCAGTAAAATGGTTTCAAGTATTATTATTCACCACTAATAGTTCTATTTTCACACAGCTAAATGGTTTCAACCATTGCTATTTAATAATTCAATTTAATATTAATCCTTTGTTTGCACTGAAATGGTTTCCAATATAGTGAATGATTAAACAGTCCATAAATAGGACTCTAAAAAAGGTACTACCACTCGTAGTGGACCTGAGAGTAATTACAATGAATGAGTACTCCACATTCCCTAAATATCCAGCGCTAGAGCCTCAGCATCAAATGGCTTACTGTCATATCCAGGACATATCCCTTCTGCAGAAATGTCGTACGAGCTGAGGTTAAGGTTGGTTTCACATAAATTTCTTCTTTGCATAGCATTCATATATATATGTGTGTGTGTGTGCAATAGATATAGGTCATAAAACCTATTAAAACATTTGCCTTTACTGATGCATCCAAAAAGGCGCTATAAAAACCAAGTTTAGTTAGAAAACCTTTCCGTTTAAGAATTTAAAAAAATGAAAAAAAAAAAAAAAATTTTAAATCGTCACGTACATAGAGCACAATATACAGTACAAGAATATCAAAAAAACTTAATACAAATTCCAAAGTTCTTAATTCAAGAAATATCTCTTTAAAAAAATTTCAATGTCAGTTTATTCACATAACGTCAAAATACATTCACATGATAAAACCAGTAATACAGTTCTGTTTTAGTGTTTCAAAACACTTACCGTTGTGTTCGAAAATACTCGTATGACAAAGAAATAAACGAAATAATTACTATTGTAATACTAACCTATAATTTTCAAATCCTTTAACTATATATCTATAATTTTAAAATAATTTTATTATTCATCGTATACCAATAGTTACTGTCCCAGTCGGCTGGGGGGGGATTGCATAATACAACGATGCATCTCTACTGAGGGGTAAGCCTCCCCCAACGAGTGTCCTGCATCTGACACTAAACAATCTTATTGTGAGTCTCCAATGGTGGAGTTCTGGGGAATATGGTGTACCCCTTTATTGCCATCACACCCGTGTCTTCTGACCCGGAGTGGTAGCATCTGATAGGGTCCTATATATGGGTCAAATAGAACTAAACCGTGTACTTATGCTAAACTGAATTCTTTCCAATAAAACTGTTTTGACATTTAACTGAGTGTAAACAAAAAACTGTACTTATGCTAAACGGAATTGTTTAAAATAGAACTTTATGTATAAAAATGGTTAATATGCCATAAAACCAAACTCAACCAACGAACCAATACTTACTGATATTCCTATTCTTAATATAATTTATCAAATGACCTCGAGAAAGACATGAATCCAACTATTCTTCCTGCAGCTATGGGTAAATTGTAGGGCAGAGTTCAAATCCTGGACGAGACTGATTGCATTTCACATAGCACTAATACCCTTGGAAAAGGTATGAATCCAATTATTCTCCCTCCAGCAATGGATAAATAGTATATGACAGATTAGGTTCTCCAGCCTTGGTGAGGCAACTAGTCTAGGAGAAGGAAAACTCTGAACTCAAACCTGTTAAACTCCGCTTAAAAATTGACCTTGTGTCATATCCTGCCCGAGCGGAGGGGTTGGGTAAATATGATCAAATGACTTTCCGTCATTGCCATCGAATAAATCAAGGAGTTCCATGTCATCATGGCTAATGAGTTGGACTGCAATATCGTAGAAAGCGAGTTCGAACGACAGTCGCGGTGTAACGTTCACTTTTGCACAAATAACCGTAAAAAAAAAATAAATAAATAAATAAATAAATAAATAAAAAATAAAAAAGTATGAACTCACGCAGTTATGTCCGTAATAGAGAGAAAAAAAAGAAAAGGAAAATAAATAAGAGTTGAAGGAGTGCAGAGGTTCCCTGAGGCTCCTGACAAGAAGTTGGTACGACACATGCTCGGAAAAAGGACCATGCCTGCGCAAAAGAGAAATTTACCGGCACTTCAGCCTCCATTGTTGCACAGAAAGGACCCTTTTATACAACCGGTTGCAGCGAACACATGGTGATTTGGTTTAGCAGCCTGACACTATGTATGCTGTTAGCGAGCCGGCACCACCGAAACCAACAATATAAAAACCCGACTTTGGAATTATCAACCACCGGAGACGACTAATACATTTCAACACCTTGTCTGGGAGACGTGACCATTTCATTTGGATTCAGGAAGAATCTCCTCACCCACAAAATGGTTGTTGAACCCCAAAATAAATTTGAAATTTAAAAGATATCTTGTTCTCTTTTCTTCGTTCGGTAATTCTTTTGCAGCCTTCTACAGACATAGAAATCCCCTCGAATGAAATTGAGGTTGAGAAAACAAAAACAGTGAAGTTAGATATCAAAACCCCAAACACACCTAATAAGGAAACTTCATGCCCCCTACAGGTTAAATAGTACGACAACTGTTCTTTTAAAAGGATGGCTTTGACATTAAATAACCCACGAAGGTTGATAGGCAATTTAAATGAAGAAATATAAATCAAAACTTAAGGAATTCTAAATTAGACTTAATTGTGTCTACCAGGTCAGCTAAACAGAATCTGTATCTTTTAGTTCAATCATATAAAGTATACATTTGGAAAAATCCACGATAACTTAACCCTAAGCTTAAAACATCGATAGTTATTACTTATGACATCCATCTATCGTAAGAGACCCCCATGGATCTACGCATTAATCCTGACACATATCTGAAGAAGATCATATGGACGACTGTCAGCTGCCCATGTCGCTAGTCTCCATTCCCTACAATGTTTGTACGAGAGAAAGGCAAGATGCTATACAACTTCATATTAGACTCACCACAGGAGGTACCAGAACGAGGTCGATAACAACGTCATATTGCCAGGGATAATGTTTCTCACCAAGGACAAGCAGTGAGAGTACAGAGTTTTGTTGCGCTTACCAAGATTCAAGAGCAGTCTACCTTCATAGCGGGGGTGGGGTGATGACGAGTTGATTAATCAATTGATTCTTTTCTTTAAAAGCATTAGCACACAGTGAAACGCAAAAGCCTCGTCTAGGATTTGAACTCGGCTCACCGAGTACATTTTCTGCGACGATAACCATTACACCACCCCTCACCTCTTAATACAAACACAAAGAGAATATACGAACAAGTAAAAGCAAGAGTGATAATGGAGAATTATGAATTGGCGCCTATATATTATCGTCATTAAAATTAGTTCTGTTCTTGGTGGGTGTCGTGAGGAGGCGAGAAAAGATGAAAGAGGAAGGAAAAAAAACTAATTTTTGATGTCGTTGTCGTGGTTATTTGTAAGCGGGTTCCAGCAGGGTCGCTTTGATATTTGCTTATATAAATGGTACAAGATCGCTTTGGGGTTTTATTTTTGTCCATTAGATATACGAAAGAAAAAGAAAAAAATACTAAGGGAAGGGTGAGCAGTAGTTAGGTGAGCGCGTCTGAAAGAAACCCTTTAGTTTCATCTACAATCAATCTGACGGACATTTTTTCTACAGAATCTAAACGATTCTGTATATATACTTTTAAAATATGTCTGCCTCAGAGCTAGAATAGTCGTTAACGTATACCATAATTATTTGTGTATAAGTCATACTCATGTATAACACGTACTTCTTGCTTTGGACAACGAAATACTGAAGAAGAAAAAAAAAATTTTCCTGTATTATACGCAGCACTTTAAAAGATGAACAAATGTTGATATTATCAGTTTGTACTATCTAAGAATTTTTGTATATACCAACCCCTCCGTGCGAGCAGGAGGCGACACAAGGTCAATTTTTAAGCAGCGTTCAACAGGTCTATATTCAGAGTTTTCTTTCTCCTAGTCTGGTTGCCATACCAAGGTTAAGGAATCAAGTCTGCCCTACAATTTACCCATAGCTGCAGGAAGAATAGTTGGATTCATGTCTTTCTCGAGGGTATTAACGCTATGTGAAATGCAAACAGCCTCGTCAAGGATTTGAACTCGGGTCACAGTGTCTATTTCCAACGACGATAACTATTTCCCAACGTACGCCTAAGAATTTATTGTGTACATCGTCTTAAAACTGAACAAAAAAAATTCAAAGTGCTTAGAACGAACATACGAACATGTTCCGACAAAATGCAATAAGCTAGTGGCGAAAATGAGTTGACAGTAGAAAAGAAATTATAAACAAAACATGTTCAAGTGGCTACTTCTTAGTTAAAGAGTAAAACTTTAGTTTGGACAACAGATGCATATAACTTCTTGAAAATCTAAATCTCTACATTTCTACGTCTCACTTTTAATGTACTGAAAAGGTGAAACACAGAAATGTATTATTAAAATCTACAGATTCTCAATTTATTTGACGAAATAATTACTAGACAATTGATATGACGAAATAGTTGTTTGCGGTTAAGCAACAAATTTATAGTTAATCTCGGATTAACTCATGAAAATTTCCGAATAACAGTTTGCATTCCTTATTCTTTGGACATGAAATTGTTCTAAACCCAGAAAAATAAAATACGAGTCAGTCAAAAAGCACTAAAAAAATAAATAGAAAGAGAGAAAGAAAGGTAAAGAGAAAAGATATATATGAGGGAGAGAGAGAGAGAGAGAGAGAGATGGGGGGGTATTGATTTCAACAGCATATCTACACGTCTGGATTTTTTATGCCTAGAGGTTAGGGAATTGCGAATGTTGAGGGTTTATATTCACTTTTTTTTTTAATGCAGTTTAAGTTTGTTTTTTTTGCAATATGGCTTATATGATATTACGTATTCATATCTGATACAAATAATTTGCAAACATATTTGGTCCATAGATGAGACCCAGATATATTGCAATTATACAAGATATGATTAAAAGAATAAATCGAACCTAGAAAAGGTAACACCTGAGGTGTTTGAAGAAAAGAAAAGGTTATGTAAAAATGAGGCGAAAAGACACAAGGTTAGGTTGTGAGTTACGTAACGAAAATAAATACGTAGGAAAATTGATTTTTAATATTACAAAAAACAATTTATAAACGAATAAACAAACGTAGGCATTCGTAAGAACATTTAAACTAAAATAAAATAAAATGTCCCGAGAGACATTTTTAAACGCTGGACATAATCATCCCGTGCTTTCTGGGACGAGAAACAACAAGCCACTCCGGTTTAACAATAGGGCCCAATTAGTTGTCTATAGACCAGTGTCTGTAACTCCAAAGGCTACGCGTAATATTAAATACTAAACGGCGTTCGGCGCAGACAGCCGACCCAGGAAATCAAACACACACTCCCACTGGAACATACAGGATATTACAACCGATAGAAAAGCTGGTTAGCATTGGACTCTAAAAGTACCCGGATAATAAATTCAACAATATTTGACACAAGTGCAGAGAAAAATAAATTAAGGAAAAAAAAAAAATGGCGGCCTTGATTTGTGTTTATTTTATATCATGGCGGGAAAAAAAAATCACACAAATAACTATAGATTTTTCATGCATTCTGAGTAATAAGGCATGAAAGGACGTTGATTGGAAGATTGGATAAACAATGAAATTTCTTGTTTTGAAATGTTTACAGTATCTACAATGTTTGTCACACTTTTCTGATACACACACATAAGTAGATTTTTGGTGTGTGGGTAATTAAGATTTACCGCTAAAAACTGTCTAAATAAATAGAATATAGTATTCTACGAACAAAAATGCAGGATAATATTACGTTGGTTATATGGTTGGTTGTTTTGTCTTAACCCTTTCGGGTCATTAACGCCGAATTGATTTTTAAACAATTCAGTTTAGTATAAGTATAGTCTTTGTTTACATATGATTAAATGTCAGAACCATTCTATTTCAAACAATTCAGTTAAGCATAAGTACACAGTTTAGTTCTACTTTAAAACAGTTCTATTTCAAACAGTTCAGTTTAGCATAAGTACGCAGTTTAAATGTCAAAACGGTTTTATTTCAAGCAATTTAGTTCAATTCGACTCATAGATAGTACCCTATCTGGTGCCACCACTCTGAGCCAGAATGGACCTGGGAGCGATGGCAATGAAGGGGTACTACACTTTCCCCAAAGCTCCAGCATTACTGGAACCTCTATCAGATCGCTTCGTGTCATATCCAGGACACTCATAGGGAGGGAGTTCTTACCCCTCTATAGAGAAGAACT
Organism: Sepioteuthis lessoniana; assembly: GCA_963585895.1. Classification (NCBI taxonomy): domain Eukaryota; kingdom Metazoa; phylum Mollusca; class Cephalopoda; order Myopsida; family Loliginidae; genus Sepioteuthis; species Sepioteuthis lessoniana. The sequence continues at coordinate 37,934,193 of OY757916.1, read as the reverse complement.
CGGTGTATTCTACAGCCTTAACCAGCTAGGCAAACAATAATACCATATTTTAATAAGAAAACAAGATAAATTAAAACATGGAGTTTTCTCTCTCTCTCACACACACACACACGTGAGTTTATGTCCACACGTGTGAACTTCAGACATATTCCATGCAGACACTCACACATCAGAACTTCAGACGTGTGGATATAAGATCCCCTGAATATGTGTGCGTGAAACTCCACGTATTATTGCTCTGCATAGAAAAGAATATTCTACTGATTTAGACACCTTTTAGCGATGAATCTCTCTCATATATATATATTTCTACACGTTCTTGTCCATAGATTACACTGTTAACAAAAAGGTCTAGAAAGTTTTATTTAGTTCTCTGAACATGTTGAAATGGTCACCAGCTGAAGTTGTGATCACGTACTACATTGCTTACCATCCCTCGTGAAATGTAAACTATTAAATTCTTAGGCCTGCTGTTATTAGTATCGTAATCCGTCTTTTAATATCTAATTTGTATTTTATAGCTTTTTTATTCTCGCTTTGTGGGAAGACGCGTTAGTTGAGTACGGGTAGGCCACCCCTACACTTGTTAAACGGCACATACGACAAAGACGATACTTTGTTTTCAGACCAAACACCCTGTATTGAGGCGTCAGATGTTAATGTAATGAAGTAGAGTTATCTCCCCTTCCAACCATTCACATACAGCCCCCCTCTCTCTCATGCTTTACTCCATGTTTTCCTCATCTTTCTTTTAAGGCTCTGCGAGTCGTCGCTGAAAGAGTGGCAGCCAAGTGTCAAACATAATATTACTAAGCAAACGATGATAATAGAACGATTGTGTAGCGTCAATCTTTCAACGGAGAGGGGGTGCTTTATAAATTACTAAACGATCAGTCAACTTGTTTGGTTTCCGTTGTCATAGAGGTCCATGATTATACTGATGCTTCTATTTGCAAAAAGAGTAAAGAATTTTAAGAGCTATTTCAGCTAAAACAACAATTTCGATCATTAAAAAGGGATATGCAGCCTGAACGAAGACACCCCACCCCACTAACGAAAAAGCTGCGAAATAAACTATAAACCGTTTCATCTTCTAAAAGTGTATTGATATAATAGAAATTTATCATGTGTCTTTTTACTGAGCTACATTGATATTATATATTTTACACACACACACACACACACACACACACACGTGATAAGGCAAATATTTTTGTTTTGTTTTTTGTTCTCAAGTAATTTCGAACTAGGGTCATCGTCGCAGAAAAGTTGACAAACTTTTTTTTTTTGGTTTAAAAAAAAAAAAAAAAAAAAAAAAAAAAAAAAAAAAAAATTTTTTAAGAGTTGTCATACTAGAAAAGCAGCAACGGAAAATAAACTGGAAACAAAACGCGCGCGCACCCACACATATATATGTGTGCGTGTGTGGTGTTCGATGTGTAATGGTTATCACCGTAGAAAGTAGACACTGTCACTCGAGTTGAAATCCTGGACGAGGCTGTTTGCATTTCCCCGAGCACTAACACCTTTGGGAAAGGCATCCGACTATTGTCCATCCAGCAATGAGCAAGTAGTAGGGCCGACTGATATCTTTAACCTTGGTATGGTAACTAGGCTAGAAGGGAAACCAAATTCAAACTTGAAAACTCCGCTTAAAAATGACAATGTTTCACATACTGCTCGTTTGGAGGGGTTAGCATGCGCGCGCACACACACACACACACATAACTCGGAGAGATTTCGTTTATTTTTAGAATATCAACTTTTAGTGTAGAAATTCAAAAATATGCGTTTATTTATTTTTTTTTTTTGCCCGAGTAATAACTAGTTAGACTACACTAGAATCCCAATTTTTTCCTTTCTCACAAGAACTTAAAATTCCTCAGTCTTCTATCCAGCGTCATTTGGTGTCGGTTTTTTCTTGTTTATTTCTCTTCAATGTCTCGTTCCTAAATTATTCTCTCCATAGGCTTATAAAGAAGAGTGACAAAAATATAAAAAATTACAGTCATAGGAAAAGATTAGTGAAATTAGGATAAACTATTTTACTAGAGACCGGCTCATTAGCCTAGTAGGTAAAGTGGTCCGGGAGACCTGGGTTCAATCCCAGGTCGTGTCATACCAAAGACTTTAAAAAATGGTACTTGATACCTACTTGCTTAACACTCAGCAATATTAGGTACGTATCAAGGGTAAAGAGGAACAATACGGGGAAAGGAGCAGCGCCCTACCCAACACTTCGGTGTAGTAGCTATTGAAAAGAGAGCCTTCTGGTCGCCCTCGACTACAGTCGCCAACAACTTCTTTTTATTTTACAAGAAAGAAAAATAAGGGATTTAATTGAATCTTTCAAAATAATTAAGGAAATTTATAATTATGATCGAAATAAGAATTTACAGTCAAAACAGATTTCAATAACCAAGTCTACTAACCAACTGGATATATTTTTTTTTTGTTGCTAATAGAGTAATGTATTTTTGGAGAAAAAATTGCCCCACTAGATCAACAATAGCAATAGTGTATTTTTTTTAATTCTAGAGAAAAATGGTAAAACAAATTTATGATTGTGGAGGTGCCCGTGGTGTAATGGTTATCGTCGTAGGAAATGGACACGGCGACACGAGTTCATATCCTGGACGAGACCGATTGCATTTCACATAGCACAAATACCCTTGGGAAAGGTATGAATACAATTATTCTCCCTCCAGCTATTGGTAAATAGTAGGGCAGACTAGGTTCTTCAGTATTGGTGAGGCTACTAGTCTACGAGAAGGAAAACTCTGAATTCAAACCTGTTAAACTCCGCTTAAAAATTGACCTAGTGTCATATCCTGCCAAAGCGGAGGGGTTGGGTAAATATGGTAAAACAAATTTAAGAGGGCATTTTTGAGAACTATTGAAATAATTAAAAGACAAAAATTGATCTGCATTAGATATTGTATCACTAATAAATATGTTCTGTAGAAAGATTTTTAGGTTTATGTGAGAAGATAGGAAAAGGCGGAAATAAAATACTCAAGGAGGAATAACAAAACAAAATAATAGTCGCATATTTTAAAGGGTGACTTATTAGTTTAGCAGACTTTTGTTATTTTGGTACAAAACCTGGAGAAGTGAGAATCAAAACTTAATAAATTACAACTTATTCTGTCTTCAATATGTTTTCTTTTTCTTCCTTTGTTGCCTTTACTAGTGTGAGTTGAAAGGATTTCAGTCGAAAGATGTTCCTGACGTCTCAAAATCACCAACCCAATTGATGACACCAACTCAAAATCCATGGACAAACAGAAGTACCTAACAATTATAAAGTAGATCTAACCTAATCATTTAGGATGATGAGAAATATGTTAGTGAATATAAATAAACAAAAAGAAAAAAAAAACTGTGACAACGAGGTCAGAACTTGACGAATATTAAGAATGGGATTATTAACTAACAATTCAATTGACACTTCGGTAATAAATGACGGCCTTTCTCTATAGCGTCTGGGGCATGTGAGTTACTACGAAAATGAAAGGAGGAGAAACTGTTGTTCGTAGGAGTGTATTGTTTTTTCGTCTTTTTTTTTTTTTTTTTTTTTTTCGCGTCTCCTTTCACTTACTCATTCTACCCTTCTGTTTGGCAGGGCACAAGGTTGTAAAGCTCACACAGTTAAAAAAAAAACAAAAAAAAAAAAAAAAAAAAAACAGGAATGTCGTCGGTGGGGTAGAGAACAGTGGATTCAGTTCGACAGATCCACAAAATAAGAACACAGACGGCAAAATGAAGTTGTAAATACATGTCTACTTACACATGCTTCAATACAGATGATTGATATTATATATATATATATATATATTCATTCTGTGACTGCTAATCAGATGTGGCGAGTATTAATTGCTTTCATAAATCTATTTATACAATTAAGTAAGTAGAAGGAATGTAAAATTACATAGGCATTGGAAGACTTGCTGCGCCAATCTGTGGAAGGAGACTTGTAAAGCAAAAATTTAGTTTTCAAAATAATGGAATTTTCTCTATGAGAGATCACCCACCTGTAGCATCAATACCCCTACCTCCACACACACAAGAGAGTAATGCTTATCTCTATAAATAGGTTGGCAGATGTATTACCAGATAGATACAAAAAAAAAAAATTTTAAAAGAAAGGAAATTCATATGCAGAGAGAAGAGAGAGAGACGCACGCATAGATAGCGGTGAACGTGGAGAATACATATACATATATCAGGAAAAAAAAATTCATTCACAGAGACAGAGAGGGAGAGAGATTGGGGGGGAGTTCCCAGTGTGAAGAGGCAAACGTATTGGAGTGTGACATCGTAGTAAGCGAGTTCGATCTCCAATCACGTTATTGCATTGACTTTGAGACTGATACTCTTGCAGTGAGTATAAACCCCCTTATTTTTCTCCGGAGAAATGTATGAGAATATATATATCACACAGACACACCCATACATACATCAGCGATTTTTCAATTCTGTCTCGTTCAACATCTATTTTTTCATTGTAAACTTATATCCGAATATTTACAAAAGATTTATCATTTTGAAAAAGAAAAAAAAAAAAAAAAACGCGCATACCGACAGATAGGTGATAAAAAGAAAACATTTTCCAAAAATGAACTTATGTTTTGTTTTTGGGGGCGGCGATTTGAAAGCGGAGAGGAAGTGACATTTACAACCCCTCCGGTTTTAACATCCGGGCGTTGAAGTGATAAGAACCTTTCTCTCCCGACGCGACAGACGCCTTAAAAAAAAAAAAAAAAAAAAAAAAAAAAAAAAAAAAAAAAAACACGATATGTTAGGTTTTGGACCTTCTTTGGCAATGGCCCAGTCGCCGAAAATTTTGTATACGGAGGAAACTAGGGTGGGGGGACGAAAGAGTGACAAGTCAGCCGGTCCAACCCAGTGGCTATTTATCACTACGAACATTAAGTACAGCACTTCATTGGAGATTTTTGAAAAATAAAAACGTAGCAGTTTGAGGCTTTTTATTTTTTATTTTGCTAATGTTATGTTGGCAAGTACCCGATAGGACTTTCAAAGGGAAATGAGCGTGTGGTTATAGCAAAATTTGTATTTGTAGTCTGCCATCGTAAAATATATATCATGTGGCAAAATGACTTTAAAATCGTTTTTAAAGTACAAAACATCACAACTGACAGTTTCACGTTTTAACGATCATCAGACGATAAAGTTGGCTTTTCATTCGAAAATTCCATAATTATATACACCTACTGGTAATAGTACCTCCTCTCTCTCTCTGTCTATATATATATATATATATATATATATATATATATATATATATATATATATATATATATATAAGAGAGAGAATGTGTGTGTGATGTGCGCGCACTATTCCATGAAGCTGTGGAGCTTCCATTCTAACAGCTGTCCATCGTAATACTGTTGCTTCTGTTTGATGAATGATGGATTCTAATAAGCCTTTCACAATTATCACCATTATATAGAGAATTTGATAGAGTTTCTTTTTTAAAGCAGCATTCAGCATGACGGAAACTCTGAAGATAATTATTCAGTCCCAAATTTGACAGGAAATTGCTTTATTCTACATTAGAATATCTAATATTGGTTTGATAAAATTCACGCTATGGTGTATCATTTTCGTTGAGTTACAGTTAAATGTATAAATATACACGAAAATTTTAGTAATATAAAAGATTACATATAACACACACACACTCTTGGGTAGCAATTTGTCTTTTTCATTAATGCATGCTTAGTTAGAAATAACCGACAAGGAAAAATTTTGTTGACTTTTTTTTTTTCATAAAGAAAACTTGTTTATGAACTAGGGAACGTAAATCCGAATGGAATGAATGTTCAAATCATTCGAAAGAATCACTTTTGAGAACTTTCTGATGTGTCTGCAGTCATTTTCAAGAACACCAATTTAACTTTTTTTTTTTACACTATAGAGAATTTGATTTATTGGTTGGTTGGGTTTTATAGTGCATCAACTTTTCTTGGTTATTTAAAGCCAAATCCATTTTGATACAAATAATCAGTTCTATTTCAAACAATCCAGTACAGTTTGATTGTCAAAAACATTTCTATTTCAAGCTATTCAGTTTATTGAAACGGTTCTAATTTAAACAATTCAGTTTAGCATTTTCGCAGTTTAAATATCAAAACAGTTCTATTTCAAGTAATTTAGTTTAGCATAAGTATGCAGATTAGTTCTATTTAACCCATTGATAGGATCCTATCAGATGCTACCACACCCAGGTCTCCCGGGCCATTGGCGAACACTAACCATTATGCCAAAACACTTGGTTTAAGATTTTTTTTAAACACCTGAAAAGGAGCAGTGCTTTCCTCTTTTGATCATCTTGATTTGCATGTTAAATGAAGATATTCGTCACAAAATCTACTTTTTAGATATTTTCACTGTTTTTTTTTTCCTATTAAAATACTCAAATATAGACTAGTAAATGATTTCTAGTACGGTATTTCAAATCCGTGGACGAAAAGAAAAAAAGTCAGTCTCAATTTTAGTGAGGAAAAAAGCAATTGGAAAAAGTAACAATTCATGGTGGCCGGCAAGGGTTATGTTTTGAAGAGAAATGTTTTTAATTCGAAGGAAATGTAAAGAATTTATCGCGTAAACATTTTTGGTTGAAGATTCAGTTTTACCTATATATTTTACCCCGGATTCTTAAAATCTTCAATATTAACAATTATTTGTCTTACCTTTTTACTCATTAAAACAATTTGCCCAGTCGGCTGGGGCTGTAAAATACACCGATTGTACCTCTGCAGAGGGGTAAGGCGACCCTGCAACAAGTGTCCTAGATATGACTAAACAATCTGATAGTGTGGTTCCAGTAATGATGAAGCTTTGGAAAATGCTGAGTTCTCCTTCATTGCCATCGCTCCAAAGTCCACCCATGCCCGGAGTGGTAGCACCTGATAGGGTCCTATCTATGGGTCAAATAGAACTAAACTACGTACTTATGCAAAACTGAATTCTTTGAAATAGAACTGTGTTAACAAAAACTATATTTATACTAATCTAAATAGTTTGAATTAGAACTGTTTGACGAAACTGAATAGCTTGAAATAGAAATTTCTTTGACAATTAAACTATGTACTTGTCCTAAACTGAATTTTTTTTAAATAGAACTGTTTATTTGTATGAAAATTGATTTGGCATTAAATGATCTACAAAAGTCGATATGCCATAAAATGCAAACAAATTTTTTTAAACTTCTTATTTAGATAAGAATGTTCTTCATATTCGTTTCTTTCCTATTTCCTCCACTTACTACTCTCTTACTCTTTCTTCTCCCCCCCCCCACACCTTCCGCTTCATCATTGTCACTTATAATTTTTCCTTGTGGTTAGCTCGGCTTGAACCTATAACTGCCTAATCGAGTTTTCTGTAATAAAACTCGTTAGAAACGTAAAAGAAAAATGAGCATGAAACGTTTTTAAATGTACCTTTGTTTAAAAAAAAAAAAAAGTCTATATTCAAGACCAGCTTTAAAAAATACATTATTCAATCATTTTCCTATCAGGTGTTTTTTCTTTTGTGTGTGTGTGTGTGTATTTTCTAGAAAACTTAAAGATCCTCCCTGAATATGCAGATTTTCAAAAACAAAATGGCGGCATTGCTGCGTAGAAATAGAAAAAAGTGTAAGGAAGGAAAGAAAGGTAAAATTTAATAAGTATTTTTCCTTTCGAATTGAATTCAATTTAGTGACAGAATATACGTCATGTATGGTTTCTTTTAATATCTAATTATACCATAAACTGCCATGCGTCGTTTGTGTTCGTGCTGTCTCTGTTATAATTCCTTTACTTGTCTCCTCTTGAACACCGAATTAGAAACGTGGTTATAATCTAAATAATTTGATTCTTTTTCTTTTTGTTAGACGAAAGTGTTTTGTTAGTTAGGATAATGTGGCAGTACTTTTAACGTCTCTTAAAAGTAGGGCACTTCTCTTTCTATCTCACACATTATATATATATATATATATATATATATATATATATATATATAAAAAGAAAGAGAATTCCTGACGCTGATGTATAGATTGGAATTTCTGAAGAGAAATAGTATATAATCTGTGACTACCTTGGATCAGAGTATAAGATTTCTTCCAAATCTTTAGGATACATAAATAATTACAGCAGATAAAATACATCATTTTTTTTTTCAATAAGAAATTTCTGATTATTTCAACATTTGTATAAATTCAATAGCATGATTTCGACCAAATAGCAGCAATAGTAGTAATTTTAAGTAAAAAATATTAATTATCTATAAACAATTATTGCTTAATACCAAAAATTGGTATATAGTTATGTGGTTTCAAGTTCCTATCTAATAATTTTTAAACATCTATTTAATTCATAGATGGGTCCCAAACAGGTTCTATCACATCGGGTCAGAGTGAACCAGAAAGTTATGGTAATACAAAGCTACTCCACACTCCCTTGATGTCAATAACCGGATCCAGATTAGTTCCATATCCAGGGCACCCCTTTATGAAGTGGGGGACTCTTACCCCCTCAGATGATACAGTCTGTGTATACTAAGCTCTTACCCCGACTGGGCGAAATGAATAAGATAAAATTTGCTGAGAATTCAATTGGGGTGTTTATTTCCTGTGCAAAGGGGTGGTACCGTTAAAGTGCCTAGAAAAATTATATCAATAGAACAGCAGGAGGTTTTAGTGTTAAAATCTGTCAGCTATAACTCATAAAAATGAGACTATTTGGGGTTTTAGAGTTGAGCCCTTCGGCACTGCCCGATGATCCGACAGCTCAATCCCCCCCACTAATTAGTTTATACCGAGTAACACTTGTGTGGGTTTTATCTGGCATCCTAATAATTTCAAAGTGTTAAAAGAAAAAAAAATTTTAAGCACCTGTTACCTTAGGAGGAAAAAAATTATAATTCTAGCTAAAGTACTCACCTCGGCTGGATATGCGTTTCGAATGCAGCTTATTCGTTAACAACGTTTATTATCAATAAACAGTTTACGCTGAACGACAAGAAACAGTATTGCTCAACCGAGCTCAACAGGTTTGAATCTAGAGTTTTCCTTCTTCTAGACTAGTTGCCATACCAAGATTAAAGAGTCTAGTCTGCTCTACTACTTACTCATAGTAGAAGGCAGATTCCCTTTCACAAGAAAGGCATGAATTCTATGTGAAATTCAAATACCTTCGTTCAGGATTTGAAGTAGGGTTATTAAGTCCATTTTCGACAACTATAATTGTTACACCATGAGCGCCTCCAAATAGTAATTTATAAAATAAAAAAGACAAACTGTATACTCATGCTAAACTGAATTGTTTGAAAAAGAACTGATTATTTACATAAAAATGTCTTTGGCGTTAAATAACCTACAAAAAGGTTGATATGCCATAAAAACCAACCAACCAAAGTTCAACTGATCTTGTGTCATATATAGCCACTGTAGTGCGCGCGAGTGTGTGTGTGTAAATCCACTCTTATATAAAAATATTTAAGGATACATTGAAATGATTTTTAAAGACAAACAAATAGATGCTTGTTATACATACAGTTTAACTTCAAAATGAATACTGAAAGATTTCCTTTAACTTGAAAGCAGATTTATATTTGTTTACTAAAATTTTCAACTTCCTATCAAAATGTTCGTTAACATGTGTTTAAAATATTCCTTTTAACGTTAGCCTAATTTTTTTCAAAAGGTGTAAGGATCGTGTTTAAATGCTACACAGCTTAAAAATCCCAAAAGGGAAAAATTTTGTTAGATTCATACGTAAAATAAAAAAACTATTGACACTTAATCCAAGTTCGTCCTTGAAAAACAAAGGAATGATTATGACCGAGTGTTATGACCCAACCTACTTCTAGGGCAAAGGATATCTTGTTTACTACAAGTATTACGCGATTTTGATTATCCTCATCGTGGTTGTTTAAACTCGCTGCGTTTCGGCCACTGTTCCCTATGACCTTCTTCAGGTTACTGTAACCTTCCTTTCAGCAATTTCACACTGAACCCTCCATTCGATCCCTTAGACTTCTCATTCTGCTGATCCTGTACTAGAGGTTTTTGTTAATTCTCCCTTCGTTATGTCACTTCTCTTTCCACTGAATCTAGTCCCAGAGTTTGCATTTCCAGATGGAATGTCTTAATGCTTTTATCCGAGCTCTTTTTCCGTAGGAGACTTCAAAGACATTTTTTAAGAACCTTAAATTCAATGTCATTTTTGCTTCAGTTTTCAACCAGCGCATGTATGTTTTTTGGGGTTGTTTTTTTAGAGAGAGTAATTTTCTATAATACCCGTTAATATTCGTTTCGATTTGTATAATGTTCGACTAGAAATAAAATCCTGGTGTCTTTGGTAAAAAATAATAAAATTTTTATTAAAAACAAAATTGGTAGAGATTGTATTTTTATTGTTAGAAAATGCTTTTTATATAGATTTTATTATTAAGGGTTATGGATCTTCACCCGGATCTCAGTTACGTCACTAGTGCATTCCATATATTACATATATTGTGTGTGGCCGGTTGAGTAATTGGTTTCAAATTAGCATTTTTTGTGTAGTTGTTTCTCAAGAGATTTTAAAAACTGGGTCCGATCGAACACAATTTTTAAACATGTCTATTTGATGGGACGAGTGGACCTGGAACTAATGGCAAAAAACAAATACTACATATACCCCAAATCTTCAAAACTGGAGCCTCATTGTCAGTTACAATTTAGTGCCAATACCCGGACACCATATGTGTTGCAATAAAAGTAGCGTGAATATATCGGTCAGTTTAGGTTATTCAGTTTAATGGCATGATCAACTTTGATGGTTATTCAAAGCCAAGTCCTGTGTGTACATATATTGCATGATTTTTAAGTGAAAAGTTTCTAGATAACTTGTTTGTTTTTTTTAATTAGCTCATTTGCTTAAAAACAGTTAAATGGTTTCACATATTACTATTCGTTGCCGCACACAGATGGCTTCAAGTAGTGCTATATATATATATATATATATATATATATAGATAGATAGATATGTAATTTAAAAAAGAAAAAAAAAACACAGTTAAATGATTTTAAGCCTTGCTATCAAAACCTAATAATTCAATTTAATATTAATCATTTATTTGCACACAGTTAAATGGTTTCAACTATAGTATATGATTCGATAGTTCTATTTGACTTGTACACGGGAGTAATAGCCAGGAAGGAGTACTCTACAATCCTCAAAGCTCCAAGATTGAAATCTCACAATCAAATGCAGTTTAGGGTCATAAACAGGACACTCGTTAGAGAAGGGTCTTCATCCATCTGCAGCGGGGCAGTCTGCGTATTCACCAGCCCCAGCCAACTGGACTGAGATATATGGTTCATTTTTTAATAAAAACTGATTGCTATTTAAGAAGGAAGAAAAATAAATAAATAAATGGCGTGTACACCTTACAAACACGGACTCATTGCAAACAAACAATTTTTATGGGGTCGGGGTAACTATAAGGAATTTGCTATCTGTTTCAACTTTTATTGACTCTTAACACAAAAGAAAAGTACCTCCGTGCACCTGTAGAAACCCAAACAGATGTGCGTGCCTTTCTAAAACCCATACCCCACCCAGTGTTCCTAACACGTAGATGCGACTGCGTGGGTCTGGAATTCTTTGATGTGGAATCAAGCGACAGTAATCACAAGAAGGCAAATACTTCGCCTAAGTACTGGCCGAAATTCCAAATATTCCTGACCAAACACCGTTTTACGAAACAAGCATAAAGATACCGCCCATCTGATCACAGGTGAGAGAACAGATGTATACGGCTTCGGGGAACGGTGGTAGCTCGGTTAGACGTTTTTTAATGGTGGGTAGGTAACTAAAAAATAAAGGCTTGCAGCAAAAAGATTTTAAAATTGGTAAATTATGTGATGGAGGGGGAGGCTCTGTGTGCTTTTAGGAAATTGAGATTTTAATTTTTCTTCTTTTTATAAAACTTATAATGTAAGGATGATTTTTAAATAAATAGCTTCGGCCCAACATGACGATAAACAAGAATAAACATTTCTTCGTCTTCTTGGAATCATGCCAAAAAGGAAAGTCTATCAGTTAAACGATAACAAACTGTTTTTTTCTTGCAGAACTCATGGCACAACAATTTATTAAAATATCGAAGACTATCAGTTTATATCTATCAAACAATCGATATTGCTATTAGCTGGTCACCTTGCAGTAAAAATATATGTATACATATCTCACAAGGGAATACGGAAAAGTTCGCGGTTCAACCAATGTCTTTTTTTTTAGTGTTTTGGAAGGGTTTAAAGTTTAAGAAATGATGTGTTAGGTGTATTGAGCTTCAAGATGAACATGTGTTAGATGAGCTTCAAGATGAACATGCACCGCACCGTTTGACGTTATCCTCTGCTTGGTTGGACAAAAATAAACTTTTCAATATCCTTTTCTAAACGTATTTGTGTGTGGGATGGTTTGGTTGGTTGGTTGGTTTTGTGGCATATAAACTCTAGTTGAAAATTTTATTCCAAAGCCAGACTTTTTTGAAATTATGCTTTACTGTAACAAATCCTCTTCAATAATAATTTGTTTGCATACGGTGATATTGTTTCAAGCAATCTTATCAAATAGAAATCATTTGCGCACCAATCTATTTGACCCATAGATGGGACCCTAAAAAGGTAGTACAACTTCGGATCGGAGTAGACTTGGGAGTGATGAAAACGAGGATGTGACTCCAGACTCTTCAGAACTCTAAAACAGAAACCTCAGCACTAGATGTAGTTTAATATCATACCCAGCGACGTCGAAGAGAATCTTTTCTGAAGGCATTAGCACCTGAAGTAAAACCAAGAACATTGTCCAGTTTATCATTTACAGGATTCGGACTATAGTCCTCATTTGTATTATTATATACTCAACATTTCCTTCAATGAGCTCTTCGGCCTTCTTCCGGTGTTTCTTGTTGAACTCTTGAGTTTTCATGTCAAATTCGTGAGCCTTCGTAGAATTTCTAACCAAACCCTTTATCTAATCCATGAGGGGTTGATTGTTCTAGTTTCGATAACCATAGCTGAGCACAAGTGTAAGGCTATGTTAGGAATTCTTGTTATTTTTGCATATAGTCAAGATTGAACCTGCAGGTAATTCCACTAAGAGTCGTATAAATTGAACGCCTGTATCCGTTATGTCACGGGTTGTGATATTCCACTAGGTTCTTGAGTGCGAAAAAAAAAGAGACCTGGAAGTAGGCCGAAGAGCTCATCGGCGGAAACGTTGAGCATATTACAAGAATAAAAAGACCAATAGCCCGAATACTCTAAAAAAAATTTTTTTTTTTAATTATTAGATTATCAGCCACAACTTAAAATTTTCTGACAAATAGCATCGTCCAGGATGTATCCATTTCCTAAGACAATATAACGTTTGGCCACGCGCCTTCAATACATATGTATTTGCAAATTAGAAATGACTAAATTTGAACAAGTTGTCCTATTTACATGCTGCAAAACAGACAACCTTACCGTAAATGTGCGGTAAGCACTAGATTGAACTTTTATAGTGAGAGCGAGATTGTTAGTCTTTGAGAGAGAAGAGTTACTGCCCACCCCGACACTTTTTCACTCATTTTTTTTTCCAGAGAGAAAAAAAGTTCCATTGTGATTGAAAATCCATTTGGAGCTGGAAGTGGGAGAATAAAAGAAGGATTATTGTTGGACTTAAAAGTTTTATTACTTAATACCAAAAACAGACAGTAGCAAGAATTCTTTTTTTTTTTTTCTAAGCATTGGCCGAGTTTCCATGTCTGAGCAAAAAGCAAGAAGGAAAGGTGGGACCCAATTCTCGTCTCGGTCATGTTATCTATGGGCAGATGAGTATAAAAAAGAATTATGGGTTTACAAATCTTTAATCCTAAAATGCTTACCGTTAAGACAACCGAATCAGTTAACCCCAAAGCCATAAATCTGTAATAATAAATTGTCAAGTTTCTAGAGTATTTTTCCAACAAAATTATTTACTCAAATTCATAGCATCGTTATTCAGTATGTGTATTTTCCCTGGTTTTCAGTGAACTTACGTAATCTTTCAAAGAACAATTCCTATTTTTACCCTTAGAAACGTGAGCTCGTGGAGCCCCACCCTTGGCTCTTTAGTTTCGTGTATTTATTTAATGGCATATCAAACTTCGTGGGTTATTGAATGCAAAAGATATGCATGAAGAAAAACAGCAGTGATACTATTTAACCTCCATAGCTGGCAGGATAAGTAGGTTCATACCTTTCCCTAAGTGCATTCGTCCGAAAATGAGCGTAATACCACGACTGGAGTTCGAACTCTCACACCCAGATGTCACAATCCAGCATTTTAGCCATTACACCTTGAGGCAAACAGCCGAAAATGTAACATGCTTTAACCCGTTATTTAACAGCTTTAGAGTCATTAAAGAGATTAAAACAATTTACAGGCAAATAAAATTACATATAAAATATAATTTTTTTCTTGGCAACAGTGATGAAGAAATGGGAATTCACCGCTTGGAATTTAGGCCGCCCAGGTTCATCTACTGCTTGATAGCGGCACAAATACCTGCTGGTCAGGTTAAATAAATGAATCCATTCATTTAAAGAATTCAAAGATAACTAATCAAGAAATAGGTCCTCTGACCTAGGTAACAACATCTGTTCGAGTTTAGAGGGCGACACGAAGTCTTTCCGGCAAAAAGCGTCAAGCAATAGTAAATCTGGAACCAGGCTCGCTTTTATAAGTTCCCACTCCGAGTGAGTTCGAGTCTCATTGAGTGCCCCATTCTATCGGCCTTGTGCCACATCGAAGCAAAGAGCTTTGTAAATTAATAAGTTCCCACTCTGTTGGAGATTTAAGACGCGAAAACAATTTCATCCAGCATCTAACATTTGACTAAACAGATCAAAATTATGCAGATGTGATGCAGTGACAATTTCAGTGGGAGATTGTTCGCCTTAAAACAGTCGAAATCTACCATTTACCTGGATTTGAAATCCAACCACAAGCAAAAATTATATATAATTGCCGCCGACAACAAGTGCGTCCATTATATTCATGTAAATGGTAATCAACGGTTTTCAGCTTAAAGTAATAATATATACATATATGAGTGAGGGTTCTTTAAATGCACTACATGCCCCTTGTAAACTAATTCATCACAAGAAAAAGGTTTTTATACGTCAAATAAAAAATAAAATAAAAGCCATTTTCTTGTCTCCCACCAGCAAAAGACATAAAGTGGCTTGGCTTTGGTTTTTCATAATCTCCCAAAGTTTTAACTTCTCTTAATGCACACGTGCAGATATTGGAATGCGGCATTTAAGAGGACCCGGATAAAATATAAACTAAATTTCATTACTCTTTCTAAAACTAACAACAAAAAACATTTCGTATATTCATTGCTTATTTTTAATGTGCAGATTTATTCATTAATGCAGTATTAAGTATATACATATTTAGCGAGATATATATATATATATATATATATATATATATATATATATATATATATATATATATATATATATATATACACACACACAGAGAGTGGAAGAGAAAGGTGAAAAGCAATTTGGTCCTGTATCTGACACGTGACTAAACATGATTTTCTGTGTGTAATATTCTATCAACGTCAGTTACCTTCTATACAAAATTAAGTGCATTGTCATAGATTTCGTTGAAAAATAAATACTGGTATAATTTGTCTTCATCAATAAACAATGCTCTTATTAGTGTACCCACGTATATGCATTCATTATATATAGGTTAACTGGTGGGCAGCAATTTCCGTAGCCCACTCTGCAAAAGGGTAAGAGTGTCCTGGTTATGACACTAAGTCATCTGATGGCGAGGCTGCAGTCCTAGAGATTTGGAAAATGTAGAGTACCTCTCTATTACCATTACTACCAGGTCCACTCTGACCCAGAGAGGTGGTACCTGTTAGGGTCCCAACGAGTGGTCAAATAGAACTGCACTGTGTACAAATGTATCATCTCTGGCTTGTTTAAAATGTTAAACTATTCGTTTACAAATCGTACAAGAGGTTTTAGCTCTAAATTACCTACAAGGTTTGATAAGAACTAACCAACCAGTGCTGTTGACCACGTCTCAACCGTTCAAACTAACATCTACGGTATTTGATGACCGCCCCACCCAACGGGCATGTGTGGCACAAGGCCTTTTTTATAGTGGGTCCGAGCACAGGGCCGTAGCCCACATGCGCCCAGCATTACCAAAAATGCCTACGGCCCCGTCGGCATTCCCCTTATTAGGGGAGTCTCAGGCGCCGGGCGATGACCCCCGCCCCGAAGGGAAAACTAGCATCTACAAATCCTGTCACCAATACCGAGCACTATTTATAAATCCAGCAAACATGTATATTTGTGTGTCCTTCAAGTGTCTTTAATCATCTATATATTTTTCATAGATAGCCAAGTCATGCTTAAAGACCTGGTTTCCACTAGATAACCAAGGTTAAGTAACGATGAGCCAGCTCAGTCCTTAAATGAGTGACTACTCAGGAATGGCCGAATTTTGATCACGAGAAATAAAAATTCAAGTAGCATTAACTTGTTTTTTTTTTTTCTCTCTCTCAATAGATCAAAATCAACCTTTCAAAGCGCGAATAAATTTTCGATTTTATTTAAAATGAATTAATATTCAAAAATGTTTTATAAATTATTCACAGGAAATCATATATATGGTTATATTGTGTCCAAATTTATCAGATAAAGAGGGAAAAAAAACAAGTTTTTTTTAAAAACGTGTTTAATACGTAATCGATATTAGACTGACAAAAAATTTTAGAAATGTGCTTTTTAGATATTTCAATGTTCATTAATATAATTTCTGGGGTTATAAAACAAAACACTTATAACGAAATATGAGGGGAATTTTAGCAGTAAGGTCAGCGTCTCCATATTTTCCCATGTCTCGCCGAATATTTCACATGTCAAGTTCCTGGCATTTTTACGTATGCATAACAGATGAGTGTATGCCTAATTTACAAATAAAGTCTTTTTTAATTGAGATGTATGTATAATTCATTAGCGATCCCTAAATATATTTCTTATTTTGGCAATCTGAATTTTAAAAAAAATAAAAAGTTAATTTTTTTCTCATAATTTATAATTAAAAAGAAAACACTCCTAATTTCTCAAAATTCTTAGTGGCAATATATGTCACACTGAAAACTGTATACATCATTAAACAAGATTTATATTTCTCACCCATATATATATATATATATATATATATCTCACATTGCAGTCTTTATGAGACCTGCACGTAAAAATACGAAATGATTAGTCAACGCTGAAAATTAGGAATACTAACACATACACACACACACGTGTCATAAATAGAATAATATTCCAGTTTTTGGTAAATATTGATAAACGATTAAAATCTAATTTTTTCAAATATTGCTATGCAGTAAAAATTTTGCTTTTATCCAGTTAAAACAAACCGAAATATTAAAAAACAACAATCTTCCTTGCATTTAACTGAAATCTGTATTAAAATGTTCAAACTGACACTTAAGTGTATTTTAAAAATTAATTTCAAAGAATTAACCAGCAACAATTTATTATTTCTAACCCCATTCTTATCCTCAATAACAACAAGTCGGTGCACATGCATACATAGACACACACACAATATATATATATATATATATATTATATACACACACTCGTCTAATTAACAACTTTTTAAGACCGATGTTCACCGCAAAATCAAGAAATATTTTTGTCGGCGACCATATCCTAAAGTCAGAGTGGTTCCTTACAAGCAGTAAATGATAAAACACCTTTATTTTGCAAAGAATTTAGAGTCGTTCATTACGTATAGAGTATCTAATCCAGTAAATCCGGAGTTGGGAACAATTCCAAGCAGAACAATTACAATATTCAAGAATAGCTGTAAACCCTTTCCTCTGTTAAATTTGAAGTATGATGAAACCGGATGTTCCTTTACATGCCAAAATAAGTTGATACTTATTGCTACTCGATTTGGAAGGGTTACGTTTATGTAGGTAAAATAATTTTTTTTTTTTTTAAGTCTGGCTGTAAATATGAAAGAATTATTTAAATCCATTTTCTTGTTTAATCTGAAGAAAGCCTGTTCATTTTTTTAGAGGATTGATTTATATCAATGCTTTTTAACAGGATGGAAATAAATTTATTATCTTAATTTGACCAATTGTTGCTTAAGTAAAAAAAAAAAAAAATAAATAAATAAATAGATAAAATTATATAAGTAAGTACGCTTTGCGTATTGTAATGGTTAACGAGCTGAGGTAATTCCTTAATGAATAAAGTGCATAAATATGAAAAGATAGTATACTGAAAAGAAAACATTTATGTAAAATAAATACTACATACAAGAAATAATTTCGTAAAAAGGTAGAAATTTAAACATCAAAAGAACTCAGAGTGAGATTCGTGATCGACTCATACTCGAGTACCTAGAGCAGATAGATATTTTTATCGCATAAAGATTAGTGTTGTTTTTTTAATCCTGTTCTGTTTTATTGGTGAAATCGATGTCAGAATTTTTAATGCATGGCAAAACGCCAGAAATTATTTCTTAATAAGCGTATGTTTTATTGTGAAAGCGATTTTTTTCCTAAAAAGACAAATAAAATTTTATCCTAGCAGTCACTCTCACTCAAAAATACAACCGCAGCTGTTTGCTGTCCAACTGTAAAAGCATCACTTTTGGCAACAGGCCAGCTAACTATCGGAAATATACAGATATACAAACATAAATTTGATGGGCCGAGTACTAAGGCTCACGTAAGTCTCTTCTATTCTAATGAATATATCATTCAATATTTGATTCAACTCTTTATTGAAATTAAAAATTAAAAAAATAACTATGCAAATATTGTTTGAGAGAAACTTGCAAAAATGTTAAAAAATAAATAAAAATTGACTGACTATCAAAATATGGGACCAACAAGTCTGTTTCCAGTTTTTGTCAAAAGATAACCTTAGTTCAAACCTCATTCAAGGATTAGGTAGCGAGATCACAAACAAGCACATTGTAGCAAGATTTTTTTTTCCTAGCGGAAGAGCGTTAAAATGCTCTAAGTAATTCCGAATCCATCTAGTAATTTTATAGTGATAGAACTGAGTCAACTTTCGCGCTCGTCCCAGTCATTACTATTTCTAAAAAAACAAACTCCTTTTGAACGAGTGAGAATCCTGCAGGTACGGCAAATCCGACAAAACCTCGAAACTACCCAATAAATAGTAATACTATCACGGGTCAAATACTGCGGAAAGTGCAGTAGTATTGAGATTTCGTCACATAGTCTCCAGTGATAATTAGTAGTGATGATAATATAAATTTGGCTACAGAAACAAGACGAAAATTAAAGTTATTTTTTTAAATACCAGGACCTCCCCCGAGAGCTACGAAAAATGTGGAATATAACAGAGCAGATAGCATCTTTAATCACTGGCGAGTTTGGAATCGAGTCAAAGGTCCTTGAGTCTGGATTGAATGACCCAGACTTCGGTGTGTTTGATTTATGGATAGCTACTGATAAAGATGCTGAAAATTTAAGTAGGCCTGCTGTCACTTGATCTCTAGCAATGAACAAGCAGACGAGATATTACAAATGTTATAAAAATGATTAAATAATGTAGGAGTTCACCGGTCAAAATGCTTTCAGAGTTAGGGTTTAATATGAATGAAAATGTCTAGCCGAGATGTTTTCAACTATATTCGGATAATTCTGGCTATTACGAAGAGACGAAATTTTAAAAGTGGGGAATGAGTGAACTGTATAAGAAAGAGTAAATATATTTAAAATAAATAAATAAAATAAAATTAGATTAAACAGAAGTGCAAATAACTAAGAACACACACTTTTGGAGCCTTGTGCCCAATCATGTATGTAATTGATATAAATTATATACACTCATCTTGATCGAAGTTGTTAGCATTTCAGATAGTATCAATAACCCTAAGAAAGGTATGAACCCCACAATTATTCCATCATCTATGAATGAATAGTAGAGCAAACTGGGCTCTTTAATTTTGTTTGGCAACCGATCTAAAAGAAGGAAAACCGAATTCAAACCTGTTTAACTCCGTTTAGAAATATGACCTTGTGTCACATCCTACTCGTGTGCAGGGTTTCTCTCTCCCTCTCTCACACACACACAGAGTTAACGTGAAACTTAAAAGGGAGGAGCAAAAATTATAGTTTCGTTTTTTTGTGTTATTTTTGCTGTAATCCTGGTAAGATTTACAAACGACTCACTGGAAAGCAGTGCGGAAAAGGGAAGCTACAGAAAATGAAAGTGACGTAAAATAAATAAATAATAAATAAAATGGTGTGGGTATAGCTTAGAGTAAAAAGAGAAAATGAAGAAACTGGAACGAAGATAAATCATTTTTAAAATTTAACAAGTAAAAGATAACTTGAAAAAGATTAAGTATTTTAAAAAAGATATTAAAAAAAGATATAGATATATTTAAGATAAATAAATATAGATAAGGGAAAGTAAAAAATTGAATATACGAAATGGATAAAACCAGACGACGGCTCTTTACAGGAAAAAAAGTAAACCGGTACGAATTTTCTCTAAAAATAAATCGTTAATGAATTGAGAGGGCTATATAAAAACAGAAAAGCTTGTTGGAAGAATATTTATATAAGTATAAAACAATATCGCTTTCTTTTTACGCAAAATTTATACACAAAAAACTAACTTCACTGTCATATTGTCTGATTTTTCCATACATCAATTTCTTGCCGCTGCGTCTTTATTCTGTCCAAGTGACCGTTTGTCATCACTTACAGTGATAGTTTTATATGATGCATTTCCGTTAGGGTATCTAATGTGGGTCATAAAATAAACACGTAGGGGTTTCATTTTCCCCTCGGGAAGAGTCATGAAAGAAAGAGGAAGGTGTTATCTATGGAATTTTAACAATTGAAAGTGTAAAAATATTTAGATTATAATGATTTTATATACTAAGTTCTTTTTAATTATTATATAGACCAGTAATCTAACGTTTGTTTTATGGAAGCATATTTTATCATCAAAGCCTGTGGACATTTGGATATATATGGAGGTCGGCTAAAAAATTCATAAGCTGACCAACATACTCTCAGACAGTAGCCAAAAAGTTATTTGAACTTTACAGTATATATATTATACACACACACACACACACACACGGGAAAAGTTCAGCTGTTATCGGCATACCCAAAACAGCTGAATCAGTTTCTTCAGTTACCACTAATTCACCTGAGATAGGCATGAATCCACACATTGCATTCTACCAAATATATTGACAAAATTTCTTGTCTCTGGCATCCTACGATGGCCAACGAAGAAAAGGGGCGGTCGAGAACTACCGCCTTGGCATTATCAACTAAAATATCGTTACTCTGATTGTCAGTCTTGACACGCGACTTTATGTGCGTGTATAAATATCGTATGTCAGACAGTGCTTTGTAGGACAGACTCGGCTCTTTAGCCTTGGTAAAGCAACTGGTCTTGGAGAAGGGAAAACTAGAATTCAAAACTAAGAGTCGTGGGGCAAGCAAGCCCACCACATAAAATCCTACATACCATTGAAATCGTAGTCCCATAACTGACAGGCTGTGGCCTTGTATTTCTAAAGAGGGTCTGCAGAATGCAAACATCACTCAGTACCAAAATGATATTATAAAGTTTATTTTACGTAACATATGCAATATTTCAATAATAAAATAGTTTTCCTGATACAAGCTCACTTGAAGATTGAGTGCGTGAAACACAAAGTCGTTATTTTTACGATTTTTTTTTTATATAATATAAATATCTTAATATTGCTCTGAATTCTTTTGTATACAGTACTAAATTTTTACCGATTTTAGGCAATTTTTAGCAGTAAATTCTGTTTATATATTGTATTATTCCCGGAAGAACGGTTTGCCCAGTCGGCTGGGGCGGTAGTATACACCAACTGCACCTTTGCAGAGGAGTAAGACCTCCCAGCAAGTGTCCAGGATATGACACAGTCCAGCACGTTAGCCACTACACCATTAGAACTCTCCCATAAGCAATATGGAAAGGATCAAAGAGTATCTAGACCTATTGTTGATTGATTTTTAACGGCATGTTAACCCGTCTACGGTTATTTCGTACCTAGAGGTTATAATATCGCGCTAATTATTTACATTTTTGGTGCAGTTTCTTAAGGGGTTTTATGGCACACGGTCCAATGAAATATCTATAGTTTTCAAACTGATCAATTTGACCCCTAAATGAAACCCTAACAAGACCCCCCCACACTCATCTGGTCATAGTGGACCTGTCAAAATTCTGAGTATTATAGGTGCTCGATACCTCCTTGCTTAAAACTCATCACTATAAGGTATTATCAAGGGTAAGTGGAGCAATCTAAGGAAAGGTGTAGCGTCATACCCTGCACCTCGGTATTGTAGCTATTGAAAAGGAGCCTTCAGGTTGCCCTCGACTACGGTCAGCAGCTTTACTTGTATGTGCGTGTGTGTGTGTATATATAAAAATTTTCATTCATAGTATATAAAATCCACTTTATAAAACAAATTTTGATAAAATCGATAATTGACCAGTTTATTTCTGGAAATAAATTACAGTTCCTTCCGTTGTTTCGTATAAGCAGTTGATTCCACCTAAACAAATGGATCGTTCTTCTGTTTCCGTTAAATTTATTGACGTCCAACATTTTTTTTTTTTTGGTCATTCGTGTTTCGCGACCAGACCATCATAGCTTTTGCAATCGGCATTCAAGAAACAACGTCTTTGGGTTGGCAGCATTTCTTATACGTTCATTCACAAAGCGATATATATCGAGATACATTTGTTCCATCACTCTTCGAGTGACTGCTAAGTCTTGCCATTTTTTTTCTTTTTCTTTTTGTCAATAGCTATGTTTCACAAGCATATTGTATCGCTGGTAGAACTGCGCTGTCGAAGAGGCGGTCTCACGTTAAAAGCTCTTCGATTATTTTTCCCCCCAAATGTCTTATTCTGTCAAAGACTGCCCAACGAGTCCTTTTCCGCAATACACATTTAGGTTTCCATTTTTGGTTGCTATTGATTTTTTGCTCTAAATATAAGGGTTTTAGTTTTTTTTCACCATTATATAAATACGTCTTTTTAAAATGTATTTTCACAATTATTTCTAGGATAATAACTAAGTTTAGAAACAACAATTCATGGCATATTTCATATTTAAGGCAACAGCAAATCATACTTACAAAAGGATTTAAATGATTATATGCACATAGAGAATATATCTGTTAATATAGTTTTCTATAACTATAAATAAAGAGTGCATAAAATTTGTGATCCTATTTACCAACCTCTCCGCTCGGGCAGGATATGACACAAGGTCAATTTTTAAGCGGAGTTTAATAGGTTTCATTTCAGAGTTTTCCTTCTCCTAGACTAGTTGCCTCACCAAGGCTGAAGAACCTAGTCTGTCCTACTATTTACCCATAGCTGGAGGGAGAATAATTGGATTCATACCTTTCCCAAAGGTATTAGTGCTATGTGAAAGGCAATCATTCTCGTCCAGGATTTGAACTCGAGTCGCCGTGTCCATTTCCCACGACGATAACCATTACACCACGGGCATAGTGATAGTGCATATTTAACTTAGTTGACCGTGTCTACGTTTTGAGAGAGAGAATTCAAATCTCACTTAAGATTTATACCATAGATAAAATTTCAAGAAAAAACCATCAATAAAATATTAAAGGTGTAATACCCACACTGGTCAATTAGCGATTTTATCGAAATTTATTTTGTAAAGTGGATTTATGAAATAAACTTTAGGCGAAATTTAAATTGCTTTTGTTTTTAAACTACTCAGAGGCTAGGATTTGAGATTATATATATATATACACACACACATACATAAGGTTAGGAATTTAATCGACCGAATGAAAAGGGGGGAAAATCAGATTGACATTATTCGCCAGATCTGATTTTAAAATGCTTTTATTTCAAAAACTGATCTACATAAAGGGAGATAATCGGAATACTATGCAATTTTAAAATTTAATGATACCGTTAAATTATACATACGGAATTGCGAAAACATGTTTAATCAGCGTACTGAATACAACAGAGTTTTTGTGGCTGCTTAAAAATAATTTCTAGAGAAAAGGCATGAATCCACACATCTGCACTCTACTAGATAACTTGAAAAAAAACTGTCCTTGGTATGGGTGATAGAAGAAACAGAAAACTAGAGTTTAAGTAAAACTACCACAATACGGAAAGAATTCCTCCCTATGAATCACGTACGAATGCTCTTAGAAAAAGAAAAAAAAAGGCATGAAACTAGCTCATCAAATAGGTCACTTTAAAGATTACTCACTGTTGCTAGTAGAATGAAACCCACAACAATCTGTTGCACATTATTTAAAGGTGCCTTTAGTGTAATGGCTATCGTCGCATGAAATGGAATCGGTGTCCAAATTTTAAATCTTGGAGACCGTTTCACTTCACACTAATCCCCCTGGAAAATATAAAAATCCATTTGGTCGCTTCCCCAGCAATAGGCAAAATTGTAGGACAGACTGAGTTCTTTAGCCTTAGTTAGGTAACCAGTCTGAGTTCAAACCAGCTATACTCATTTTAAAAACTGACCTTGTGTCACATCCTGCTTGTGGTGGAAGGGTGAGGTAAAAGGAAAGAGATATTACTAAATAACTTTTTTAGCTGAATGAAACGCGATGAAAGACTCCGCGCCTTAGTCATTTAATAATCTTAGGGTAGTTTGACACATGGCCAGAAGTATGGGGCCCCGAGAGAAAATAAACTCATAATTAAGGGGACTAAAGATACAGAAGCGTCGCCAAATCTCTTAAATCATTGAATAATTTAAATCTTTCGTTTGGTTGTTTATATATTGAATGAGTGCATTTAAGTATTTAATACTGGTACAGAGTACATGAGCAAATGTACACGCATGTAGATAGGGGTGGGCACTAGATATATTTGTGTAAGCTAAACGAATTTAGTACATTGTTTGAGGGACTCACTTGCTTTGCTGTTTGGGTGGTATTTGCAGCAAATATTTGTCTTCAACATCCCCTGAACGAACAAAAAGGTCAGGTCGGAGTCGAAGACTTAAAGAAATCTTGGTGCTGAAGAATGAGGGAGGAAGGGGTTGCAAACAAACCTATATATTTGATTGAACATAATGGACTCTTTTTTTTTTTGTCTACATGTGTTTTTGTTAATCTTTTCGAATTGCCGTATCGATCTAATGATATTTGGCGGGAATTGGTTGATAAACCTTCCATAATTAGTTATTTTCCCCCCAAGTACTTTCTGCCCAACAGGGGAGGATGTATTACAAAAGTGATGTAACTTTATGTATATTACTACTTGTCAACCAATTCCCGCCGAATATCATAAGATCGATACGGCAATTCGAAAGGATTAGTAAAAAAAATATGTAGACAAAAAAAAAAAAAAAAAAAAAAAAAAAAGTGTCTATTACGCTCAATCAAATACGTATCCAAGAAGAAATGCTACACACACACTATATATATATAAGCACTATAACCCAACAAAAATGGCAGATATGAGCTTCTTTATCAGTTTATTTGGCGCTTTATCACATATAACCTTTCAGTGATATTTAATGCTAGCTCCCAATTATATATATGCATACACTCACATTTTATACAGAAGATTTCTAAGTGATTAGTTTATTGGTAACTTTACTTTTAAAGGAGTTCTTAAGCTCATTTGCTTGCACACAATGGTTTCAAGTATTCCTATTTTACCCTAACAATTCTGTTTAATATTAATTATTTGTTGACACACAGTTTTAAGTAGTTATTTAACATTATTAATTCAATTTATCAAGTATTACTGTCTAATATAAATCATTTGCTCACAGAAATATGGAGTCAAATAAATTATTATAATTCTGTGCAAATGATTGAATAGGTCTATCTAACTCATAGATAGGACCATAACCGGTACTAGATGGGCCTGAGAGTAATGGCAATGAAGAGGTACTCTACATTCCCTCAAGCTCCAGGACTGGAGCCTCACCATCAGGTGCTGATTACTCAATACACTAATTAAGGGGTGTCTCTGCTGGGATGCCGTCCGCGTATTCTAATGCTCCAACCGATGGGAGGATTTTTAAAGCAATACACTTATCAAATTCTCAAAAATCAAAGAATAAAGTAATTATAATTTGCAACTGAATGATAATTTTGTTGAGTGTAGAACATATTTTTATCATCCAAATTTTCGATATATCGGAGTTAAGTATGAAACCCTATTTAGAATCCTTCAATCTTTTCTGAATAAAGATATCAACATTAACCACTCTTACAATCGGAATATATATATTAGCCAGTGGCCTAATAATTAGAGTGTTCGCCAATGTCCGGGAGACCGGGATTCAATCCTAGGTCGGGTCATACCAAAGACTAAAAAAAAAAAAAATGGTACTTGATGTCGCCTTGCTCAGCACTATAAGATGAGGATCAAGGGTAAAGTGGAGCAATCCTGGGAATGGAGTCACGCCCTCCCCTACAACTTGGTGTTGTATCTACTGAAAAGGGAGCCTACGGGTGACCCTCGACTAAGGTCACCAACTTCACTTTATATATATATATAATATGCGTGTGCATGTTAAAATTATACAACTAAAGTTTGTCTTTCTTTGTTTAATGGCATATAAACCTTGAAAGTTTAATGCCAATGCCACCCTTGAAGAGGGACAGCAGTGATACTATTTAACCCATACATAGGGAGATAAGGGGGTTCATGCTTTTCCCCAGAGGTATTGGTCCGAAAGTAAACGTAATAGTGTGACTGGAGTTCGAACTTAGTAAGAGGCCGTACTCCTCTCCTTATTACTGCACTTCTAAAGTTTCAGGTAGGAACTCTTTTCGTCTTACCGATTTCTGAAGTTATCTATTTTACGTCCGGTCGATTATTATACGTTATTGTAACTCCTTAAAATCCAGATTTAAAAAGTTTATTAGAATAAATTGAAAGAAGTATACACCCTTTCTAATGTCAGAGTGGTTCTATCTTTGATATTGAACACTGTATCAAGGGAAAACCACCAGGGAGTTGATTTTACATTTGAACATTTAAAATACATCTCAGACAATTAGGCCGTAAATATTAGTAAAAATCAACATAGAATTCTTCCTACCAAACAAATGATTGTAGACTAAACAAGCATACAGTATAATAGCAATCACAAAAAGACTACAAAACCTAAAAGCCATGATTTTAAAATAAATAAAGGCTACATAAAATGAGATAGAAATTCAACCTAGAAACCGATAACCTGAATATATTTAACAGCCATTAGATATAGAAACAAAAAGGTTATTAAATCGCAAATGGTTTACCAACTTTGTAACGTTTGCTATGTGATCAAGTAAAATATAAAGTTTAACGGGGCAAATTCTATCGAAAAATTATAATTTCGCCGATGTTTCTCAGCATTCAAAGAGAATAACATTAACTTTAGCCTTGATAATGACCAGGGATTGTGGAAAGCATCTTGTTTCCGATCAAACCTATAGTTGTCTGCGAAGCAAAAAATTAAATGACGAACTTGTCTATTTTTTAGTGAAAAGTATCAACAAGAAAGATTGAAATATATATTACACAAATACACACACGAGTGTGTATCTTTGGACTAAGAAAAAAAAATCTTTCTGCCTATTAAGACATTTTATTTTCAAGAGGAAAAATCGTAATGTCAGACTTTCAATATTGCTTTACAGTTAAGTACTATTTGCTTAAAACTTTTTTATCTTCATGCGAGGAAGTATGATCAGGCTCTCATAATCAACCAGCTAATTCATGTTCTATGATTCTATGATAGAATCCCTCATCGGGGCTGCTATATTCTACTTCTGCTAAGTGTAGGACATTACATGCTGGAAAGAAGCATCAGAACTTTCTTTTTAAATCATAGTTACAATAAACATTCATAAGTATGGTAATACAGGATAATTTCTCAGAGTAATAAAATTGATTTTGGAGCCTCATTGGCCAAGTGGGTAGAGTGTTCGCCAATGGTCCGGGAGACCTGGGTTCATCCCAGGTTGCGTCATACCAAAGACTTTAAAAATGTTACTTGATACCTCTTTGCTTAACACTCAACAATATAAAAAGGTACGTATCGAGGGTAAAGTGAACAATCCAGGGAAAGGAGTGGCGCCCTCCCCTACCCCTCGGTGTTGAAGCTATTGAAAAGGGAGCCTTCTGGTCACCCTCGACTACGGTTGCCAACAACAATTTCACCACCTAAACAGGATGATACAGCTTGCTTGAGAAACACGTGAGCCTCTCTCCAGTGGTGAAAAAAATAACTTGAATATCTGTCTTAGTGAGTTTGTAAACTTTTGTGACTTGCTTTTGAGTGACTAATTTTATAGTATATATATATATATATATATATATATATACATACATACATACATACATACATACACACTTATTTTATTGATACTTTATTTTTTTATAGTTATTCTTGTGTGGGCAATTGTTTATTGAATTTTATTGTCTTTGCGAGGTTAGAAAAATACTATTTTTGATTTTTAGAGATCACATTTGCGTTTTTCCTTGAAAGTGGTGAGTCAACACAAAGCCATTATACTTCAGGCACTCAGTTGACCAGCGGTGTTGCCGCTCTTCAACTGGTGTATTCGAGTTTACCCCAACCCCCCACTCACAAATATCTTTAGTTTGAATAAATTGTTGTGAAGAATAATATTTTTAATTTCTCATAGTCGGAATCATAATCTAATATTAGAAACAGAATAAGAACTTACGGTCAACTCACGCTGAAAGCACTGGTTTCAGTCAGACCACCAATCAGAAACAGACTTTTCTGTACTTAACTGAGTGACCCCTTAAGGGCATCAGGTACTGTCTTAACACTCTATTCTTCGACTCGGGCATGGTGAGGCCTAATGTCAAATTTTTAAGCAGAATTTAACAGGTTTCAATTCAGGGTTTTTTCCCCTAGACTGGTTGGCATACTAATTTTGTTAAAGTTTCAGTCTGCCCTACTATTTACCCATAACTGGAGGAAGAACAGTTAGATGCTAGATAGTCCAGGTTTTGAACACTTAGCACAACATCCATTCCTTACGACGATAACCGTTACACTTATCGGTCACTGTAAGCAACTTGAAGCCAATGTGCAAGTTTAAGCAAAGCTCAGCAAATATGTATGGGATTGTTATATTGCTTTTTTTTCTTTTGGTCATAGGGTTTTTGTAAATACAGGAATAAACTGCAACAATTGTATGATGTAGGAGAGAAAACTTAGCTTATTTTTAATTAATATATTCAGATTACAAACTCTTCTAAAAAGATTTAATAAATATACACGCACTATATATATATATATATATATATATATATATATATATATATATTCAAACATGATTGCAAAAATTAAATAGAGATTTTTTTTCAAGATGAAATATTGATTATTTTGTAAATCAGTATATGGAGAATAAAAACCTGTGTGAAACATTTTTGATTATCAGATATCACAAATATTAATTTATCATCGCATTTTACATACATACGATAACTCTTTCATATATAAGTATTGTTGAGGTTTAGAGGTATCACTTGTTCACTTGGTGAGTTAATGGAGGACAAATATTGCCGTATTAATAAATAGTGGTCAATGATAGAGCTTATATATATATATAACATGGTAGTATCTGCGATCTTGAGTTTCATACTTACGCATATATGAATGTGTGAGCGACAGCAAATACACAAATATACTAACATTCAAAAGCACAGAAAATTTGGCACACATACACAAAGAAAATCCCCCATCGAAGAAGAGAAAAAATGAAC
>OY757916.1:37864281-37899281 GCA_963585895.1 Sepioteuthis lessoniana | reverse complement strand
AGGCGTCCATCGAAATGGTAACAAAACGTTGAGATTTTTTTTATTATTATTACCGTCATTAGGATGACACTAATATTTCAAGGTACCGACAAAAAAAAAAAAAAAAAAAAAAAAAAGAAAAAGAAAAAAAAAGGCCAATATTCAAAGGCGGTAAATAGACAAACAGACGTAGATAGACCCAAGAAGGGAATGGCCAACAACCATAAAATGTAACTGTTAACTGGCTGGTATCGCAAATCATTTACCACTAAGCAGTGAATTCGATTCTCACAAAGTGCACGATGTTCGTGGAAAATCTAATCTCTGATTAACAAATCGAATGTACTAAATTCCTCCAGCTCACGTGACACCTTTTTTAACCCTCATGTAACTACCGAAAATTTACACAGTCAAAACTTATGACTTAAGATTTCACCTGATGATCACAACCATGGAAAGGATTGAGAACTTTCCCTGGCCAACATTTTATGTTTTGTTTTGTTTTACAATTGTAATATAGTCACATACACGCGAGAGTCATCGTGGCATAATGGTTACGCCGCTAGACTACGATCTCGAAGTAACCGAGTTCGAACCTTTATTACGTTCACTTTCAAACTAATTCCTTTAGGAGAGGTAGGAATTCCTGATTCCTAACTATGGGTTAAAAGGTATCACTGCTTTTCCTCTACTAGAATGGCTTTGGTATTGAATAACCAGCAAGACTTGATATGCCATTAAACCAAACCATACCTTTACATACACGCGTACGAATATAGACCGAAGGACAAAATGCAGAAGAAAAAAAAACATGCCATGTCGGGAAAGCGAAAAGAAATAAAATTTAAAAAATACAGAAAGTCAGTTGGAAGCTGCATGATGGCTTCCATTTTGTATACATTGTATCAGAGAGTACCTTTCCAGATGAAAGATATCCAAATGTTGTATCTGATCACCCTTTACAAAACACAAACATGTTTTATACGAAACAAAATGTTTGATAGATGAAGAGAGGAAATACCGACAGTTGGCTTCACACAACTAAAGTCACCAAATCTCCTCCCTCGGCCTATTACATACGAAATAAGTAATTGAAAAACTCGTCACATTTTGTTAACTCACTTAGAGCACCAATAGAGTAAGCATATAACAGGATAGGATAGGCGAGGACACACACTCTAAAATTATTAAAAATACATCTAAATCAGTGGTGCGAAAAAAATGCAATCGTTGGCAAATGTCACTGAAAAGATCTTTGATGAAGCAGAAATTTGAATATCAATAGTTTTTTTTTATCGTTCATTCATTTAGTGTATAAAATCGAAAATTGTAACAATTTTTTTTACCATCCTGTTTCTTTCACCGCCAAATTAGATTGAAATTGTTTAATAATTTTCTTTTCAATTTTTGTGCAGCTAAGCTTATACTGGTAAGATTCTATCTTTAAGCCTTTCATTAAAAAATTTGTTCTTTCCAAGGTTAGGATATGCAAGAATATGCTTTGAGTAGGACGTTCTAAGGGTTAAAAATGAAACTGAAGTATCCCAATGGGGATTTAAGGAGTTAAAGATAATCTAAATGAATTTTTCTTGGATTACGATCAAAATGATCGGTAATTCTACAGTAAAAAAATTCTTATGGTCAAGAAAGATTACCTAATTTAAGCAGTGATGAGCCTTGGGTTCTGTAAACAGAATGAGACCTCTGTGCCAAAATAAGCAGAGCTAAGTAAAGTCTTTTCTGTAAAATTCTGATTTTATATATCAGGCGAAACTTAGCAAACCTTTTTGACCATGAGAATTTCTTCTGTGAGATTTTATTCCTTTTTAAATATATATATATATATATATATATATATATATATACACATAATAAAAAGGGGGTGGACACTGCTCTCTTCAAATTAAGCTGTTGCTGGAGCCGTTAAAATTAATTCCCCGGTTTCAACTGCTTCGATATAGATCTTACCTTTTATAAAAGATCTCAAAGAAACCATGTTGTTTTGGTGCCATATGACATACAATTTTTCAAGGGCATAGACAAAAAAAAATATCACTGATCGATAATCGAAATCATTCACAAAGATCTACCAACATAGCTCAAACCATAACACCACAGAAAGTGCTCTTCAAAAAAATTAGTAGTAAGGATCGAACTCTGTACTAATTGATTTTTGTGTCGAGTTCACAAAAGTGACAATAGTTTATTTTTGTTAATCGGTAATTTTTACAAATAAATGAGTAAAAATTACGTATATCCCCACACACCCATAGGCAACCAGGTAGGTATATGTGCTATCGGTGGAACTATAAATGTTGACGGCATCCCTTTCAGAGGCGTAAGACTCCATTAAAAAAAGAAATAGCGGGGGGTTCTCTGTATCACACTGAACTGCATCTGCAGGTGAGCTCTGGGAATGTGTGGTCACCCTTCATTGCCATTACTCTAAGTTCTTCTCCAATCCGGAGTGCTTGTGGTTATTAGGGTCACATATAATCAAATAGATCAGTCTGAAAATTATTAGTTATGATTTCAGTTAACTATTCCTTTTTAGTACTAAGTATAAATTATTCGTTTTAGATTGGAATATATGTAACCATAACTCTGTAAATTACTAGTATTATTAATAATAACTAACTATCTGTATATTTTTGAGATGAGGCGTTATTCTATACACATTGCGTACTGCTATACTCAGGTTATTCGCCAATGGCCCGGGTTCAGTCCCAGGTCGAGTCATACCAAAGACTCAAAAATGGTACTTGATGCCACCCTGCTTTATAAGGAACGGATAAAGGGTAAAGTGAAACAATCAAGGGAAAGAAGAAGCGCTCTCCCCTACACATCGGCGTAGTATCTATTGAAAAGGGAACTTTACTTTGCTACTTATACTCATTTTTGGTTAAAATACTCATGTCTCGGCCGGTGTACTCTCCTGGAGAAGACCGGAGAATATAGCCACCAAAACATAGCAGTCTGCCACATGTAGAGAATAATAATTAATTGAAGCTATAATTGTTTTAAAATTATGATTCGTTGCTTGAAACTGCTTGCTTGCAAAAAGAAATTCGACATTAAATGACCCATCAAAAGGCTGACCGTCCTAAAATAAACCATATAAGTATGGGAAGAGTAGGAGATTTTCAAAAAAAAAAAAAAAAAAAAAAAAAATTATATATATATATATATATATATATATATATATATATATATATATATATATATAATTTACAAGTTTATCCGTAGTGTCAAGGTTCTCAGTTACCCCCCCCCCACACACACACACACGCCGCCATTTACATCTTGCCTTTTGTTACAACTAACTTTTATATGAGAATCATAGATACTATAAAATGATAGAAAAATATAAGAAGGATAGTAATTGTAAATACAGAAGTTGTTTATTTTCAAATTTTTGACTAATATCAAAGATTACTTAAGATTGAACGCCTATATAATTCAAAACATCAATGAGCATTTTCGTTAGTTTTCCTGTGACTCTACAGTAAAGTGAAATTTTTAAAAAATTTGTAAAGATAAATAAAGTCGCACCTATCATTATCAGCAGAAAAATTATCTACAATTCATAGAAAGAACCACCATTTTGTTTTTTTTTTAATAAAGTTCCACTTTTATATTATGCGTGTTTGTATATATATATACACACACACACACACACAATGTGTGTGTGTATTTATGCATAAATATAGAAAATGATATATATGGGTCTGAATGTAATTTGTTAATTTATCGCATATGTTACAGACATATTTATCATCGGTATTATTATGCAAGTCTGTAGTATATCTGAACTCACCTAAGGTAGATAGATAAATAAAAGATTAATATAAACTGTCATATAACGATTAAGAAACGAATCTCTTCAAACTGTTCATGAATAATATTAACGAAAACCCATGAGATAAAACATAAGTGAAATCGCCAACTATATAACACAAGGGAATATGTAAAGCTCTCGGCCAAAACAAAAAAAATATTTTTAAATTTTTATTTATTCATTTATTTTAGAGTTAAAATAAAATGAGAAACGATATTTTAACAGGGAAGAAAATTGCAATATTTTTTAAGCACCGTTACTACGATTGTAGTTTTTTTTGTTCTTTTTTTAAATATTTACCCATTGATACTATCGATATTCCACTCAGAAAACTAACAAAAAGGAAATGTTTTCGACGGTATCGAGATAAATTAATAACTAATTCTATAAAATTTTTGGAGTCATTCTTTTTGGAAATTGTAAGAAAACAGTATTGTTGGGGTGAAGGATCTTAGGATTTTACAACTTGAAAGAAAGGATAAGGCACTATTATATCTAATATAAATTTTGAACTCGCCAAAGTAACGAATTATACTACCTTTGAAGATTATTATTAAAACAAGACAAAAATGATTAACATTTTTAAATTATAAGAGGTTCCGAGATTAATTGTTTTAAATAGAAATTACTTTCATATTTAAAAATATATTTCAATTCAAAATTTGAATATACACATATTTCAATATAAACAAATACTATTCTTATATCTAAAATATACTTTTTTCATATTTTTGTTGGATATTTCATTTCTTGTAAAAATAAAAGAAATATTTGACAGGTGTTATATGAGTAGTAAATTTGATATTCCCAAAATACATATTTTAGAATTCAACACCAAAATCTTCGGAGTTCTCAATTCACAAAAATATAGAATAATATCCCAATATATTAGCAATATTTTTTTAAAATTCAGGCTAGGTGATAACTAATTGCTCAGTTTCACGTCTTCGATCGTCACCAGGTAATCAACTTTTCTGCATACATATATGATACATTGGACGCCCATTCATACGGCCTTGTTCCACATCTAAGCAAAAAGCTTAGTATCCTCTGTGTAGTAATTTACTAATTGAATAAAAAGATTAAATTCATCTTGTCACAATGGAAATGCTTAAACCTCACAATACAGTTATTAATCTCTTTGACTAGCTTATTAACCATTGCACTTTATGATGGCTAAATTTTTCTTTCAAAGTATAGTTTCAAATGATTTAAGCTTTTTTTGTACATATAAATTTTAGAAAATTTTCAAATTCATTTCCCCGTTTCTTTAGGGTTTTTTTTTTTAAGTTCGTGAATATATATACATGTTGCTTTCTTCGTTATATCTTATATATTTTGAATCATTCTACGCGTTCCTTGATAGTCAATCCACTTACATTGGCGAGGCAAAGCATTTAACATTTTCCCTCGTGTTACATCGACCTTAATCGTTATAACTCGGATCTTTTTTTCATCTTGAAAAAAAAAAAAAAGGTACTTGCTGACTCGTTACTTCCCAAATCATCAAGCATTGCTTTGAGGATTTAAGAGAGTGGGAAGAAAAAAAATGGCTCACTAGACATTGTTGATGTAATAGGTATTTTGTATTTAAGAGGTGGCCCAAAACCTATCTTCACATTTCCCCCACATAGTTTTGAAAAATTTGTCATATGCAGACAGATATTTCATCAATCGGTAAAACTTACCGAAAATAACCAATATTTCCCCCTGGTTATTTAATTTAGAATTTTGTTGTAAAATGAAACCATAGGTTTGAAAATCACAAAAGAAGTTTGGATGAATCTACACTATTTTAGATAGATAAATGAACACACACACACATATATATATTATATATATATATATATATATATATATATATATATATATATATAAAAACAAACACGCGCACAGACAGTACTTTCTGGAATATAAGAGCAAGGTATTTGGGGACCACCACTCACTCCAAACTCTTCCGAGCTGCAGCTGTCATTTTCAAATGTCAATAGATAAGCTTCTAATCGTTGTTTCAGGGAATCGGATGCTGTGTGATATTGGTATAGAATTATTTCAAAAATGCGTTTTATATGCCGATAAATAAGGCATGCAAAGTCCTGAGTAGAAACCAGCTGAGACTAAGTAAAATAAGTAATTATCAAGAAATATTACTTCAGGTGTATGTGTTTTAATTCTTTAAGGGTTAGTTAAATCTTTTTTTTATACCCAAGCATTTTTCTGTTAATAAGAATGCAAAACAAAAATTTCTTTAGTGCGGTTAAAAGAAAAGTGATTCAGGCAATTAAAAAAAAAAAAAAAAGCCTTCATAATCCAGTTTAAAACTTTGGTAAGAGTAAACCAAAGCCGAACGCTTTTAGACCTTATTTTTCCGATTAAGGTATCATTGGGGAACGAAAAAAAGTTCCGGTAAACTAGCCCCCCCAAAAAATGGTCAGTTTACCAAAATTTTTCTCGTTCCCCATAATAACTGCATCGGAAAAATAATGTCTAAAACGCTTGGCTCACTCTTATTGCGCTTTTAACCTGGACTATAATTTACTAACTCAAGATCACACATGTTGAGAAATTAATGTGAATCGAACCCCTTAAAGAAGGGGGGAAAAAAGTAATGACCCGTGAGACCTACGTGTTAATCACTAGTCTATAACAAGAAAAAGGGGGAAAAAAATTTAAATGTTTAAAAACTTTTGAATAGTTTCAGACCTCTTACATTTTCTAAAAATTAAAAACATTTAAAATATAATAATCGTTATTTTTGGAAAATAAATATAAATAACCAGTTAATGCTAAATTGACTTTTAGCATAATTCAGGAAAATGAATATATGTGCGTATGTACTTTAAAAAAAAAAAAAAAAATACGGATGGTTGGTAGAGAATGTTTTCTTTATTTCTGAATATTGATAGGTCAATAGAAAATGTCTCATCATTGACGAGACTAACTTAACTGCTCAAACTTAATACTAATGTGAATTCGGTTCTCACTGAGTGCACTGAGCTTGCGGGCTTCTGCCATACTAAACAGTGAAAATATTGATAAAAAGAGACAAATATTGACAGACCAATACGTATATGAGAGACTTATTTTTCAAAGAACTATGATAATACTAGCTTTTGTTGCTATTTTGAACTGAATTTATTTTTTCAAACAAAAACTATTTATAACTAAAAGAAAATAAAAAAGAGCGCGGGGCAACGCAAAATTCTTTTTCTTAAAATGATGACAATCTTCTAATATGGAAATATAAGATCTTTTTTTTTTTCCCTGCTTCACCTACCCAAGATATCAATATAAACTGTCCATTTCTATTGCAATGGAAACCACTTTCGCAGTTTTCGCATAGTCTAAGAATACAAACAGAAAATGTGAAACACCTACTGAAGTGTACACGTACATTTTCGCAAAAAAAAAAAAAAAAAAAAAAAATTGACCGGTACTTTTAAAGCTTTTCGTACTAAAACCTACCCAGAGACATGAACAGACAAGGAGAGAGATCGATTGAGAAAGGGAAAGATTGAGAAAGAATGAGCGAGAGAAAGAACGTTAAACAGTATGAGAGAGGGTTTAAGAGAGAGAACGCGAGAAAGATACTGATTGAGAGACACAGAGGCAGGTGAGAGAAATTAGGGATATGTAAAAATTCCGAGTTCTATTTTTCTAAGAGGAAAATTTCTGACAAGAAATGTCGACAATATTAAAAGCCACACACATACACACAAAAACGTCGTACTAACAGTTTAACTTCCTTCAGCCTCAACCTCCATATAAAACGAAACATTGTTTGCTAAAGAAAATGCTAGATAATGTTTTTATAGTAAACACATCGCAATGTGACCTCGCCAAATATCAGATTTGTTCTGTAAACAGAACCGAGGAGAACCTGTAAGTTTTTATATTTGACTTAAGATAACGATAAGTATTGTTCACAAGTCTTTTGTTGTAAATACTTCTGCATACATATACAAATGTAAGGACACTGGGCGCTGTCTAGAATAGCTGCCAAGAGCAATAGATGATAGAGACGGATGACGAGTCAGGGAACTCCGTTTTACAAGCATGACTTGAGATTTTATATAATATAAAGAAATGTAAAATAGAATTTTCATATTAAATTCTGGCTATATTAAATTCAGATCTACCAACACGGAGTAATTGTTTATAGAATTATATTTTGTGTAAATTTTTTTTTTAAATAGCCTAGAATATTTAGTCTAAAAATGTTGGACGAGGATATTTAGACTAAAATATTAAGACATAGTAATTTTTTACGGCACTTATATAAAAATCTAAATTTCATTTTATTTTAATCACGATGTCTGCTTCTTCAATAAACAAATTTATTTCACCAATATTCCCGGATTCTTTGTTTTTATTCATTTATTTTATTAATGAGATATTGCTTTTCATTTTGAATTAGTCTCTTTTCTTTACCGTCCTTTTTCCTCTATGTGTATATATATATATATATATATATATATATATATATATATATATATATATAATCTCTGAACCCACCAATACGACCAACTATTCATCTACGCAGACAATAACATGACAAGGTTATTGGTACAATACTATTAACCAAGAAACGTTTCCCTGGATACCATAATAGCCCGACAAATACCTTCAACTATGATCCACAAAGAGAAAAAAAAACTTTTATGGATTGTGATATAGAAAGGGTTTCTACATAAGTGTTGATTTATAAAGATTCTTATTGTTTGTTTCAATTTTTCACCTAATTTTCTTGCAAGATTGCGAATGTTTGGTCCAAGTTAGAAAACTTAAAATTTTGAGATTATATATCTCAGGGTCCAATTGGTAAAGAAGTTGCCCTCAGTTTTACTCCAACGCGCTTTAAATCATATCGATTCATTGTCTTCAAAGGAATTAAAGTTTCGTGGTCTTCAACCAAATTTGTATTAATAATCACTAGCGCTATATATATATATATATATATATATATATATATAGCAAGTGATTATTAATTGAAGACAATGAATCGATATGATTTAAAGCGCGTTGGAGTAAAACTAAGAGCAACTTCTTTACCAATAGGGCCCTGATACAAGGAAACTAGCTTGAAAGAAAACAAAACAAGGTTCCGTGGGCTTTAACCAAATATATAAAATCTCGATCAGCAATTTCAAAATCTAAAATTATATAATTTTGATGAATTGTCACTGTACGATGTTGAATCTGTGATTAATAATAATCACTGAAATAAGTGCTTTGACGGAGAAAAAAAATCTAATAAAAAATAAATATTTATCGTGCCAAAAAAAGTTTTTTTATCATTAAGCTACGGATTTATTGATGTTAATAATTGTGATGATATACAACTATATGTAAAAATATCTGCTATAGAGACACAAACATCGTGTGTGTGTGTGCATTAACAATTGGTAAAATAGATGCGTGTGTGAATGACTGAAGTTTAAACTCACTGGAAAGATAAACAATTTTTAAAATAATTGTTTTAAAGATATGCTGCCTCTTACTTCAAAGAATATCATTTTACTCCTGTCCAACCAAAGCTTGCGCCGAACTAAGGTCAAGTTAATGCATTTGCAGGATAAAATGTTGAATAATGTTGAAAATTTAACAATCATTAAATTGTCCCCCAAAATTACAAACACCTGTTCTATTGTCTTTGGACATTACGAAAAGAATTTTTTAAATAATTATCAAACTGCGTTCACACACACACACACACACACGTGTGTGTATAGGGTGTGGCTTTTTTTATGCAGGATTTATTGTCATTCATGTCTCAAAATAGGAAAAAAAATTAAATATTGAATTAGCAAACAAGCCAAAAGGTAAACGGTAATAAAGACGTATTCAGTCCTCCCCTTTTTGCCGATCTACAAAGGGTCTCTTCCCCCCCTTTTTTTTTTATTAACAATGTGGAGAAGCAGGGCGTTTTCGCGTCATTCGCACGACAAAAGGCTTAAAAAGGTAATAAAATAGCCAAACGAAATAAAAATAAATGCCAAGAGTACATTAAAAAAATTTTAAACTTAGTTTTGTTAAATTATGTGTGGAATGCTCAAGATTAGAAATACAAACGATATATATATGTGTGTGTGTATGTGTGTGTGTACCTTATGTGGTTTCTATGATCACAAGTATTATTTGGAAAAAAATTCGACCAGCTTTACATAAAATTGAACTAAGTATCAGAAATCTTGAAAGATGAGAATTTTTTTTTTAAATTGTTAAAAGATCTGTGGTTTTCAATTAAAATTATAAAAATGATTAAAGTTTGTAACTAAGAGCATGCCGTGATTTTGAGATCATATATATATATATATATATATATATATATATATATATATATATGTGTGTGTGTGTGTGAATGACTAATTTATGCATTAAAAACAATTACTCAATATAGACAAAATTAGCCTGGATATTATAACATTGTCAAGACGATAAACAGTAAATTTGTGCACATTATATAAAATTAACGTGATGTATATAAGATTATTTCTTGGAGATGAAAAATACTAATTCCTCTTAATGCACGAAGTTTATTATTGGGTGTAAAATTTTTAAACATACATCTTAAAAATCTAAATCGTTAAAATTTAAATTTTAGTATTAATTTCTTTTTCGTTTATTTTTAAACGCTTTTTAAAGTATTTATATTGAGAAAATATTGATAGAATTAATTTTCAACGTAAATACTTCAACTTCAAAAAAAAAATTCCCAAAACAAGGGATTAAATAACACCAAAATTTATTTAAGAAATGTGGTCGCAACATTTCAATCTCATAATCACAACATATATAAGTGTGTGTGTGTGTGTGTGTATATATATATAAAGTCCTAAAGCAGGTTTCACTTAATTTAGATTAATTTTAAGACAAGATTTTGGTGTACAGTATCCTAGAGGAAGCATGAAAAAAATATTTCAGAATTTTTTTTCGGCTTGAAACAATTCAATTAACATTTTTAAAAGGAAAAAAACCCATACTATATATATGTTTATATAAGAGGTTTACGGTTCTAACTAACTCACTTGGTGAGTTAATCGAGGACTAAATGTAGTACTGTTAAAGTGTTCAATATCAATGATAGAGTATTTTGTGTGTGTGTGTGTGTGTATATATATATATATATATATATATATATATATATATATATATATATATACACGTGCGCGCAAGAGTTCTCAGTGGTCTCTTTGGAAATTTAAAAGACTGGATAGTTTGTTGGTTTTTTTTCCACTGGAATATATATACCCTCACCGAATAAGTAACCCAAGTTTTCCAATATTATGTTCCATTGGTACATCTGACGCAATGATTTCACATATATTTCCATATTTTATCCGTCTCAAAATAAAGATATAATAAAACTATTTCCATATTTCATCCATCTCAAAAAA
Source organism: Sepioteuthis lessoniana (assembly GCA_963585895.1). Taxonomy (NCBI): domain Eukaryota; kingdom Metazoa; phylum Mollusca; class Cephalopoda; order Myopsida; family Loliginidae; genus Sepioteuthis; species Sepioteuthis lessoniana. The sequence continues at coordinate 37,888,067 of OY757916.1, read as the reverse complement.
AGAAAAAAAAAATGTAAATTTCCTTTTCAGTTTAAGTAATATTTCCTAAGTAATTTAAGGTTTGAATCTCAGATACATATACGCGTGTGTGTGTGCGCGCTAATATTTAAAAGTATTAAATATCTTAAATATGTTAAGAATGTTTTAATTTTACTTTTAAAAATACTTAAATATGCTAAACATTTAGTTTTTATAATATACACCATTAGCTGGTCGTTTTGCTCCTGAATTAAGGCTATCCCGCACTCTCCTCAATATTTTGCCAACTTCAATAGTTTAATTTTTAATTTTTTTTTTGTTTCTTAGTTTTGAAATCTATAGTTTTTTTTTCTTTTAAGATCCTCCAAACCATCCCAAGTACTTCATTAAAAGAGAAATATTGATTCATTAAATTTTCTAATAAGAAAACGCACACAAAATTATATATATATATATATATATATATATATGACACACACAGTTTTCACTCCTTTAATTTACGTTTCCCTTTCTTTACGTTTGCAAAAACTAGTCTGCGAGCCTGTATTAAAAATCCATCTAATTTCTCAAATCCCAAATAATTTTAAATTCTGTGCGATTGCTATTTTGAAAATTATTTAACTATATTTATCATCATTGAAAATAATTTCGTATATTTTCAATTTTACTAACCAAGATGGAATTACTAAACCGACGTGTTTGTGTATATATATATATATATATATAGATATATATATATATATATATATATATATATATATATATATATATATATATATATGTGTGTGTGTAATGAAATTGAACAGACATGAAAAACAATGTCTTCAGAAGATGATTTTATTTATTTGCCAATGTTAGACGTTTCGGTTTTTATACCTTTATCGGGGCGTCCGCGCTATTAAATGAAGTGAAAAAGATGAAAAAAGGTTTTAAAACACTATTTTCGTTGGTAGTGTTCTATTTCAAGTTCGTGTGATGTAATCAGCGTTCAAAAATTGACAAAAATCCATATCACACCAATCTATGTTGATATTAAAAATATTTTGTTCATATATACTATGAACATTCCATAACATATCCATCCGTCTTCATCTGTGTTAGCCATATTTTTATTTCTGTTTAATCCAACTGTTTATCTAAGTATATACAAACCATGAAACCAAGTTATTTTAAATAAGGGATTTTGTAATTTTTCATCACTAATCGGACCAAATAAAGAGATAACTCAAAATAGAAAACAAAAAACAAAAAAACCCCAACCTCTGATAGTTTTTTTTGTTGGTTTCGAAATGATACTAGATTCAACAAATTGCCGGTGTTTTTTTTGGGGGGGGGTATTTTTTTTATTACGTATAATATAAACTGTAAGTTTTGGAAACTTTAAATTTTTGATTAGTTTCTAAATTTTTTTTTTTTTTTCTAAAGTTTAAATTTGATCATTGCCGTTTATGGACCTAATCAGAAGAGGATGGTTGGATTTATTTGAAATATATACTTAAATGCGAAGCATGAAATATTAGATTGTTTTTCAATTGTCTAAGTTAACCAAGATATAAATAAAATATATAATTAAAAATTACTGAATTAAAAATACAATCCTGACGAAAATAATAGTCTTGATGAATATTTTAAATATCTAACAAATATTCTGAAATTCTGTGCAGTAACTTTTATTAAACATTATTCGGATTAATATCAGCTTGCTGTTTCATTTTGTTAGTCTTGTCTTTTATTTTTAAACTGAAAAAAATATAAATAAATAAGTCATATTCCATTGTCCCTCGGTTTTTAAATGTATCTAAAATTAAATAGATAAAAGTCAACGTTTGAAGAGAATTTTGAAACAGCCAAAATTTTGCAGAAAATGTTTATCTCATTGGCCTATGAAATTGAAGAACATACGACCCTACTCACACACACACATATATATTATATACACAAACACATATATAATTACACATGTACATACACTCTAAGAACTGTATATAAAAGATATCAACTAAACTTAGCCGAGTCTGGCTCAGGCCCAAAATGAGGGAAACTTACAATTGACCAATTTTTACTTACCAAATATCTAAGCAGCAGGTATCCTTACTAATAATCAAATATTTTTGTTTTGGTTAATATTATTACAAGGCAGGAGGAGTCCCAATAGTGTAATGACAAACGTGCTGCTCTGCAACATTTTAGTAAGCTACTTCGAACTCCATTCTAACTACAATCCATAGAAAAGGTATAAACCACTATCTCTCCGACAATAAGTCAGAAAGTACTACTGTTCTAAAAAGGATGGCTTTGGCATTAAATAACCCTTGAAGATTGTCTTTGTTTAGTGTGATATCAAACTTAATATTACTACTCAGTCCATGAGATTTTATTAAGTGTAAGCAGATTAAGTTAATATTTTTGAAAAATAAAACTTTAATAAATACACTTAACTATAAAATTCTTTTTTAAATCCCGAGATTTAAAGAAATATAATATGGTATTATAAATATAAAACGCAAGTTCTTTAATTATTTTTACCGATAATATCAGAAAAAAGTTATTGACAAGATAAAACGGAAAATATTTTTCTTCAACCTTTACTAGGTTTGAACTCACGACGGATAAATGTTTATATCTTAAATAGTACTCCAACACTTTTTTTTTTTTTTTTTTAAATAGGTAAGTTTTTTGTTGCTCTTTTTTTTTTTTAAAAACACACACTTTCAATTATTCATGATAAAATTATTTTTTTTTTTTATTGTTTCATAGATTCATTTTATTGTTAACATCCAGAATCTGTTTTGTTATATTCAATCTTTTTTTCTCGATTCATTCTATGAATACCTCTCTACTTGAGTTGTCTATGGGTGAGTAAAAGTCTTCCGTCAAAATTAATGAATTCTACATCCTTCTAGCATTCCGGACCCTTCACCCAGCACTTGTTATACTTAGGGTGTAAAAAATCCATTTTTTATGTATACTTTAAATATATTTAGACGATTTTCAGAAAACACCATTTTTAGACTTAAAATTTTTTTAAAACTGCCTTAAGAATCTTTCATTATTATAATTAAAAGAATTGTAAGAAATAATATACAACACATCGGATATATTGACGTCTGCCGCAAACAACGTATGCGGAGATCAATAAATTTTATTCAAACTTGTGTATGTGTGTAAAATAACCTGATTTTGCCAAAGGTGTTTGGAAGACTTAAAATAATACGCAACTATGCAGTAAAAATTTTCAAGTAAAATAGATTTAAGAAAAAAAAAAAAAAGATCTGAACTGAAATACGGAAATTTACTAAGCTTTTTGCTTAGATGTGGCACAAGGCCATATGAAAGGGGCACCCAATGAGACCTGAACTGACATACGTATAGTGTAATTTTATAATACTTCAATGTGTGTATGTGTGTGTGTGATGTCTATATGTGCAACCAGAACCCAGCAAAAAACACCACATCATAAGCAAATATTTATAATCACTGCTCTTATATTTCAATTGCTTTGTGAATGAAGCAATTTCCTGTCCAAATTGAAAGCAAGTGATAATTTTGTAGGGTCTGGATTTACGCTGAACGTCATTTTTTTAAAAATTAATCAATATAACTGAGATAACTATGAAATGCTTCACTCCTTCCTAAATAGAAGCATCAGTATCATAATGGACAGCTATTACGAGAACCTAACGATTTTACGGGTCGTCTTATATGAGGCCTCCTTTGGGTCCCCACCGTTGTAGTTTGGATAGCGCACTAATTTTGCCAAGCAATAGTGTAGCGAAACGGATTTTTAAGTACACTCCAATATGTTGCCCTTGTACCAGACAACTTTATAGCTTGGTTGAGGTACTTATTTACCATTCGTTAGAGTTCTGGTTATTAAAATGTTTAATTCTGATTTTCAAGGTTAGCAGAACCTTCCCATTTAGGGAACATGCGGGACATATATACTTTCGTAGGCACCCGTGGTGTAATGGATATCATCGTCAAAAATGAACACGGCAGCCCAAGTTCAAATCCTGCTCGCATTTCACATTGTGCTTCTACCTATCGGAGCAAAGAGCGGGCTCTTTAACATTGCTACGGCAACCAGAATTCAAAGCTGTTAAACTCTGCTTTAAAAATGGTGTAGCGTTTTATACTGCTTGTGTGGAGGGTTTGATAAACCAATGTAATACATTTCCTATACTTATTTCGCTTTAGAATAAAAGATTTTATGAATGCTGATTTTCAAAGAAAACATTGTTACCTCACTTTAAAAATTTGAATGGCACAATCTACCTACCTAGCTCTTTGTCTTCTGGCCTTTTACCACACACACATGTGTATGCGTGTAACGACCCGCAGAATATCACACGTGGTTCGGTCAAGATTAAAATAGAAAGCGTTTTTGTTAAGGTTTAAATAAACACTAATACCCTCGAGAAAGGTATGAACCCCTTCATCCCCCAAGTTAGGGTTTAAATAATATCAATGTTAATCTATTTGGATGGCTATGACATAAAATAATCAACGAATGTTGACATGCCATACAAACAAAGAAACCAAATCAAACAAACATGTTTTTTTAGGGGGATTCCTTGATGCAAGAAAAAAAAATTCCTTGCAAATTGTGTAATGTTGTGCGAATATAAATCTAGAATTCTTGCCAAGGTGTCTAAAAAGTTTAGACCTGTGTGAAGATATGTTGAATTCCCCACATATAGTCACCGAGACTATATGTAGGTAATTCAACATATCTTAAGCAAAAACAGTTTCCCTATCCTAAAGAGAAGACAAATAAATAAAAAAAACAGTTAATCTCACTGGCTACGACATAAATCTAATGAATTTGAATTTGTTGGTTTAATCATAGATATAAGTATTCATTCATTTATATGAATACAGTTCCCATAAGTTACTGCAGGGATTAAGATATTGTTTACTTAATATCTATTTCAAAAGAGAAACAAATTGCTGAAATAGCCAGAATTTAATAAATTCATATCAAAAGAAAAAGCAAAGTAAATTAATAACAAAAATAAAGTTATTAAAATTCAAATCATTTCGTGACTTTTCGAACGAGGTATGCGTTTCGCTTTTGCTATTTACAAAGTACGCGTGTAAGTTTCAAATGTTTTTGTTTTTTTTTTAATTAGTTTATATCCTAGTCAGATATAAGGCTACAATTTTCGTGCACCCAGATAGTTTTGAACTCTTACAAAAAAAAAAAAAAAAAAAAAAATCGCCGGCAGAAACTCAAATAATCTATCATAAAATTGTATTGCATATTCAAACTGGATTTTTAAGGGAGTGAATCAAATTACATGCCTGACAGTTTCCGAAATTTATATATCTATATATTTTTACACATTCATTTCAAAAATATACAAAGACTTCAGAGGCTGCATTTTCAGGTGTATAGCAATATAACGGGAACTTGTAAATCCTGTTGATATCGGGGAGTATTGCTGGAGTTACTTTTACGGCCATTGATGTCTAGCTTCCTAAATCAGCTGATTTCGTATCTGCACTAGTAGAAACATCAAAGTAAACGCTGTAATTGCCGATGTATAAGTCGAGCCACTGAGATACCGAGGAGCTAATTAAGGTTGAGGCTTTATCCGTCGAATAAATCGACCCCCCCACACACACACTTCAAACTAGTCAAGTTTAAAAAGTGTGGAATTAAATGAAGTATTGTCATTTTCACTGTGGAGAGAGAGAGAGAGAGTGTGTGTGGGGGGGGGGGTAAACTGCTGGCTTTCATGCCTGAATATAGGGCTATCAAAATTATTTTGAATGAGATTTTTATTTTTCCCGTGTGTGTGTTTGTGTGGAAAAATAAGTTCTTTTAAGTATCGGTTTTAGTATTAGTATTTATCTTTTTCAATATTTTGAATAGTAACTATTAATCCTTTTCTTATTCAAATGCTGTTTTCTTTTTATTTTTAATGTATGACAAACAAATCGTAATACATTCTTCGAAACATCTATCACACACTTATCCCGAACGAAAGGGAAAAATAAAAATCAAAGGAAAGAGCAATTAAACTCTCAGTCTTTTTACTTCTCATCACATCTCCATTCGTCCATCTCTCTTTCCATCCTACCCTTCAATATTATATGTGTGTGTGTGTGTCCTTCATCTTAAAGTTAATTTCCAAGTGGGTCTTATATTTTGTTATGCTAGATCTGATTCCCACCCCACTTTTCCTTTTTACAACACTTGGTGGAGGGAGAGACCTGTTTTCCGCTATGGGGTTAACACACACGCAAACGAACACACAAACACAAAGGACAAGAGTAATACGGAATACTGCCCATAATAAATGTGTGTGTGTGTGTATATATATATATATATATATATATATATATATATATATATATATATATATATATATATATATACACACACACACTACTCTTCCGGGTTATGTCAATCTACTGAGACATTTTAGTTAGGCTGTCTTATGTTGAGGTGGGTCAACTTATACAGTAAATTTGAGACTATACCTAATTCAACCCCCCACCCCACCTGAAAAATTGGAACATTTACGCTGGCAGAAGTACATATTTTTATGTATGCTTGTGTTAGCATACCATTGGCCAAGCTGGAAAAGTTTTCGCCTATGGTCCGAGAGACCGGGCTTCAATCTCAGTTTGAGTCATACCGAAGACTTAAAAAAAACAAACTTGAAGCCGCCTTGTTTCAGCATTATAAAGTACGGATCAAGGGTAAAGTAGAGCAATCCAGGGAAAGGTGTTGCACCCTTCCCTACACCTCAGTATAATAGCGACTGAAAAGGGAACCGTCGGGTCGCCCTCGACTACGTTTTCTAGCTTTACTTGTGTATTCTCCCTCCCACTAATATAAAGGTTCCTAAACTTCACAATATAAATAAAGACGATTCATGCAAAGAAAATATTTGTAAATTTTGCAGTTTCATATTAGAATATATCTAACTGAGCATAAGCACATAAAAGTATTGATACGTGAATAAATTCCGATGTTAGAAACATTTTACACTACAAATGTTTACTTTTAACAATTTGCTTAGTGAAAGCACATCATTCAAATGGAGAACGATAATTGTATTATACACAAATAGTTCCAGATCAAAATGCAGCTAATAACAGCATGGCAGTCTACGAACTCATGGATCCACCTTCGTATGAAATAATTCTTACAATGTGAAATTACACAACACCAACTTCAATGGCCCATAACAGGATAGATGATTAAGATTTAACGCTAAAGCTACTCCTAACCCGTAAAATCTTTACAGTGTACCAAACGCTGAGCAATAATATCTCATTTGTTTGCGAGTGTGTGTGTAAAATGTAAGGCTGTGTGAAAACCCACGAAGCAGACTTACAGTTACGATAGACAAAAGTTTAATGCCGGTTCATCGGACCATCATAACCGTGAAGCTCCAAGTCATCAGTTTTTGTCCTGCCTTACATTTACTCATGATATGATAGAAATATGTGGAAAGTAGGATAAATCAAACACTTAACTCCATTTCAGATGCGTGATATTGCGTTAGTTTTATTTCAGCTCTGTCTGAAGAAGTTCAATAAAATGAAACGAACGAAACATCACGCATCTGAATTAGTTAAGTGTTCGATTTATCTAACTTTCCTTATTTCTATCATACAGTCAGATAAACTACAATCTATCATTTCAATACAAATTATATCTACGCTAAGGTTAGTTTACCAATGTCTATGCTTTTGGGCAACTAATAAAGCCAATTTTCTACGATTATGCAGCAAATCTATCGACAAATAGGATATAGGGGTATGTGCGTGAACAATGTTCCACTGTAAAACATGTTTGTGTCATATAATACTTTTCTTTAGTGTACTGTGCGTCTCACCTGCAAGGTGAAAACGAGAAAAAAAAATTAACATTTAATTTCTCGTGAAAATTTAGAGTAATAGTGAGATGTGATGTATAGAATATAAGCTTATAGAAAATATTTGCAGGTAATCGTATAGAGAAACAAGAAAAATAAAATTAACCAAATATTTGAAAGCTCTATTACGTCCTCGACTATATAGTCCAGGTTGAAAAAGTTTGACTTCAGGTTACCCTATCAGTTCTTTTAACCTGGACTAATATTTATAGGAGATTATTTGGATTCCGATCGATACAACTCAAAATTTTCAATCACACACTATTTATGGGAAAAAAAAAAAAAAAAAAAAAAAAAAGCCCATCAAAACACTCAGCAACTCTTTCATGGTTGTCGATTAAAACTCCTTCAGAAACAATATCAATTTTAAAAACACGAAACACGTTATGAGAAATTCTAACAACAGTCCTTGAAAAGGATTTAGGGATTAGCCGAAAGCGCTAGGAACGAACAACCATTCGAAAAATTCTTTCATATGCCTTCAGTCTCGAAAAGATTTCAATTGTACATGGACAAGAAAAACCATATTGAAAACTCACGACACGTTTCTGGTCAGTCACCTTCAACGAAACATACATTAAAGAAGGATTGCAGCCCAAACACGTGTGTGTTCACTGTATATATTTTCATGAGCTATTCATGCAGTATTTCACAAAGAAATATTTATCTAATATGACACTAGAGGTATTTCTTTACCTACGAAATGACATGTAAAGATTTTTCTGTCATCAAAAGGTCTTTAACAGGTCGGAGCATTTCAATATATTAAATGTTGTGTAATGGTGACTTGAATTAAGTTTTCATTTTAATCATTAGCAGCCTCCTCCAATCCTGACCCGACTGAAAACTATGCTCAGCAAATATTAGATATTAGTTGGGACTTAAATAAAAATTAGAGAGACTAATACTTGAAAATTTGAATTAAGGGGAGTGTGCTTTGCTATGCAACTTATATACGAAAATGATGATGTCTAAACGGAGTCCGTGCTAATTTATAAAATAAAAAATGAAAGCAGTCTAGATATTTTTGAAAGAAATATCATTAGCAAAACACAGAACTGTACAAACCAGACCTAACTACATGTGAATCGTTCCCTAAACTAAAAATTCCTCTCAACAAGAAGATTTGAGGAAGTGGAGGACATTAAAAGGCAGTTCAACGGCGCAACTGATTTTCAGAGATAATTCTTTTAATGAAATAAGTGTGTTGGATGTCAAGGGGACTATGTCGGAAAAAAAAAAAATTAATGTTTCATTTATTACCGTCTTGATAAATACAGCTTCAGTGTCCTTTTTTTTTTTTTTCTAACTGGTCTCGTATATAAAAACTTCCATATACGTGTAGAACGCCATTACATCCGTAACATTAATATACTTCATTTATACTCACACACTCATGAAAGCACGTATAAAGTTATATATGGAAATATATAATGATAAACACACACACTTTATTTTGTTAAATATATCACCAGACAGAGGCATATTTCGCACGTGTTGTGTTTTCAACGTATATAAAATGGTCGACTATCCTCATCTCTTTCAGAGTGGGCCGTTAATATAAATGACTTCTTTACTTCAAAAGAATGTGTTCTCCACACCACCACATATATATATATATATATATATATATATATATATACACGCACACAAATATATGTCTTAAAGTGTGCAATCGTAGGGAGTGTGGGAATGGTACTCTGTCGATATAGACCTGAGAGTGTTTTCAAAGATATTATCATTCGTTTAAGGATTTTTTTTTGTTACGAGCGCAAAACGAATTGTCGAAATACACACACATAATTATTAAAGAGAAAGGGGAGAGAGAAAGAAAAAACACTCCCGGCGCTTAAAACATCGACAATATTTTTGTCTTTAGAGAAACAAAAAAATAATCCAGATATTTTTCTTTGAATATGGAACCCTAAGTGGATGAGAAGAAAAAAAAGAAAACTTCTACAAGGTTTTTTTCATTTTTCGGAAAATTAGCGATACTCGTTTTGGGTATTTATTTACGGTGTACAAATCTTTATTATGAACCTGTAAAATACCATAATTATTTGTGTATAAGACAGTATTTTTCAGATTTATTCAAAAGTTAAGGTTGTATATTATACACTAGAGCGATATGATTAACCTTTTCTTCGACCACAAGCCTCACCATATTGAAGACATGGTGACTAAAAGTCATATCTCTACAATCTAAAGTGTTTTTACCCCGTTATAGAGAAATATTTACTGAAATGAATGTTCGTTTATAATTTAATTTCTCTTAATAGTTTATTTTTCGCTGTAAACTAATGGCATTTTTGTGTGAACATGGCCACGTGTTTTCTCTAAATACTGAGTAAATTTTGTGCTTTTAGACTATATCGAAAAATATATTCTATCAGTACGCACCGGTAAAAATGTGAATTTAGCCGCTACAAATTCTAAAAAGTTAATGTGTATTATATACGAGCATTTAAGAATTTCGTTGTCCAATGATAGGGAATACGTGTTTATACACAAATAATTACCGTACTCGTTATTCAGTATAATCTTCAAAAAATAATAGCTCATAATCTTACTGGGTCTTGACTATTTTGAATATAGGATTTTGGTACAAGACTGGCAATAACTTTTTTTTAATTACTCGAAAGAATATTTACTAGTAGAATTAAAAAAAAAAAATTGCCAGACTCTTGGGTTTCGAGAGAAAAAAAAAACAAAAAAAAACACGGAAGACGGCGCAAAAGAGCACATCGCGTAGTAAAAAAATGGATAGTTAATCTCGCAGATATCTTAGTCGCTAGTTCAATCCTTAGTCGGTACTCTCCTATTGTCACCTAATACCAAATGAGTTTTACTTATACTATGCGGAAACCTAAGAAATATAACAACTAGGCTTCGGCATAAAAATACAAAGGACTTCTAGAAGGATGCCTCGTGTAAGGTACAGGTTAACGAGCAAGACTGCAAGATAATTGCTAGCAAGTTCGATTCTTACTGGATCTTCCTTACTTCTTAGCTTTGTTTCACAACTAAGGCCAATCTTAGGTAAATAACTCCAAAATAATGTTACAGCACAATTTTCGTTAACATTTTCTTCGTATTTAATGAGAGACGCAATTTAAATTGGAAATTAAAGAAATACACCTGAATTTTTTTTAAATTTGGGTTTTGTTGAAGGGCCGAGTCTGTTTGCACATGGGTGAATATTACAACACGTGCGTGCATATAAACTGCGTACAATGCTTGGGTGCGTTTCAGGTCTACTCTATATAAGTACTACAAAATAGAGTAACATTGCGAAACATTGCTTTTTTTTTTTTTTTGGCTCTCCCCTCACTCTTTCTTTCCACTCTCCTTCCTTTCTTCCTGCTAATACAATTTTAACGAAGTTACGAAGAATACTGTAACCGCGTGTTTAGGCAAATCAAACAAGGCAAGCCTTTCGTCTTTGCATGTGGGGTAAAATACAATTAAAACATTAACCTATCAACAAGTCTCGCTATTTGTGTGTGTGACTTTCGTATTAATTTGACGCATCAATAGATAAAAATCCAAGCAACCCGTAAGACCTGTGTAAGGCAGTTATTTCAGCTAATTTTCTTTTTTTTTTTTTTTTTAAATAAAAAGCGTATGTCTGATTTTACAAAAAGCTTATGCAATGTGTTTTTCAAATAATTCATTCATTTATATATATTTAAGTAAATAAGGAAATTAAATCTTTTCTCCTATTTCAAACCTCCATCGCTATTTCAAAACTTTTCATGAATTTAAAATCCTGAAGAAGTTTATTATAACCGAAACGTTCAACGTCGACTTTCATGATAAATTCAAATTTGATTATTTTGTTTTTTCTACTTTTCATATAATTTCAACGGAAAAGATGAAAAATGAGATATTTACACAAACAATTTTTTTTTTAGCACACACAATCTCATTTTTCATCTTTTCCGTTAAAGTAATTTTTCAATAAAAAAAAAAAAATCTTGATTTTCTTCCTTTTTCTACCTTCATTTCTTGAGACATTATGTAGTGCAATTGTTTAATACTTCGTCAAGTAGATCTTAGCTAGTGAGTTATATTCTCACTAGGAGTCTCGTACTTTTGGTCTCGTTTCTGATTCATAAACTCCTTTATAGTCTTACTCCCTTCAAAGATTATTTTCTTAATTCGTCAAGGTTTTTAAAATAAAATAAAAACGTACTTTACTTTAATAAAATAAAGTCTTTCCATTCTAACCCTGTTGGTCGTAAATTCTTAAACAAAAGCAAACTATAGCCTCATTTTCGATGCTTACAAAATAGGAACGTGTTTTTGATATATTGGTTAGAAAATTTCCAAAACTTTTCATGGTATGGTTCGATTTATAAAATAAGTATAATGCGAGTATGAACCCTTACTATTTGTCCATCAGATCAGTTCAAGCGAAACTAATCAAATAAAGCAGACATCTAGATGAAAATTTCCTACCTACTACAAACAAAAAAAAACAAACAAACTTGACGTTTTATTTTCTGGATACAGGAAAAAATCATAAAGTTGTAAGAGCTAACTTAAAGCCCACTATACAAATGTAAACATTATTCAAGTCGTGATTTTCCAGTAATATATAAGCATAGCTTTGTATGGCTCAAGGTCACCACTAATAGGGTACCCATTCAGGTTGAAACTTATTACACTAGCGAACTGAATCACTCCACAGTATATGCAGATAATTTTTTTAAATATTCATCCCCATTTTTTTTTTTTTTTTTTTAAATCTTAGGTTTTTTTACTTGTTATCATATAGCGAAAAAACTTAATGTTCTTAAATTTATAATACTTGAAATGCTAGAAATAATTTTAGAGCATCATTGTCTGACACAAAATTGAGAGTGTGGCACAGAGTTAAGTTCGAACTCACTACATGCCGTCAGACAAGATTATTTTGACACTAAGGTAGGCACGTGTGCACACTTGCAACTTTCTTTATGTAGAGAAAACATGTATATGCAAATGTAATAAATATATCTTACAATCCTATCACAGTTGATTGTCATATGACAGTGTATTTGTTACTGTAAATAGTGAATTTGAAATTAGTGTGACGCAACTGAGGGTAACTCCGAGAGAATCAAACTTATTAATCATCATATATACACACACACAAGCAAATTGGGCGATATGAACGCTCCCTTTTCAAAAGCTACTACACCGAGGTGTAGAGAAAGGCGCTAATCCTTTCCCTGGATTGCTCCACTTGCCCTTGATCAATACCTAATAATCCTGAGTGTAAAGCAAAGAAGTATCCAGTACCATTTTTTGAGTCTTTGGTATGACTCGACATGGGGGTTGAACCGCGATCTCCCGGACCATTAGTGAACACTAACGTTTATGCAAATTGACCAAAATCTCAATCAGCAATATTACTAGTCGTAAAATATTGGGAGCTTATACTGAAATGCTTGCATAAAAATAACTTCTTTATTTAAACAAAAATATATATATTCATCTCTATTATATATCATTATTCTGGGAAAGGTTTGTTATTGAGAATTTTTTTTTTTTTTTTTTAAATTACAATATTCAAATTACTATCAAACTGTCGATAATTATTTTTAAAAAAAATGTCTGTATAACAAAACTTTGAATTTAAAAAAAAAAATAGAAATTCAAACTTTCTATTACAAGCATCATTCTGGTTATTGAATTTATTCTTAGCTATTTACTAAGTTTAGTTGAGGCACAAGGTCAGATATATGGGGCACCCAATGAGACTCAAACTCGCTAGGAATAGTTTGCTAGACTAACTTGCTCACTTTTAAACCACTCGTGTACTCTTGTGGTCACAGTATTTAAGTCTGTCTATTCTCCGACCGGTGTTTTTTTTTTTTTCTAACGGATTGTATACTTTATTATGGCTCTATTAAGTCAACAAAAAAAAATTTTTTTTAAATAAAAGGTGGGTCAGATATTACAATTTAAAGAGCGGATAAATTTGTCGAAACTTGTAACAAATTTGAGGAAAAAAAAAAAAACCTTTTTCAGTATCTAAGAATTTTACTTTGTATTTATCTTTGTTTCTTGGGGGTGGGTGTTTCGATGTGTCAGAAAAATGTATATCGCAGTGTAAGAAGAGATCTCTTCCCTAGTTACGGGGTGGCGGGGAGCTACTTCGCTTTTTTGCTAGTATCCGCTAAAAATCTTTTTTGCCGAAATACAATCCTTTGAATTTTCCGTAAAATATAACTAAGATGAAGCATCAAATTCGAACCAAACACTTTTTAAAAAAATCTAACTTGTTTATATCAAGAGAATAGAACAGATTCTATTTAGAATTTTTTTTTTTTTTTCTTAGGGGATGGGGAGTACTTTTTAGTTTTAAATCTACGAACCTATGATCAGACAATATCTACACTTTTTTTTTTTCATATAATATTCTGCTAATGATATTTACTTTAATCCGATTACTAACAATAACTTTCTTTCATGATTTCAATGGGTTTTAAGATTAAAATTCAAATACATACACACGTATGTTTATATGTGTGTGCGTGTGTTTCAATTTCAAGATAGAAATTACCCACGTTTGTAGTCGAAAATCTAACTACTCCTGCATTTTTACTGTTTAAATTGAATGTGTGTAATTTATATATATATATATATATATATATATATATATATACACACGAACAAAGATTTAAGCCACATTTGCAACACTTTACCCACCGACCTTTTTTTTTTTTTTTTTTTTTTTTTTTAAGTTTACTCAATTGAATAATTCTTGTCCGTTTCATATCAAGTTCTCTCGGTAATTTTTCTTTCATAATTTACAATGCATAAAAATTTAAATTTTGAAACTTAAAAAAAAAAAAAAAAAAAAATTCCTGGCCAATTCCTGTAAAAATTAATTTTAAGATAAATCCTGCCACAAAGAATATTTAAATTAGGTTTAGTCATTTTCTGAATTAACTGATGAAGTCAGTGGGCACCAAGAAAAAAGAATAGCGGTGTTACGGTCAGTCGCAAGTTAAATAAAATTAGTGATGTTTTTGATACCATTTTTTTTTAAACACTTACTTCCAGACTTTTGATTTACTAAGCTTTTTGCATTAGATGTAGCACAAGGCCGCATGAATGGGGCACCCAATGAGAATCGAACTCACTCGTGTAGGTTTGCTAGTCTAACATGCTAACCATTACACCACCCGAGGTGCCCTCCTACTTCCAGACTTTACCATACCTATACAATTAGAATTCGCATTAACTGTCAATTAAAAAAACAACACAATAGCGAGGTTGTTATCAGAGCAATATACGTAAATAAATTAAGAATGTTTGACGGAGAAAGCGATTTTGGGGAGTCAATTTTAATCATCCAAATTCTCGGAGATGACTATCAGGCTAATTTGAATTCTTCATTCTTCCTAAACCGAAGCACCAATATCACTATGGACCTCTATTCATAATGGTAGCCTAATGGGTTCTTGGGGTGTCTAATATGATCAGATGAATAAATAAATCCCACCTGTGCTATGAAGGATTTTAGAAGTAGATACAATTTAATAAAGTATGGAAATATGTATAAAGCTTAAATAAATTTATGAAGCTCTTTCTTATATCATATTATATTATATTATATAATATCATTATTTAATCCTGGGGCTTCGGGTAGTGTAATGGTTAGCAAGCTAGACTAGCTAACATTCGCGAGCGAGTTCGAGTCTCTTTGGGTGTCCCATTCATACGGCCTTGTACCTCATCTAAGCAAAAAGCTTAGTAACTAAACTAATTTAATCTTGGGCCCAGCGGTTAGAGTGTTCGCCAATGGCCCGGGAGACCTGGGTTCAATCTCAGGTCGAGTCATACCAAAGACTTTAAAAATGGAACTTGATACCACCTTGCTTAACACTCAGCATTATAAGGTACGGTTCAAGGGTAAAGTGGAGCAATCCAGGGAATGGAGTAGCGCCCTCCCCTACACCTTGGTGTAGTAGCTATCGAAAAGGAAGCCTTCGGGTCACAGCCCCCTCGACTATGGTCGCTTACAAATTCAGCACTCAGGGAAAATTGCGAACCACGGCTCTATGGTAGGCGCACCGATACAGTTATGCCGTTTATATTACTCTCGTTTATATTCCTGCAAGTGTCTAATGGTTATCATGGGAATAGCTTGAGTGACAACAAGTCTTTTCAGACCCCCAGTGCCATTATCTTTATTTTGCTGCTACCAGCTCTGGAGTTGTCAGGACAGTTTCAATTAAACACCGAATCTTGATATTTGTGCACCAGTTAATACGGGCACGACCAACTCTACTTTGCCCCCACACCTTTTTCAGTTCCTGAAGGAGATGTGTGATTTTTTTTTTTTTTTACTTGACAAATTTTGATCAGCGGTCAGTAGGCACAAGTATGTATTTCATACATTCTTTTACCAATCAACAAGATATTTACTGAATGGAGGCTAATTCAGTGTCTAAAAAAAAATTTTTTTTAAGGGGTGACAAAGTTTTTCAGTCCCCACTTTCCTATTACTCATTCTATTTTACAGTTTTATTCCATAAGGTTTAAGACACATAAAAGTGTAAATGTTAGCCTTCAATATATGTAAACGTTTTCAAAGTTCACTGAAAAAATTCCTGGGTCTCCTATAAACCCCAGGGTCCAGAGTAACCCTTTTTTTCTTAATGCCTAAAAGTGCCGACTGTTTTTATTTACGAGAATTTAGCCAAGCAACAACTCACCCCTCCTTTTTTATTAAAGCTGTAACACTTTTGTTTGTTTGTTATCAAAATAACAGTGGTCAAACCTAGAATACCATTATATCCGTGACGTTGATGGCTAAAATGAACGTGCTGAGAAAGCAACGTTGGGAAGGGGAAAAAATCGGATTTAAGCGGCCCGTTTCAGAGATGAAAAGCTGAGTATTCAGATGTACGTGTTAATAGTAAATTTAGACAAGACAGACATTAACAATCGTCTCGTTGTAAACGTACCGAGGATATAAAGGTCACAATAAAGCCCCCTCCGAAGAATTGACCGGGTGGAGGGGGGTAAATTCATTATTGTTGCTAGCGTCTCTCGAAAATAGTAGTATCAGCCTTGAGTAGTTGACCCACAGTTCACTAAGTCCTGGAGTTGTTTATGCCGAGAGGCTACCGGGTAACCCTACCGACTGATTGTTAAACACCTGACAGACTCTCAAATTATCACACACACACACACACACAGTGTTTGTATCATTTCGGTAATACCATGAGTAAATAAGATTTTTTTTTTAAATCATTTCCCAATAAAAGATAATTTATTTGATATGTCTAAGTTTCCAACACCTTTTTGTTTTTACTAAGGACTGAAATCAATCAAAGCTGAAAGCCATTTTTCTTTTTAATTTACTCATAATACAAGACATTCTCTTTTAATTTCCTTATATGTAAAGCATAGAGTAACTATTGGTCATGCAATTTGATCTCATCACCGAGTAATGATAGATTTTAGTTACAACACTTAATAATACTCGACGTTATATTTCTTTTTCCGAACAAACACACACATTTTTACAATATATTAGCAATCCTAGCCTCACTTCAGAGTAATGGGAGATTCTGTTTTACATTCCATGTGTTTTATATTATTTTACTCCAAATTTTATCAGTTTGCGGCTACATAAATATGCTAGTATAAAATTATATAAATTCATTTTTGAATCCATACTTTTCTGTCTTATATTTCAGTCTTTAAAAGACCTTGGGATTTTTATAAATACCGACACTACTCTCTGATCTTTGGCAGAAGTTTCGATCCATGCATAATCCAGCCTTTTAACGGAAATAAGATTTTCTTATCCCAGCATCCCCATAACAATACGGAAGAGAGGAATATCTTAAAACATTAGTTTATTCAACATAGCCAAGTTCTCTATTTAAAAAATAATGAAAAATATTCGTATTACTTAGTAAGATCAATCACAAAAGACATGAAAATCTAGAATTTTATGTACTATCTGTGCCACGATAGTCGTTACATTTAGTGTAGGAAACTTATATGTAAATTAAACAGTAGTCGGTCTTAATTTTTTGGATTGAAAAAGACTATCAAACTTAGTCCACATTTCTATACAGAAATATGCCGAATCATGGGGAAAAAATTGCAGTGCGGTGCAAAATTTTTCTATTTAAACCCTACACGTAAACAGAAGTGACAGGATAAAAGACGCAGAACCTTACGTCGACCCTATAATAATATAACTGGTCTTCATTTTAGAAAAAAAAGATTTTTGATAAAAATGCTTTTATTTTGATGGGAATACGTCGAAAAACGTTATCGGTATTTTGGTTAAAAACAATATTTGATTATAACGAGGAGAATTTAAATCTATTTCATGGCATAAGAAACTCCTGATTTCCCCTCGAAATACAAGTAAAAAGAATCTTCCGTGTCTCACATGGAAAGTTGAAAGTTCACGTTTCTCTTAATACTGTAATAAAAAATCTAGATAAAAGTGTTTTCAATATTATCAAATGAAATATTTACCTAACACAAATAGTTATGAGATTATGTACAAATTTTAGCAAGCTGTCATTAAGTTATATTTTAAAAAACTAAAGAAATATATTTAAAAAGTATATCGAAATTTTAGAAATTTACTTTATATAATTTTAAGGGAGACATCTATATTTGTGTCCTTGAATTTTAGTCTCTGATCTTAACTAGTATTGTTGCACCACATTCCTAAAGTTTAGAAAAGAAACTACGCAATACAGATATTTGTTGAATAAATACTATATTTTCCGGTATGCGTGATTTAAAAAGGTATTTAGGGGGACTCTTTTTAGCCCCATAGCTATCGATTTCAAACTTTGGTTGATCAGCCTCTTGTCATACTGCCAGCGAATGAGACTATACAATATTGGCATAGGGTTATTTTAATGCTGAATGTGCGTCTTATATACCACTGGAAAATAACTTATTAAAAATAAAATAAGACATCTCTTGTGTATGGACATATACAAACGATGTTCTCACACACACACACTGAAAATATGTTAGTACTATTCAAATCCCAACTGTGGTATAAACACATGTTTAAAGCAATAATTGTTACTCGAAAAGCAATTACATTTTTTATGATTTGTATTTTATTAAAATATCAATTGTAATATATAGATTTTGGAAAAAAAAAGTACCTTTTCAAACGATAATTATTCGTTGTTTTTTTTTTTAGCACGCACGTGTGTATGAAGAGAAGTTATGAATGTGGTACTATTGTTACACAAACATAATTTTCAATCTATATCCAAACAGTCCTAAGTGAAAATTGATAAATATCAAACTGATTTTATTTTTGAGTAATAATTTAAAATGCTATAACCTAGAGCAAGGAGCAATTTTCAGTTCAGTTTGCAACTAAATGATCATTGTACACGGTGAACATGTCCAAATCCTAAAATAACTATGAAATGTCAATTAGAATCCTTTAAATCCTTCCTAAATGGAAGTATCAGCATTATCATGGACCGCTGTTACAGTGAATTCACAGATCTCTTGTATTATCAGAAGAAATTTTAGAAAAGATTTCCACGTTCATGTTTCAGTTTTAAGCATTAAAATCTCAAATATATATAGGATATTAAAAGGCTTTAATACAGGCTGATCGAAAAGTAATTCCTTATAAAATATATGAATTTTAAGATAGGGATGCCACACACACATCATATATTATATAGACCTAACAAAAAAAAAAAAAAGAAAAAAGATACAATGATTTTCTCTTTCGCGTATCTACAGGTTAACTCTAAAATAGGATCTACATACGATTTGTTTCGTTTGTTAAAACTATTTTTTACTTTAAATTAATGATATACCTTCATGATAAAAGTAAAAAAAAAAAAAAAAAAAAAAAAAAAAAAATCTTTCATTAAAAATCAGATTTCTAATTTATGCACACACACACACACACATATATATATATATATATATATATATATATATATATAAAAGAGATAGATGATACATTTTTGAATAAGTAATTTACATAGTTGTTTTTTCCCCCTATTTGGGAAATTTTTTAATAAAGATACATATGAAACTTCCACAATCTTCAAGAAAACAAATCTAAGAAAATTATATAGACTCACTCACGTGTGTGCAACTAAAAAAAAAAATCAGCATATCAAAGGGACATATTTGTTAAAGCATTAAAAAAATATTGCTCTAACTTAGAGAATTAAAAAAATTCAATTTGTAACTGAATGATTATTTTGTGTGGGTCGGCAATTATGCTGGATGTCATTTTCTTTTATGATAAAAAAAATTCTCGAAATAGCCGAGTTTATGATGAAATACTAATTAGAATCCTCGTACCACAATCATCATGGACCGCTATTTTAAGTTTAAAAGTTTATTACATATAAGTGATGACGATGTAAAGAACGTTAGATTGGGCGCCTTGAGTGGTGTAATGGTTAAGTTAGACTAATAAACCTTCACGAATGAGTCTTAATTGTTGCCCCCATTCATATGGCCTTGTACCACATCAAAACAAAAAGCTTTGTAAATTGAAGAACGTAAAATTACAGAAAATGTTTTGCTGCTGTTCGCACAACTATTAAGTTGATGTATAGATTTATTTTTTCTAAAAATAAAAAAATAAAATTTGGGGCAATTTGAAGAGATTCGTTTTTATCTTCTTTTTTTTTTTTATTATTATATTTTATTCTTTGTCATGGAACTTCAAGAAACTTTCACGAAATAACCAGAGTTGATATTAATAACAAAAATGTGTAGATGTTCTATTCAAGTAGGGATACATTATATTATCGATGAGTAAAAATTAATCGAAAAATGTGGCATTTATTTGTACAGAACTTCAAAAGTTCTGTATAATATATAATTTTTTGTGCGTATGCGCGCCATCTGGCAATTGCAACAAATTATATATATATATATATATATATATATATATATATATATATATATATATATATATATATATATATATATATATATATAACTGTACAGACTAGTATTTGATAAGGCGAAAAAAAAAGTGTGTATAATGGTGTAGATAGAAAAATAATCAGAACACTAAAAATGTTACAGAAGGATGTTTAAAAGTTTTGTTTTTAGGTCTACCATCATGTTTTATTTATTTCTTGGTTGAGTTAACCAAATTAAAAATATAAAAAACTCGCTTTAAATATTATAGATGTGACAACACATTTTTGTACTAACAGAAGCTATGAATGAGATTTAAAGGGCATATATGTTTTGTTTGTTTGGTTTTTTTTTTGTTTGTTAGTTTGTTTTTTTTTTACTCGATATACAATTTTTTAATTTTACAATTGTAATATTGCTCGGCATTTTGCACAATGATTTAACTAATTAGAGGCACTTTTAGTGTCACACACAACTTTTATATATATATATATATATATATATATATATATATATATATATATATAAGTGTGTGTGTGTATAAATCTCACACAATTGAGATGTTAGTAGTGCACATTGATCTTAAAATATCTAGAGAATTACAATACTTGTGAATAGAAGCTGATAGACAGAAAGATATACCGACAGACAAAAAGTTTTCTGAATAGCAAAAAAAAATTTTTTTAAATGCTAAGACTGTCTCTTCTACCTGTGTGAACACTGGGCAATCGACAGGTATGAAAAAAAAAAAAAATTAAGTATTCTACCGAGCAACTAGTTCGGCCCCCTAGAGACAGTCATCGCTTCTATTGTTATATTCTCTTTAATTTTCTTCAAATTCATGGAGCGGTGTTTGTTTTATTTATTTATTCATTTTCTTTTTTTGAGACAGAGACCTGGATATTTCGAAGTTTAGTGCGGCGTCGTCGTTGGTATGGTGGGGTTGGAGGACAAAGAACTCCGGTGGGCGGAGAACAGACACATTATGGACAACAAAAAAAAACCTAAACAAAAACCTAGTACATTCAATGTCCAAGAGGTCGTATGTATCTGTATCTATGAGTACAGTAGATATAGTCCCTACCCCAAAATACCCTAAGCCATGCCATATATCAAACAATGCAACATACACACACACCAACCTGACGATAGGTTTTTTATATATCTACACGACCTTTACCTATTCTTTTTATTAGAATACGAGCACACAGACATTATATATATAATATATATATATATATATATATATATATATTCTCAGAGTGAAAGCTGAATATATTCGCCTTAACCAAAATATATCCAAGTAATACAGAAAATACTATTTCATAAATTTTTAAAACTAAGGTTTTCATTTTGTTCATCTCACCTTTTTATAATATGCAACCGGATTTGAGATTATATATACACACACGCGCGTGTGTGCACACCTTAATACACTTGGCCTTTTCAATGAAGAGTAAGTTATCTTGAATATTTATCCAGTGATGGCAATATCAAGCGCTCTCCTCCATTTCAGAAAGAAATATTAAAAATAAAAATTGGAGAATGGTATATCAAATGTGAGTGGACATTTATTCCTATTTTTATTTACCTCGGGTTAAAATTAGGTTCCTTTTATACAAGTCTAATATTTAGGGGGAAAATATTGCTTCTTATATGACAAATTTTAAAAAGCCCGATGTCTATTTAGTTTTCTCGAAGTAAAATGCCAAAATTATCGAAGTAAGCAGGTATAATTATGCACAAAAATGGCGATTCACAGAAAACTACAGACTTTTTCTGATTGTGTGTATACAAGGGTTTGTAATTCTTACAATAGACTAAACATGAAAAGAAAATAAAAAAAAGCTAAAACAGGCTAGCTCATTAGACTTTGTTCAATTAGGTCATTTTAATTAGGTTATGAATAAATTATATTTTCCCAGAATTGTTGCTGTTTTTGTGTTACGTATTTCATATTTAAAATTTCGTTATCTAGAAAAAATAAATGGATAAATAAATCATAGCAAGAAGATACGTCTAATTTGAAAAAAAAAATTAATCTAGAAAGTGGTCTTTTCATCGTAAATGTACGTATGAAATATTTCGGTTTCAAGTTAAATCTTTTTGATTAATCATTAATCTAGCAATTAAAGCCAATCGGCAGAAGTCATTCGATCTTGTTACAGAAAACAGATTTGAACCCCCACACCTCAGATTATGGCTAGCAGCTGTTATATTCAACACACGCATACATCTCATAATGAAAGAGAAACAGTGTATATATATATATATATATATATATATATATTAGTTTATTCTTCTGGTTGATCTATAATTGTCGTTTGTGTATCTAATGTTTACCTTTAAATACATAACATCTATTATTGTTGACTAAAATTACCTCTGTCGACAAGAGAGGTAAGTTAAAAAAAGAAAAAAAAAATGATGGAAGCCCATTCTGCTTGTAAACGTTCAAAAGATATGTGGGTGTAACAAGATATGTTCCGTCGCAAACAGTTGTTCATTAGTGTCGCAAAATCGTTTCTACGGCACTTATGAACAGAATGCAAGTTTGAAGAACATGGGCACTTATGGGTGTTTATTACTAATATATATATATATATATATATATATATATATATATATACACACACAAACGAAAATATGGCTGAGAGGACACCTATACATTTACAAGCTAACAAGAAATAAATGAAAGCTTCTCTTTGGTATAGATATATGAATATATATAAATTTATATGCACTAACTTATATCTTTTTTATCGACTTCCTAAACTCTCAAGTCAAAATAAAACGTTGTTCTTCATCGCAGTTTTAACAAAAATAAATAAATGGTTTTGAAAAAAAATAAATAAATAAACATTTAAAAAATGTGGATCAGCTTTTATTTTATTCTAAATAGTGTTTTTTTTTTTAAACTTATACAAAATGCGTTCAATCCTCGATAAAAGTGGACACATTATTTTTTTTAGAGGTAGGTGGGTGGGGGGAATATATTTAAGGGGT
>OY757916.1:37734561-37854081 GCA_963585895.1 Sepioteuthis lessoniana | reverse complement strand
GGTCGCTAACTTTACTTTTACTTACATCAAATAACTTCAATGAGTTCAATAAAACATATTGAATTTCAACTCATACTCCGTTTTGACTGATTTTTAAAATTTGACAGTTTTTTTCAAATCAAATTTGAATTGAATTTTGTATGATTTGCTTAATAACTTCAGACAGGGTGTAAAGGTATGTATGAATAAGTATCAGTGTATATATATATATATATATATATATATATATATATATATATATATGTGTGTGTGTGTGTGTATGTATATATATGTTTGTGTGTTTTCACATTGAAAAACCGATATGTTTAACGTTGACAAAAATGAAATTATCCTTTGCAAAACCTTATATTGTTTCATATTTGTACATTTTCATATATGTGTGTATGTGTGTGTGCGTATGTGTGTGAGTGTAGATACACAAATATATCATCATATATATGTATATGTGTGTGTACAGTTTAGTATATATAGAGAGCCTTATATATGTGTGTGTGAGTGTACGTGCCTGTGTATAATTTATGTGTGTGTGGGGAGTTATAAATGTGTATATATGTGCGTGTGTGTGCGCGTGCGCATATATATATATATATATATATATATATATATATATATATATATATATATATTTATATATATATATATATATATATATATATATATATGTTAGAATTACGGAAGCTGCTTTTTTGGACATTATTGCAAACGTTAGTAGGTGCAGGCACGTGTGTACCTGTGTCAAAACTGAAAACGAGGCGGGAGAAAATGAGATCTCTTGTTACACAGCTGTCTCCTACACAAAACTCGTCTAACCCCCTTCGTTTGTAGCGTAGACCCTTCCCTTCAGTCTTACCATGACCTACTCTTTCTCAAATTTCCTTTGTCGAACTCTCGCCTGCAGTGGGGGTAAAGATCAAACAATGGTCTCTTCAAAGGCAGTTTAATCAGAAGCTATAAATTATTCTGCGCCAATTTCTTATGTTACAGACAAGGCGACAACGTCACTACATATCATTGCTTCGTGCAACCCGAGAGCCACATGGGTTGATGGTAATCTCACAAAAACACTTAGTTGTGAGTTCGAGCCTTGCTGGGGCAACCACTATTTTATATCTCTAACAGAATGAAAGGCGAGGCTCGACAAAAGATCGTTATATGAATGTAAGAATTCAAACGCTTCCGAAAAGAAAGAAAAAATTGATAGAAAATGAGGTTATAGAATACTTGCTAAAAACTTTTGTTGTTTTGTTTTGGGAGGTCGAGATATACATTGTATTTTTCCTGCAATTCAAATTCGGACCGAACGATTCTCGACTATCTAAGACGTCCAAGAAAATAAAAAAGCACTAGACAAGATATCAGCATAGGATATATTGCAAAAATCTTCGTACGTCATCCGTTTGAAAATTCTTTTTATTTGATAGGGATACTTGAAACCTTATAATAGTGTATATATCGTTTGAATTAAGAATAGTTACTTTAAGCTATAATTGTTTTCAAAGGATTTTGATCATTAAAGACTTGAAACCTTATAATTGCTTGCAAAAACAAGATTTAATTGATCCAACCAATGTTCATATGCCACAAAACCAACCACCTAATTATCATCAACTAAAATTGTGTACGACGGATCATTAGAAATTTGCTGAAATCGTGTCAATAAATTAGTAGTATTGGACAGGACCATTGGTCTAATGAGTAGAGTGTTCGCCAATAGTCCGGGAGATCAGGGTTCAATCCCACGTCGAGTCATACCAAAGACTCAAAAAATCGTACTTGATTCTGCCTTGCTTAGCACTCACAATTAGGATCAAGAGTAAAGTGGAGCAATCTCGGGAATGGAATAGCACCCTCCCCTACACCAAGGTGTAGTAGCTATTGGAACGGGAGCCTTCAGATCACCCTCGACTAAGATTGCCAACTTACTTTTACTTATTGGACAGGAATACTTGAGGCCATATAACCGTGTGCTCGTCTCATTGGGTGCCCCATTCATTCGGCCTTGTGCCACATCAAAGCAAAGAGCTTTGTAAATTACTATAACTGTGTGCTATTATTTGCATTAGATAGAAAAGTTGAAATCCATAAAACTGCGTGCAAACTAATTAAATTGGAATATTTACTTACATGTAATTGTATCGGCTTTCACCCTGGTCGGGTTGAACCGGCTTCCTCCAGAGCAATGTTGCTAAAGAAGATACTTTGGGATTTAATTGAGGGAAGGGTCCCAAGTCCTACCAGAAAAAACGCCCTGTTTGCCGCAAATTTTCCACAGACGCATTGACAGAGTGACCTGAGGTCGCCGGTTACCGAAACAGACGCCCCCTGTATTTTTGGAATACATGCGAAAAATACTGGCTATACTGAAGTATGAACCAACAGATTAAAACTTTTATAGTGACTTACGTAAAAGGATATATATATATATATATATATATATATATATATATATATATATATATAATTGACATTATCAAAAAGTTCACTACGTTATATATATATATATATATATATATATAAAGTATTGAACTTTTAGATAATGTAGATTATAATATATATATATATATATAATTTATATATTTAGCGTAGTAAACTTTTTGATAATGTACGTTATATATTATCGTCATCATCATATCGTACTGCCAGCACAGATCCCCCTGACCCTCTCCCGTCACTCGTATCTATCGTCCGGGGAGTCTTCCAGGCTACATCCTGTATCGGCACAGTTGTATATAGGTTCAAGCAAGTGGTCCAACCTTTGCTCGTCCGTGTGAAGGGGTCCACAGGAGTATATCACTTATGATTTCGTCCTTACTTCTCCAGCAGTGTCCTGCATGTCTGGTTTGTCTAATTTGGATAGTTTTCGTGATTAGTGGTAGGTGTCCGTACAGGGTGTTGCCTCCAGAAGTTATTCAGTATAGCTCGCAGCATTCTTGTGTAATTGCCGTCAAGCTTTTTCTCAATATGTTTAGTTAGCGTCCATGTAGTGCATCCATGTAGCAGTATCGATGCAACCTCTGCTTGGAAAAAACTGTATTTTATTTTATTGGTTCGGTATAACTTCTATATGACCGATAGACTATCGATAGCTGTCCATGCCTTTGATAGTCACGTGTTGATGTCATTCTCGATTAATGAGACGCTGCTTCCGAGATTAGGGAACTTGTCCACTAGTTTCAGAGGACCGCTCTTTAGTGTGGAGATGTCGCCTCTTTGATTAAAGCACATGTATTCTGTCTTGTCTGCGTTGACATGGAGTCCTATGCCTCCTGCTGCTCATTCAAGACTATGTAGCCGGGATTCGACTTGGGCGGGTAAATTTAACAGAAGCGTTATGTCATTAGTGTTGTCTGCGTCCATAATAGTTTGTGCGGGGTGTCTTCTGCTTTTTTCCTTTGCCAGCTTAAAACCGTTTTCATTAAATCTATAGACGATCTAAGCACACTTGCTGGAGGTGCCCGTGGTGTAATGGTTATCGTCGTGGGAAATGGACACGGTAACACAAGTTCAAATCCTGGACAAGACTGATTGCATTTCACATAGCACTAATACCCTTGGGAAAGGTATGAATCCAATTATTCTCCCTCCAGCTATGGGTAAATTGTAGGGCAGACTAGGTTCTTCAGCCTTGGTGAGGCAACTAGTCTAAGAGAAGGAAAACTTTGAATTCAAACCTGTTAAACTCCGCTTAAAAAATTGACCTTGTGTCATATCCTGCCCGAGAAGAGGGGTTGGTAAATATGATAAGCACACTTGCTGCAATGTCGAAGTAGTCTGTGTCTCCATCCGGTAAGCGGACTTTCACTTTCGTGTTTTTATATAGCATCATTATGGCTGCGATGGTTTCTTTGGGGTGGCCATAGGCGAGAAGTATTTGCTATATCTTCTCTCTGTGTATAGAGTCAAATGCCTTGAAGAAGTCGACGAATAATAATGTTGCCTCGAGGTTTTTTGTACGAACAGCTTCTAGTATTCGACAGATATACAGGCATAATCGTTAGAATTTTCACTAATAGTCAGTGAGACCAGGTTTCAATCCCAGGTCCAGTCATAACAAATACTCAAATAAGGGTACTTGATGCCTCTTTACTAAATACTCTACATTATAAGGTATAGATCCAGGGTAAGTGAAACAATCCAAGTAAAGGAGTAGCCCCCCCTCCTCGACCCTTTGGTGTTGTATTTATTGAAGAAGGAGACGTCGGGTCTCCCTCGACTTCGGTCGGCCAACTTAATTAACATATATAATATATATACACACTGGCAGATAGATAGACTGATAGATAGATAGATAGATAACTATGATACTGAAGCTGTGGAATACTCCTTTTATTTTCATTCCTCCCAAATCCACACAGACAAGGAGTGATAGTAAGTCCTTGTTAAGGCTCTATCTCTCGGTTAAATTGATGTTTTCAAAATATTTATATTAGATTAGAATACCTGATATATAATGGTACGCACGAAAGTAAACAAAAGTAGAAAATGTACGCAGATCCTTAGATTCTTGGCTTAAGATTGTCCCAGACTATATACAGGTTTGAATAGGCTGGACTGTCTTCGCTATATCAACTTTGATCTACATATTCTCAATAAACGATGCTGAGCACTTTATATAGATATTTATCGCAAAGTACATTATACATATAACCTAAAATATTAAAATTTGCCCTTGACTCTGAGTTTCACGGATATCTTGCTGCATAATCTTTTCATAGATATTCAATTTGACGATCGTAATATCTGTTTTATTGATTTATTCATATGGTTGCTCTCTTCAGCTTTTCTATGATGTTCCGTCTTTGGTACTAATGCCATTAGGTAACGAACAAAACATTTCAATTGTTAGGGGTCTACATTTAAGTACTAGAGATTTTAGATATCCATGCTATGATGGTAACTAAAATGACATGTCTGCAGCTGCTCCCACCCAGTCACCGCTACAATCACTAGCACGGTGACAATTTTAAATCTGTTACATCATTCTGTCGAACCCTGTGGATAGAAATGCATTGTAGATAGATAGATAGATAGATAGATAGATAGATATGATTAACATTTAAGGGATTCACAGAAAACCATGTAATGAGACATAGTAAAAGCCATGAATGCTGATTTTCAAGACAAATGGGTTTTCGCTATTTAAAAGGCTATTGCAACACTTTATTTTAGTTTCGTGCTCTTCCCTCTCACACACATTTTGCCTTGTGCCAGACGAAGCTGAATTGATGGAATATCATGAATTGACTGATATAGATAAATACAAAAGAGATCAGGTGAATGGATCGATAGGTGAGTGCGTGCGTCCCTGTTCTCTTTTCAAAATTCGATGAGAATCTTTCTGCGTTATTATTAAACTACCAATCGGTTGTTGTTTTTGTCTTTTTTTCTTTTTTTCTTTTTTTTGTTTTTTTCAATTTGAAATCGATAGCCAGTGTAGTGTGTCAGTTTTATTCTGGGTGCAAATATGAACCAACAAAACGAACAAAGTCGATCATCAAAGAATTTAGAAAAAAAATGGTCGAACATTCATAAAAACGTTTAAAATTACAGTCAGATTCAGTAGATAGATATAGATATGAACGGACTGAGATGGATACGGTAAATATGCGACGTACAAGTTGATTCTGATATAAAAGTCGACCTCAAGATTTTTAGCTCAAAATTCGGGGTTAGACCAATACCTCCTTTATAGGTCGAACCCCAAACACACAGAAGGCTGAAGATATGAAACATGCAAATCTTACTCATTAGGGCTTATGTTTATATGATTTCATAATCTATTCCATTATTATGAATTTGCGCAGGTAAACAAAATATCAGAGTTGTCTGACTAACAGCTGGGGTTCTGTTGTTGTTATTGTTTTTTAATGACATATTAACATTCTGGGGTTATATTATGCCATATCCATCCTTCTATAAGATAGTGGTGCTATTTAACCCATAGTTAGGGG
Source organism: Sepioteuthis lessoniana (assembly GCA_963585895.1). Lineage (NCBI taxonomy): Eukaryota > Metazoa > Mollusca > Cephalopoda > Myopsida > Loliginidae > Sepioteuthis > Sepioteuthis lessoniana. The sequence continues at coordinate 37,848,130 of OY757916.1, read as the reverse complement.
TTTCATACCTATCCCAAGGGTATTTGTTCGAAAGTGAACGTTATAGTTCTGAAGTTCGAGCTCGCTTATTACGATTATGCAGTCCATCGCTTTAACCACGAGAACACCCCACGATGTTCAGGTTATTGTTTATCATATTTACCAACCCCTCCGCTTGGGCAGGATATGACACAAGGTCAATTTTTAAGCGGAGTTTAACAGGTTTGAATTCAGAGTTTTCCTTCTCCTAGACTAGTTGCTTCACCAAGGCTGAAAAACCCAGTATGCCCTACTATTTACCCATAGCTGGTGGGAGAGTAATTGGATTCATACTTTTCCCAAGGGTATTAGTGCTATGTGAAATGCCATCAGTCTCGTCCAGGATTTGAACTCGTGTCGCCGTGTCCATTTCCTACAACGATAACCATTACACAGTTTACAGTCAGTGTATTTGCGGTTGGAAACAACATGAGATATAGAGTTTATAAAATATTTAATATGTATTACTGTTTTGCTAATCTCTGTGTTGTTTTAAGTAACAATTTCTATATGGTTTCAAACATTTCATTCAATTATATAGTTTCAAGTACTGTAAATTGCGTCGATCTCAAGATTTTTAGCTCGAAAATCGGGCTTTGACGAATACCTTCTCAATAGGTCGACACCCAAACATACAGTAGGTTACCGGTTGAAGATATGAAATATACTAATCTTAGTCATTAGAGCTTATGTTTATACGATTTCACAATCTATTGTGTTATTATGAAATTGTGCAGATAAACACCATATCGTAGTTGTCTGACTGGCTAATAATTTCCAATATATTATATGGTTTCAAGCATTTCAAGCAATTATATTGTTCCAAGTACAATTAATTACGTAGACTTTGCATATGTCAACATCAAGATTCTTAACTCATATTTCTGGTTTAGACCAATACCTACTGAATAGCTCGACCTTCAAACATACAGCAGGTTACTGTGTGGTTTCGTTTCGTATTTACAGTTAGTATATCAGTTGCTGGAAACAGCGTGAGGTATAGGGTTAATATAATACTTAATTTGTATAACAGGTTTATTATTTTATATTAATCTCTGAGTTAATTCGTTAAATATGTTTACCAGACACGTGTTTAAGTTGGAAATGTTTGTAGCAGACGGCTGGAGTTACGATAAGTGGTGTAAATCGTTAGGAGTAGTGTTCCATTGGTTGACTTGTCTGTGGTAAAGGTTTAGATTTTAGCTCTGCCGTATAAGTCGACTCATAGTTTTGCAGAGATTTTTTCAAGCTTGAAAAGTCGCCTTAAACTCTTCAGTTTAAGATAGATCGATTGATGGGTTGATTGATACGAAGAGACTGATTTAGATGCAAACACATTGAGATAGCTTGATAGATATCAAGGTGGATACAGAGACTGAGAAAGATATGAAGACACTAAGATAGAAACAGATTGGGAAGGCTCGGTAAATAGATGGTTTGGTTGATACGAAGAGAATGAAATAGATACGAACAGATGGAGATAGAAAGCTGGTAAAATGGAAGTAAATCCAACGGTAGGTAAGATACAAAATGACTGAGATAGATGTAAATGAACTGACTTAGATACGAACATATAAATATCTGTCTGTTCGTCAGATATATATATATATATATATATATATATCTGTTCGTATCTAAGTCTGTTTATATCTATCAATCTTAGTCACTTTGTATCTCATATATATTTATATATATATATCTTTTTTTCAAAAACAGAAATTATGTATGTCACAGCCCTATATATATGATGATGGGTCCGAAAACGCACAGGACAATTTTTGGAAATTCATCTACCAATTCCAACCTGAAACTAAAACATCAGAAAACTTGAAAGGATCTTAAATAAATTATGCAGACAAAATTTGTTTTTATTACTTAATGAGACATGCTTAAATGAACGACTGCTGCCTAACTACACACACACACACACACACACACACACACACACACACACACACACACACACACACACACAGATATATATATATATATATATATATATATATATATATATATATATATATATATTGCCACTCACGTAAATCAAGGCTTTTCGAATGAATTTATCACTCGGTAGCCGTTAAGCGTATATAAGTAAAAAAGCAAAAGTGATACATGTGCCTTAAAAAGACATTCCTTCGCTTACAGTAGGTTTCCTCGTGGCTACGTAGCAGAATTTCCAGCTGGCGTAAAAGTCAGTTGGGTTTCGATCTCAGTTTCGAGCATCTCCGGGTTTAGCGCCACTGAAGAGTTGCAAAATTTGGTCCACCATTGATTTATCAAGTGAACTAGTGATAACCATATTCTATCACAATGCTATATATATATATATATATATATATATATATATATATACTATTCATACACGTTTGATTAAATACCAGCGAACATTCCTTTTTAAGATCTTATTATTTTTCCTCTAGCTTTCTTGCTAGTAACTTTGTGTCAGGATCCAATTGACAGAGTAGTTGCGCTAATTTCTGGGTCCAAGCACTTTCGATCATATTTGTTTTTCTTTGTAAATATTGTCTGTTTGTATTTTATAGTTTGTGTATGATCAAAGAACATCAATTTCGTCTTAGAGGAAATTAAAAGAATACGCACTCTAGAGTAATATATATATATGAAAATGAAAAAAATATGTTTTAAAATCAAATTTACATGTTTCATCTGAGATCGAAAAACTGAGCTTTCGTGTTATATCTTCGAAGCTCAATGAAGTAATACCGACAATCGGCAAGGTGCTGAAATACATTACTAATAAATAAATGATATTGATTGAAATTTATCTTTACATGGCAGTAGTTGATATTTTCGATTATGCATTTAGACATTTACATTAATTATTTTTCTATCCTTTTAACGCGCGCGCGTGTGTGTGTGTGCATGCGCACGCACGGTTATCGTCGTAAGAAAATGGAGCAGACGAACCGACTTCAAATCCTGAGCCGAAGTTTTTGTCCTTTACTTCACCGTAGGAAAGACGTGAATCCTTCCCTTCTCTCCTCAGATAATAGTAGACTAAACTGGACTAAGTACAACCTGCCTAGGAGAAAGAAAAACCCTGATTTTAAAAATCGAGAAGAATTGTTCGGAAGAATCTGTGATACATTTCCTGCACGATTCTTCCGTTATCTCCTCATTCAAAAAGTGTAGCTAGTTCTACAACAATTTTACAACAGCTTCCACAACTATGAACAAATGATCTCCCTAATTATACTGGTTGGAATATTGGGTTTATGCCATATCAACCCTTGTAGGATATTAAAGCAAAATCTTGTTCACACACACACACACACACACACACACACACACACACACACACACACACACACACACACGGGGTGGGTGTCCTCGTGGTGTAATAGTTAAAGCGATGGACTGCGGAATCGTAGTAAGCGACTTCGTACTCCAGTGGCGTTATTACGATTACTTTCGGGCAAATACCCTTGGGAAAGGTATGAATCCCCTTATCCTCCCAGCTATGGGTTAAATAATACCACTAATGTTCCTCTAGGAGAATGGTTTTATCATTAAATAACCTACAAAAGTTGATATCCAATTAAACAAAGAAACTAGACCAAACCAAACAACTGTATATATTTGCGCGCGCGCGTGTGTGTGACTTGTAAACAAATAGTGTGTAGGTAAAATGTTAAACCAGCCAAAGTTCATTTGCTTGCACATAGTTAAATGGTTTCAATAATTCCTATCTAACACGAATAATTCTATTTAGTCTAAATCATTTGTTTGAACACCGTTAAATTGTTTCAAGTATTACTATCTAACACAAATAGTTTTATTTGCACAAAAGAGAATGATTTCGAGTATTACTATGTAACATTATCAATTCAATCAAATATTCGTCATTTTTATACACAGTTCAATTGTTAAACTGTTCTATTTGACTCATAGCTAGGACCCTAACAAGTACTACCACTCCGGGATCAGAGTGGACTTGGGAGTAATGACAACAAAAAGGTACCACACATTTCCTAAAGTTTCAGAACTGAATCCCCACCATCAGATTGATTAGTGTCATATACAGGACACTCGTAGGGGGGTTACTCATCTGTAGAGATACAGTCAGCATATTTTACACCCATAGCCGACTGAGGTGTCTGTTTAATTAGTCCAACGGGTCTCAACTATAATTGAAGTTAGTCCCCCAGACTTCGAGATCGAATGGAGAATCTATCATTATATATCGGGGTGTTGCTTGTTAGAATATATTTTGAGTGAAATAGAATAATGTAATTTGTGCTAAAATGAATTACGTTGTGCCTTTAATAAGTTTCCAGACTTTTTTGTACAGGCATTTAGAATTGTCGTAGACTCTTGAAAATTCACAATGTTATTGCTATACATGGTATGAGATGACTGACCAATTTTTATGATTTCAGGTTCAAAGGAACAGCTACAGTAGGAATTAGAATACACCCTACTAAAGCCTGATTGTCACAGCTGGTGAATTTCAAAAATGCAATCTTGACGTGAGGAAGAATGATATGCAATAAAATTCTGTTTTAAACTTGGAAAAAATGCCACAGAAACGTACGGAATGCGTCAGACTGCTCTTAGATCATCATGCATGAATCGAGCATCAGTTTTTGAGTTGTATAAGAGATTCAAGGGAGGCAGGGAGTCTGTGAGGGATGATGAGAGGTGTGGGAGGAGAAAGGAAGTCAATGCACCAGAGTTGATTGGCCAAAGGGTCAGGGTTAGGGTTAGGGTTACTATGTTGAGTTCAGGAAGAGATTCCTAGGGAAGAGGCCAGCACTCATCAAATCGGGTCAGTGGCATTTCCACCAGAACAATGCACCAGTCCACAACTCCATCCTTGTCACAGACTATTTGATCAAGATGGGCATCAAGACAGTTTCTCAGCCTCTCTATAGTCCAGACCTTGCTCCCTGCGACTTTTGGTTATTTCCTAAGCTCAGAGGCTGTCGTTATGAGACAACTGAGGAGATGAAAGAGGCTGTGACGAATGTCATTGACACGCTCACACAAGAGGAGTTCTATGGGGCCTTCCATAAGTTGTTGGAATGGTACAACAAGTGCATTGCAGCCGGATAATGATCCTCGTATGTCTATTACTCTACAAAACTAAAAGTGTATTTTTCAACATTTTTCCAAACGTTCTCTCTTGTCACTTTATCATCGAAGAAAGTTTTTGTCTTTCTCATCAACCGAAAAAGACATCGACACACGACTGACGAAGGCATGGACGGCTATTGATAGGCTCTCGATCATATGGAAATCAGACCTAACCGATAAAATGAAACGCAGTTTCTTCCAGGCAGCGGTTGTGTCGATACTGCTATATGGATGCACTGCATGGACGCTAACTAAACGGCTGGAGAAGAAACTAGACGGAAATTACACAAGAATGTTGAGAGCAGTATTGAACAAGTCCTGGTGACAACACCCCAGGAGACACCAACTATACGGACACTTGCCCCCCATCACAAAAACTATAAAGTTAGACGAACCAGACACGCGGGACACTGCTGGAGAAGCAAGGACGAGCTCATAAGTGATGTACTCCAATGGACCCCCACATATGGCCGTGCAAAAGCAGGACGACCAGCTCGAACTTACATACAGCAACTATGTGAGGACACAGGATGTAACCCTGAAGACCTGCCGGAGGCGATGAATGATAGGGAGAAGTGGCGAGAGAGGGTCAGGGATATCCGTGCTGGCGGCACGACGTGATGATGATGATGATTTTAATCCAATCGTGCAAAGGAACTTTTTTTCATTTTGAACTTTCACCGCTCTCTTTCAGTTTCAGTAGTCGATCAGTGCCACATTGGGCTCAACAGAGGGGTTGTCTTCTTCGGTTTCTTTTTTTAAATGGCATATCAACTCTCGTGGATTATCTTTGGCCAAAGCCATCCGTGTAGAAGAAAAGTAGGGGTACTATTTAACTCATAGCTGTAAGGATAACGGGGCAATACTATATATATATATATATATATATTTAGATATTGCTTTAAAAAGCGAGTGCATGGTATTTAGAAGTTTTAAAATCATAAAAACGAATTAAAATCCTTAAATAAGGGGACCCTTTCTTTGGTCACTTCTCTTCAGAGAATTGTCAGTGACAATCGATTTTGTACTAGAGAAAGTAAGAGTGGGATTGTAACCAAAGGAAAATCAAGGAGGGATGAAGAAAAACATTGTTAAAAAAATTACTGTGAACCAGCAAAGTTGGTTTGGTAAAGGTTATTTTCTTCTGATGGTCCGATATATATATATATATATATATATATATATGTGTGTGTGTGTGTGTGTGTGTGTGTGTGTGTGTAAGTGTGTGTGAGTGAGAGATTAGTCGCCCCACGTGGTATAACGGTCAGACAGAGCACCTTACGAATGAGTTCGATTCTAACTGGAGGGAATCGGCTAGACGTAAACCCAGGCTGTAATAGATAAGTATAGAAATACATGTGCCGTATTAGAAGCAGAGTTGCTGAAGATGTAGAGTTTTGTTAATCAGAGCGTAAATCCGTCCCATACGGACAGGTAGTTTCCCCTCAACCACCACCACCACCACAACGCAACATATGGTGGTTGCAGCCGCTAAAGCCGATAGTTGAATATTTTTCTGTTTGTCTTTCCTTCGACACGGACGTTACCAAAACTTGACAAGGTGATAGGGCACTACCAGATGGCGCACTCAAAAAGCATTCATATATTTTTCACATACATGCCATACCACGGGTGTGTACGTGTTATTACATAGATATACGTGTGTGTTCGTGTGTGTGTGTGTACAAACATTTAAAAATAATAGGTGTTATTCGTTTAAATCAGGACTTTTCAAAGTAGACCATTTGCGAGATGAATATGTATAAAAGTATCTATACGTCATGGTTCTAGATCTCCCTGTATTGGTCGGACTGAGAGCTCTTCAGCAACCTCTTGAATAGTTAGTGTGTGTGTGTGTGTGTGTGTGTGTGTGTGTGTGTGAGCATTCAAACTTTATAATGTTACTTTTCATACGCCAAAACATTGAACATTTTCATTATATATATGTGTATATATATATATATATATATATATAAACTCTCTGCGAGGAAGCAAGTGTACTTTATGATTTCAATTTACATGTAATAAAATAGGACATATCTAGGTATATCTGTCTATCTATCTATCTATCTATGTGTGTGTGTGTGTGTGTGCGTGTTAATATATATATATATATATATATATATATATATATATATATATATTGTAATGGTTACCGTCGTAGAAAATAGACACGGCAAACTGAGTCCAAATCCCGGACGAGGTTGTATACATTTTCACATAGCACTAATACACTTGAGAAAGGTATGAATCTAGCTATTGTCTCTCTAGTTATGTGTAAATAGTAGGGCAGACAGTATCCTTTAACTTTAGTATGGCAACCGGTCAAGGAGAAGGAAAAGTCTGTATTGTAATCTCTTAGACTCCTCTAAACAATTGACCTGGTATCCCATCATGCTCGTGCAGTGGGATTGGGTAAATAAATAGATACTGGAAGCAGCACCTCACAAAATAACACGAATACGGCCACGTGTCTCTCTTTTGACAAGTTTGGCAAGCAGTGCATTGTGACCACTGCTGGAGTTTGTAATGATCAACTCAGAAGCGGCGTTCACCCATGGACCCCTACGCATGGATAAACCAGTGTTGATTGGTTTGCAAAAACCTATATACATCGGCTTTGTGCGAACACTAGATGAAGTCAAAATGACTCCAAGGAGTGATCGACGATAGACACAGATTGAAAAGGAAAGAGAAAGGTCAGGGAATCCGAGCGATCAGCACGATTCGATGATTATATATATATATATATATATATAAAGCTGCTGTATCTCTCCCTTTCTAGGTTGTATTGCTCGGGTCCCAATGCTACATAAATTGGGTCACTAAAAGAACTACTTATACCCTGAAATAAATTGTAACCTGCCCGCTCCATAGTTAAACGAATGTGCGGATTTCTTCCTAAAGAGAGTTAGTTGATTTCCATATTTGGTTTTGAACTGTTCATAAGAAATACAGTTTAAATAAGTTTTATTCTTCATTTTGGATTTTAATTTTATTTCCTTTTTTTTTTAAAACGAGAGATTATTTAGCGGGGAGCTTTTATAATTAATGTCGACTGCGATAGAGTTGTCATCATCATCTTCGGCCATCTCACGAACCAGCAATGTTAATATTTTTTGAAAATAAAATCATAATCCTAAAAAATTAACAGATTTCTTCTAAAAAATACGATAAATATATTTATGTAAAAACGTAAGCTGAATATATTTACGTAAAAACGTAAACGGAAGTTTTTCATGAACTCTATATAAATAAAAATGTAAATGTTTGTTACTAACCGATAATCTCCAGTTTTATACCACAAATTGGTTTAAAATTTTCAGAGAGTATTTTATTCGAATTCAGGAGTGTTTTCATATACTTATTATCCAAAAATATAACAATAATTAAAAAAATATTTTTAATTATTCGTTTTTCTCCGAGAAAAGCCGAACGCGAAAACATAACTTCCGTTTTTCAAGAATTTTACACGTGATTTATTTTTTTCTGCTTAGTCACTTTTCTTTCTTTTTTGGTTGACTTAAACAGAGACACTAAACTTTAAACCATATTTCGTTGGTTCAGTAGTAATTTTTTTTTATTCTAACGAATTGTTTACAAAATATTTTCTAATATTTTTTGTTTAACTTCAACGAAAGACATCCATTAAAAAGTTTTCTTTCTTTAACCATATTTCGTTGGTTCAGTAGTAACGAATTGTTTACTAAATATTTTCTTTTCTTTTTTTCAATATGAAATTTTTATCTCTTAAACTTCAACGAAAGACATCTATATAGATAAAAATGTAAATGTTTGTTACTAACCGATAATCTCCAGTTTTATACCACTAATTGGTTTAAAATTTTGTGAGAGTATTTAATTCGAATACGGGCGTGTTTTCATATACATAATATCCAAAAATATTACAATAATTAAAAAAAGGTTTTTAATAAGTCGTTTTTTCCCCGAGAAAAGCCCAACACAAATTTTGAAAGTAAACATTACTTTCGTTTTCCAAGAATTTTACACGTGAATTTTTTTTTTCTGCCTTTATCACTTTTATTTCTTTTTTGGTTAACTTGGGCAATCATATGTTGCCTGTTCCAGAGTCGGCAATCCAGACAATCTCTTTATCTACACGGAAACTGGAACTACCAAGAATATTGTGTATCCACAGGTATTGGAAAATTAAACAGAAATATGCATTTTCTTTTTTTTTCCCCATTTAAACAAACTGAGCCACAGCAACGCGTGGCCGGGTACAGCTAGTATATATATAGGCTCAGTGGTTAAGTGTTTACCAATGACCCGGGAGACCAGGGTTCAATCTCAGGTCGACTAAAAAAGTGGTACTTGATACCTTGTTTAACACTCAGCATTATAAGGTATGTTCCAAGGGTAAAGCAGAGCAATCCAGGGAAAGGAGTAGCGGCCTCCCCTACACTTAGGTGTTGTAGCTATTGAAAAGCAAGCTTTCGAGTAGCCCTCAACTGCAGTCGCCAACTTTACTTATATATATAATGATCAAAATTCAATGCTAAAAGAATCTTTAAAACGTAAAATCATTACAGTGCTCCATTCACACAAATGTAATGCAAAATCATTTTATATTATATTATAATAAAGAAAAAAACTTACGACTCCGAAATTCAAGGCTATGATTGTCCGACGTATGGATTACCTGCTTACTAGACTATCGAAGCCGTGAAACTTGGAGTTGTGAATTTTTATCCAGCCTATAACTGATAATATGATATATTGTGATATTGCCCCAGTTTTTTTGTGAATGGAGCACTGTAATCATTTTACTTTGTAAAGGCGCTTTTACCTTTAAATTTCCATCCGAATATATATATATATATACATATATATATATATATATATATATAATCATTGATCTATATGTTGGCATTAATTACCCAAATTTTAATGCGGCAATGAAAATCAACAAAGATTCATCTCAGATAGTTGTTTATAGTTTAAATTTGTGTAATTTTTATGCATGTATTCGTCGAATTTCCACGAAAACCGCCGATATATCTACATTTAAATTTCACTCTAAGGAGCTTAGAAATATGTTTTTTGCTGACTTTGCCATAATATGCCCCCATAAATTTTAAACTTCTAAATCACACTATTTAGTCACACACGTCCACCCTTCTGTAAGGATAGATTTTTCACAAACGATTATAAAAAATATGCTAGTATCATACTTCCTTTATTTCGTCTATTTAGCAAAGATAGATATTAATGTATGTATTATGTACGAAATGTCAATGTTATATGGCACATACTTATTAATCAAGAAAGGGGAGAGTGTCAAGAATTCGATGTTCATACAAAGACTGACAGAAAAGAATACAATAGTCTCAGGAAAGGATGGTTTGTGGGAAAACAGTTCAAGCCTATCATATTTATTACTTTGCATATATATATATATATATATATATATATATATATATATATATATATATATTATATATATGAGAATTGGTCACTTTGCAGTCTCTTGGCGATATAATCTCTATAGGAAGGAACTCTTTTGAAACGGCCTTCCTGAGGCTTCTCGTAAGTTTTGGACAATTCGCTTAGCTTTACTTTTTGGTTGACTGCCGACAGTCAATTCGGACAATGATGCCATAACTTCCTATTTTGCCTCTGTATCGAAATAACGAAAAGGCTTTGATAAAAGGAAAAAAAACAAAAAAAATAAAAAAAAACACGGAGAATACATGATGCTCACACACACACACAACACACACTGACACATATATATACATGTTGTACATATTAATATTTAGCAAATTATTCTAACTTATATATACACGTGTGTGTGTGTGTGTGTGTGTGTGTGTGTGTGTGTGTGTGTGTGTGTGTGTGTGTGTGTGTGTGTGTTTAGGCCTACAATATATTTACCACCACAATCTTTATCAACGATTTAACACATACACATCATCAGTACACACAGATATAGAGGCACACACGCACACACACATACACACATATGTTTGTGTGTAGATACAGAACATATTCATATCGAACAACTTATTCTTACTTTCCATATGTTTGTATGTCTGCATATATATATATATATATATAATGTTTGTATGTATGTGTGTGTGTGTGTGTTAGGATATCTACAATGACTTTACGCCAGCAATCTTTATAAGCATTTTAATTATTTTAACACGCATACATGCATTAGTACACTTACTCGAACACGCGCACACTGAACAGTTTATTCTTAATACCCCTATTCACGGGTATATATATATATATATATATATATATATATATATATATATATATATATAATGTGTATGTGTGTGTGTGTTAGGGTGCCTACAATAAATTTACACTAGCAAACTTTACAAACGTTTTAATTATTTTAACACACACACACACACACACACACACACACACATATATATATATATATATATATATATATATATATATATATATATATATATATATAATGGTTTTGTTTATAGCTTTGAAATTATTCTTGGCTGCTATAGTTGTGTTTTCTACTTTCATCTTCCCCGCCAGCGGGCAACGTTAGCCTTACTGCAGATTAAACAACTGCGTGTGGGTGCGTGTGGGGGATGAATTCCCCGTGGCGTAGTAGCTAACATACTGGACTGTGATATCGTAGTAAGCGGGTTCGGACTCCAGTGGCGGTATTATATTCGATTTGGAAAGGTATAAACCCCTTTATTTTTCCTGCTATAAGTTAACTAGTCCCTAAACAGTTCTTCTTCAAGGAGGACTTTGGCTTTAAAAAAAACTGCAAAAGTTTATATGTCATTAAAACAAATAAACCAAACCAAATTAAGTCGAACGTAAAAAATCAACAAATTTATTTCTGAAGAAAATAGAAAAAATAAAAAGTTTAACTCAAAGGCAAACTACTTATTTCACATAACCGAATATTCAATTTTTATTTTCAGCATTTTCTTTGATTGATTTCTGAATGAAAATTTTAGATAGAAATAGAATTCCATAAGGATTAATTTCAGAATTTTAAATTAGGCTATTAGGTTGAATGGCGTATCAATACTTGTGGGTTATATATATATATATATATATATATATATATATTGGCATAGTGGTTAGAATGTTCCCCCAACAGTCTGTGAAACCGAGGTTTAATCATAGGTTTGGTCATACCAAAGACAAAACTAATTGTACTTGATGCTTTCTTTAAACTCAGCATTATAAGGTAGGAATCAAGGGTAAGTGGAGCAATCCTGGAAAAGTAGTAGCGTCCTCCCCTATACCTCGGTGTAGTAGCTGTTGAAAAGGAAGCCTTCAGTTCGCCATCGACTACGGTCGGCCAACTTACAACTTATCTATCTATATATATATATATATATGATTTGTACGCGATTAGTTTATGGGTATCATTATTTTTAAATGAGCCAGAGCTCATTTAATTGCGCACAGTTCAATGCTTTCAAATATTTGACATTTGTAATTATATTTATCAAGTATTTCTATCTATTCTAATGTCAACTATTTGCTTTCACGCAGTTGATAATATTGATATTTTGCTTGCACACAGTTAAATGGTTTCAAGTATTGCTATCCAACTTTAATAATTCAATTTGATCATTTCAAGTTTCTTGTTTACATACAGTTCAGTAAAGTGAATGATTAAATAGTTTTATTTGATCCATAAATTGGACACTAAAAAATTATTACTCTGATTCAGGGTAAACCTGGGAGTAATGGCAATGAAGGAGTACTACACACTTCCCAAAGCTCTAGGACCGGATCCTCACCATTAGATTGTTAGTGTCAAACCCAGGACCCTCATTGAGGCGATCCTTACTTCTAGGCAGTTAGAATCGGTATATTATACATCTCAAACAACACTACGGTCTCAAAAGGTTATTTTAGTCTATATTCGTACTCTTATGCATGTATTTTGAAGTATTTTTAGTTGTAAAAGGCAGAGAAATCGCATGTTACTCAAGTATATCAGTACAGGAGATTAGATCTTCTCTGAAAAATATGCATTTACACACACCTCCGCACGAGCAGGATGCGACACAAGATCGTTTTTTAAGCTGAATTTAACAGGTTTGAATTCAGTTTTCTTTCTCCTAAGACCGGCTGCCATGCCAAATGTTAAAGAGTCCAGTCTGCCCGGTATGTTCAACGCAAAAGACAATCGATTGACAAGGATGAATCTCTGCAGCCTAACGAAGAAAAGTTATTCTGTGTGTACGGTGAGACCACTGCGGTATTATTCATTTTGAAAATTGAAACAGCAATCAGACACTCAGTGTTGATACTCTTACCAGCTGCTATGTGTGCATGAAAATCGTCTCAGAAAATGCTTCATACTCGTCAACTGGAAAAGTGTTGAGCGTGTCCGTAATAACGCAAGCTCATATTCAGCAATCATCTCGTAGGAAAAATATTGGATTAATGTTTTTCTAATCCATCCACCAGGCTTTGAGCTTTTGTTGTTGTTGTTGCTTTCTACAAAATCCTCCTTACGACAAAGAAGATCAGGTGAAAAAGATTTGTAAAATTTTTTGAGCTTAAAAGCAGCTGCATTTTACAGGAATCAACAAGCTTCCTAGTAAATGGTATGAACTGATTCAAAATAATGGCGATTATACTACTAATCGAAATTAATTCATTGATGAATTATTCATGAATAGATTATCTTTTACTGAAACTGGAATGAAAGAAATAAATCCTGTTCAAAAGAAAGAAACAAGTGGACGGAGAACTTCAGTATTAATACGCAATGTATTTTCTGAATTTAAGTCTATTTTGAATATTTCAAATTTTAAAACGAGACGGTTCTCGTTTTATTTTAAAGCGAATATAACCAGCTCATTAGCCTAGTGGGTAGAGTGTTCCCCAGTCGTCCGGAAGACCTGGATTCAGTCCCCAGTCACGTCATACTAAAGACTTTAAAAATGGTACTTGATACATCCTTGCTTAACACTCAGCAATATAAGGTATGTATGAAGGGTAAAGTGGAGCAATCTAGAGAAAGGAGTAGCGCCCTCTCCTACACCTCAGTGTAGTAGCTATTGAAAAGGGAGCCTTCTGGTCGTCCTTTACTTATAATTCATAAGATAAATCATTATATTAACATTGTTCTTAGAATGGTTTAGTTAAAAACCGAAACTTAACGTTAGCAAATTATTCAACTATAAATAAAATCATCCTTCGAATTCTTTGTTTTTTACATACACACACACACACACACACACACACATATATATATATATATATATATATATATATATATATATATATATATCAGATTCGGTTATAATTCGTGATTTTTAATTTGCAAGTTAGTCAAATATGTAAATTTTCCACAGTAGGTGTTGACTGGCGAGCCTTAGAAAATGGATATTTTCATTTTTTTTTTCATTCATTTATGTTCTATTTATTATAATAAACATGACCTCTACCTCATTATTTCTGTTATCTGAAGATTGCAGTGTTCACACAACGTGAAACATTTACTATCGGGATTTGATTTCATTTGCGGACTTTTTCAAAATTAATATTTTAGATTTCATACAGACCCTGTTTTGATATGGGAAAATTGAGCATTCTACTTCAAAAAATAAAATAATTGCTAGGTCAGAGTACTTCAGTGGCGGTTACTTGGTTGGTAGGTTGTTTGTTTGGTTATTTGGATTTCATGGTATATCAACCTTTGTACAAATAATCAGTTTTATTTCAAACAATTCAGTTTTGCATGATTACTCAGTTTAAATGTCAAAAACATTTCTATTTCAAGCAATTTAGTTTATTCAAACAGTTCTAATTCAAACAATTCAGTTTAGTATCAATATAGTTTTTGTTCACACACTGGTAAATGTCAAAACACTTCTATTTCAAATAATTCATTTTAGCGTAAGTACAGTTTCAATGTCAAAAACATTTCGATTTCAAGTAATATAGTTTAGCATAAGTACGCAGATTAATTCTATCAAACCATAGATAGGGCCCAAATCAGGTGGTACCACCCCGGGCCAGAGTGGACCTGGGAGCGATGGCAATGAAGGGGTACTCCGCATTCCCCAAAGCACCAGGATTACTGGAACCTCACCATCAGATTCTTTTGTGTCATATTCACGACTCTCGTTGGTGGGTGGGGTCTTACCCCCACTGCAGAGATGCAGTTCAAGTATTCTACAATGCAGTGGCAGATGCTGGTTGATTGGTTGGTTGGTTGGATTTTATGGTATTTTATAACTTTTGTAGGTTATTTAACGCCAAATCTATTTTTAAGTAAATGATTAGTTCTATTTAAAAGAATTAGCTTGAGTATACATTTTAATTGTCAAAAACGTTTCTATTTCAAACTATTCAGTTTATTCAAACAGTTCTACATATAACAATTCAGTTGAGTGTAAGTACAGTTTCAATGTCAAAAACAGTTCTATTTCAAACAATTCAGTTTAGCATAAGCACGCAGTTTAAATGTAAGTATAGTTCAATTGTCAAAAACATTTCTACTTCAAGCCATTCAGTTTAATCAAACAATTCACTTTAGCATAAGTATGCTTTTAGTTCTATTATCTCATAGATAGGGCCCTATCAGGTATTATATATATTGGTATTCCCCAAAGCCCGAACATTACTGGGACCTCACCATCAGATCGTTTTGTATCATATCCAGGACACTGGGAGTCTTGCCCCTCTGCAGAGGTGCAGTCAGTGTATTCTACAGCCCCAGTCGACTGGGCAAAGTGGCAGATGCGGTGGTATATATATATATATATATATATATATATATATATATATAATCAAAGCATGTCTACAGGTAGGATTCATTTGATTCCCTCTCATTATCGGTCCATCTCGACTATTTCCCTGGGTAGTTAGTATACAGTGCATTTAGTGTCGGTACAAAGCTGATTAATGTATATTTTTGTTTGTCGGACTGTATCCCTTAGCATGAGACCAAATGATAATATATATCCCTTATGAATTTATCCTTACTTCTCCTGCAGTATCCAGCATGTCTTTCTCACTTTTCTTGGCTGGTTTGAGAGATAGGAGTTAAGTGGCCGTACAACTGCCGTTTTGTGCGCAGCTACTTTCAGGATTTTATCAAAACAGTATAAAGCCTCCTTGCGTAGCTACCATTTAGTTTACACACACACACGCAAACACACACGGATATAATATATATATATATATATATATATATATATATATTAAAATTAGAATGTCAACCGTTCAGTAAACAGTGAAACGACAATATATTCAATGAGAAATAAATATTTCCAACGTCCAAATATCGAGTAAATATAACAATATTAAGAAAATGTAAATAAGTTTAATTACTGGTATCTCCAATCATAAGGTTAGATTCTTCTATAACCACACACACACACACACACACACACACACACACATATATATATATATATCAAGAGAGAGAAAGAGATAGGTAGGAAAGACATTATTTCATGATATGGTGATTTAACGTATTCTTTCATTTTAGGGGAAGATTAATTTTAAAAAATATTTACAAGAATATAAAATGCCGTAAGTACAAAATATTAGCTTTGCTCAAAGCTATTTCTGTAATTTTTTTCCTTTCTCGCTTCTTATTTTACACTCACATTCTGATCTAAAAAGTCTAAACACAGTCAGCCAATGGTTATCGAATATCGATGGGCTGTGCTAGATAAATCAAACCCGTTCGATTAACCAGTACTGCATTTTCACTGCTTAACAGAACTACCGTCTCGTTATAGATGACCGAATAGAAGTTCGCCATTTCTGACGGCAAAGACACAACGAAACGTTAGAACCAAGCAGAAGCCATTGTCCATGTAGACGAGGGAACTGCACGCCTGGGTCGTGCGTAGACGTAACGACTGTTCAGGATTAGCCATGGTGGATAGTTCGGTCAAGCCTGACTGGACATTCTTTATCGAGAAGCTTTCGTTTGAGCATCGGTTGAGACCTTACTATACTTTACTCCTCTCATCTAGCTTTCCATACTTCTACCCCCACTCGATCGAGGGAGATTAGTTTTCATGAGACTATGGCCTCATTTTATCAAAACAGCTCCCTGTTCAAAACAAGGATTCTTCTTCACTTGCTGCGTCATCTCATCTCCTCAACAATGTTTGGGTTTGGCGAGCTGATGTTTGTTTAAGACTCGCAATGGAATTGATGAGGGCAAAAAAATGATGTAAAAAGGTTAGAAGAAAAGAATAAGTCTGGTAGGAAAAATAGAAAAAGGAAAGAAGGAAGGAAAGATGGTGAGAAGGAAGGGGAAGTGTTGAGGATGTAAAAAAATAAAGGGAAAAGATCAATATGAAAAAGATTAATAAATCGAAGCCAGTCGAAAAAATCAAACGTAGAATCTAAAGAAAAATGGTTAACATGGGAAGTTTTGAAGCAAATCTGGTACAAATAAGAAAGAAACAAACGAAGGAACAAAGAAAGAAACAAAAACGTGGACCGAGAAATTCAATTTGAAAGAATAAAAGAAATAAATCTTGTGAGAAAGAATTAAAAAGAGAAATTCAATTTGAAATAAAAAGGAACAAAAGAAATGAATCCTGAAAGAAAGAAAGACGTATACAAAGAAAGAGAATTATTAAAAAGAACGGAAAAAAAAGAAAGAGTGAAGAAAAAGGTAATCGGAAGGAAACCAAACCGAGAAATTGAAGAGAAGAAAAAAAAGTGGACAGCGAAGTTCAATTTGAAAGAATAATTGAAAAAATAAATCCTGCAAGAAAGAAAGAAAGAAAGAAAAAAGTGAACGAAGAAATCGAATTATGAAACAAGAGGGAAAAAAGAAAGCGAAAAAAAAAAAAAAGAAAATCGGAAGGAAACCAAATCTAGAAATTGAGGAAGAGGAGATAATCTATAGAGGAAGTCAAAAGACAGACTGTCAAAACAGAATAAATTTCGTTATTTATGGATAACAAAAAAGCAAGTCTGAAAACCAGACAAGAAAAGATTGTGGCAAAAACGATTATGAAAGGAGAAGGAAAGGCTTTTTAAAAACGATTTGTATTAAAGAATCAAATGAGAATTGAACAGATGGACGAATTTGTATCGAAATCGAGGATGGAAAGAGGTCTTTATCGAAGCAGTAAATCTGAAAGAGTTGCAAAGAAATTCAAGACTGAAAATAAAATGGAAGACAGGAAGAAAGGAAGGGAGATAATCGAAGGAGAAAACAGCAGAATCAGTGGATGAAATCGAGAGGGACGATACAGCCTAGGGTCTGTCTCAATGAAACAAGATATTATTAAAGGTTTCGCAGTTGAGGCTTGTTTACATTTCATTGTGGTCGCTGGACTTTCACAGAATGAAACTGCTGGCTCACATACACACATACCTTTGCCCATATATATATATATATATATATGTGTGTGTGTGTGTGTGTGTGTGGTGCCTTCAATAAGTTTCCAGACTTTTTTGTACAGGGATTTAGAATTGTCGTAGACTCTTGAAAATTCAGTATGATTTTGCTATACATGTTATGAGATGACGGACTAATTTTTATGATTTCAGGTTCGAATGAGTAGCTACGGCAGCAATTGGAATACACCCTGCAAAAGCCTGATTGTCACAGCTGGTGAATTTCAAAAATGCAATCTGACACTTTAGAAGAACGATATGCAATAAAATTCTGTTTTAAACTTGGAAAAAATGCCACAGAAACGTATGGAATGCTTCAGAGTGCTTTTGGAGCATCTTGCATGAATCGAGCATCAGTTTTTGTGTTGTATAAGTGATTCAAGGAAGGCAGGGAGTCTGTGAGGGATGATAAGAGGTGTGGGAGGAGTAAGGAAGTCAATACACCAGAGTTGATTGGTCAAAGGGTTAGGGTTAGGGTTACTAAGTTGAGGTTTTAAGGGAGTCCAGGAAGAGATTCCATCGGAAGGGGCCAGCACTCTTCAAATCGGGTCAGTGGCATTTCCACCTAGACAATACACCAGTCTACAACTCCATCCTTGTCACAGACTAATTGACCAAGATGGGCATTAAGACAGTTCCTCACCGTCCCTATAGTCCAGACCTTGTTCCCAGTGACTTTTGGTTATTCCCTAAGCTCAGAGGCTGTCATTATGAGACAATTGAGGAGATGGAAGAGGCTGTGACGAAGGTCATTGATACGCACACACAAGAAGACTTCCATGGGGCCTTCCAGAAGTTGTTGGAACAGTACAACAAGTGCATTGCAGCCGGAGGAGATTACTTCGAAAGCGGCTAGAGTTTCGTGTGTGTGCTATCAATAAAAGTGCCCACACGAAAAAAGTCTGGAAACTTATTTAATGATCCTTGTATATATATAGTCTGGTTGAATGATCTCTCATATTTGTAAAAAAGGATAAACTCAAAATAACTGTGGCAACATAGTTCCAATTCCAAATTTGATTATGACGCTAAACTACATTTGTTGGTTGTGGCTGTAGAGTACGTCGACAACATCTCTGCAAAGTGCTAAGACCCCCACCTTAACGTCAGCTTCTCCGGTACCATAAAAGCCAAGACGCACCCGACATGATCGTATACCAGGCAATACGTGTGTCGAGACCAATGTGCAAGAATTGCATGTGATGCAGAAACTAAACAAACTGACTGTGAGGTTCCAATTCTAGGGCTTTAAGGAATTTGAAGCACACTTTCATTATCATTACTCCCAGGTCCACTCTGATCAGGAGAGTTAGTTCCTGTTGTGTATCATCTGTGGGTCAAATATATCTATTTAATCAATTACTATACTTGAAGCTATTTAACTGTGAAGAAACAGATGAGCTCTGGCTCGTTTAAAAATAATAATGTGTAAAACAGGATTTGACAGTAAGTAACCTAAAAAAATTGGATATGTTGCTAAACTAAATAATCTTGCGCAAACTTCATTTGTTCCGGAAATCTGAAGAATGTGGAGTACTTCTTCATTGCCATTATTCCCAGGTCCACTCTAAAGAGTACTGAGTACTTCTTCATTGCAATTACCCCCAGGTACAAGTTTTAAGAAACAACTACATAAAAAAACTGGGCCATTGGCCTTACGAGTAGAGTGGTCGCCAATGGTCCGGGAGACCAGGGTTCAATCCCAGGTCGAGTCATACCAAAGACTCAAAAAATGGTACTGGATGCCGCCTTATTTAGCACTCAACATTAGAAGGTACGAATTAAGGGTAAAGTGGAGCAATCCAGGGAATGGAGTAGTGCCCTCCCCTACACCTCGGTGTAGTAGCTATTGAAAGTGGAGCCTTTGGGTCGCCCTTGACAAAAGTCGCCAACTTTACTTACTTTTACATAAAAAATCTAAATATGTAGTACAATGAATATGATTCCCAAACCTCAAGGCATAAAATATTCCTTGACGCATTGACATGCCGTTAAAATCAAGACGAGTAAAAATGTTTCATTTGATTAGTTTTCTAGTGCTTACGTTTAAAGACTTAAGGCTCCAGGTATCCCAAGAGAAAGTAATTGCATGGGAATTTGGTGATATCACCCAACTGTGAGATGAGGTTCCTGGGAAAATTTACCTCAGAATTTCCATAGATGCGATTTTTCTGATGAGTAAATAAATCAAAAGTGCTCAGATTCTGGACATCTGAACAGTATCAAAACTAGTTGTCTAAATTTCCGAGACGAAGCTTGGTGATTTTTATCATTAAGGGTTTTCGGACTATTGTCTTCATTTTTATTATTATTTCCACAACGATTCAATAGTTCGAAGTTCCGAGAAGGTTCCCGAGTTCAACAAACACATGAAGAAGGCCGGAGGACATATCGGCCGAAACATTGTGGAAATAATAAAGATGAAGACAATAGTCCGAAAACCCTTAATGATAAAAAGTATGAAAAATAAAAGGCATTCGGGTTACACTTTTTTAGTTTTATCTCATAACATACAGTTTCATATATCTTCAATAAACTAGAGGACGTAATCACTTTAAAAAAAAATATCTCATACGGCGATTGTCTTTTCTATTTGAATTCCTAATTCCTTTTAGTATATATATATATGTAAATATGTGAACTAGTTTACATGCCAGTCGGCTAGGGCAGTACAATACACCGATAGTATCACTGCAGAGGGATAAAACCCACCCTCAGCGAGTGTTCCGGATGACATTAAACAATCTGATGGCAAGGCTCCAGTTTCAAAGATTTGGGGAATGTGGAGTACCCCATCATTTTAATTGCTCCCAGGTCTACTCTGGCCCGGAGTACTAGCACCTAATAGGGTCCTATCTATGGCTCAAATAGAACTGTTTGATTTTTAAATTGTGTGGAAACTGATGACAAATGCTAAGTTGAATTATTAGAAATTGGACAATTTGATCATTTAACTATGTTAACAAATGACATATGTATAATTGAATTGTTAGTGATACATAGAAATACTTGGAAACATTGAACTGTGCACAAACGAATGAGAATTTTGAATAGAATTATTAACGTTAAATAACAATTCTTGAAACTCCTTAACTGAGCGCCTAAATTGAATTATTGGTATTACATAACACTACTTGGAAATATTTAACTGTGTGCAAATGAATGGTGTTGAATAAAATTAGTGTTAAATAGCAATACTTGTAACCGCTTCACTGTGTACAAACAAATGATTTATAGTATATAATTATTCTTATTAGATAGTTAAATGCTTTCAAGTATTGCAATGTGCCAAGTTCGTTTGAAAATGAGGAACATAACGGTAACAACGAGACATTATATACCATAATAGCACATCTAGGCATTCGTACCTCTAGGACCCTGTTGTGATCCTGCCGTGGTAAAGGTTGACGAACGCAAAAAACTCTGTTTAACAACCCAAATATTTATTTGATACTACCGCTTGTAGGTAGTCACCGGGAGAAAGAAAGAGAGCATAGAACCTGAGACGACAACGTTAGCTAAGCAAAAATAAGCAACATGCCCTGGTGAGAAAAAGAGAGCAGACACAGACCTTGAATTTTTTTCCTTGTTTTCTGCTGTATTTCTAACATGTTTGACCGCTGGGTCGCGTCTAGTCTAAGGATGTCTTTGGAGCGCAACCATCAAAAATGGGGCTCGTAAACTTTCTCCTCTTCACATCTTCATGGCGATTCAACTGTCTTTACCTCGTCAAGTCTCGCCGTCAACTCCCAAAAACGAGTTGTCCTCTCCTTTCTAGCTGGTGTCACCGGGAAGAACATCCAGTTCCCTGGCTTCGCGCAAGCGTACAAGAATGTTTGGGGACTTCCAGTTTTCCCTAGTCAAATTTAACTACAAGAGCCTTGGCATGGACGTTTGGAAACTCTCTGTTTTTTTTGGGGGGGGGTCATCTATGTTTTTTTTTTAATTTCAATTTTTTATGAGCCGTTCAATTATGTTACAAATGTTATCAACAAAATGTGTTTACAAATCATATCAATTTGATATTCAAAAATTGCGGCGAAAAATTTGAAGGATCAAAACACAAAATAATTTTAGAAATCTTTTCCCTCCAAAATAATTTTAAAAGTTTTTATAAAAACAAATGATAATAGTAAATAGAGTTATATGTATTACATAGCAATGCTTAAAACTGTGCAAAAATAAGTTCAGACTTGTTTAAAAAATGTCATCACAAATCCACTATATCTTATATATCTTTATTAAGAGGATTTGGCATTAAATAACTTACAATGGTTGATACACCATAAACCCCCACCAAGCCAAATCCTATATATTTAATATATATCTATAAAGAGGATTTGGCTTTAAATAATTTACAATTGTTGATTTGCCATAAAACCAACCAAACCAAATCATCTATTAAATATATATACATTTTGAGGATATAACATTAAATAACCTTCCAAGATTGATACGACTGAAACCCAACGAAGTCAGGGGGTGTCCTCGTGGTGTAATGGTTAAAGTGATGGACTGCGGAATCGTAGCATGCGAGTTCGTACTCCACTCGCGATGTTACGTTCACTTTCGAACAAATACCCTTGGGAAAGGTATGAATCCCCTAATCCTCCCAGCTATGGGTTAAATAGTACCACTACTGTTCTTCTAGGAAAATGGCTTTGGCATTAAATAACCAACAAAGGTTGATATGCCATTAAACAAAGAAACCAAACCAAACCAAACCAACGAAGTCAAATCTTACATATTTAATATATATGTATAAATAAGATTTGGCATTAAATAATCTAAAATGGTTTATATGCCATAAAACCCTACCAAACTCAATAACTTACGATGTTTGATGGCATAAAACCAAACCAAAGAAAATATACGAAACCAAAATATCAAGAGTGATCTCCTTTTTAAAACTCTTAAAACTTCCAATCCACAACAATGTAGTTTTCTTTCCCTATTTACCTGCCCTGAAATGGAGGCATGTGATGTGGCAGTTATTGTCGTGAGAAATAGACACGGCGTACTAAGTTCAAATTCTAGACGAAGCAGTTTGCTTTCATTTCATATTAATGCCCTTGGTGAAGGCATGAATCCGTCAGTCCTCCCAACCACCGAGCTATGGGTAAATAGCAGGCCAAACTGGGTTTTTCAAACTTGGAAAAGCAACCAATCTAGGAGAAGGAAAATGCTGATTTCAAACCAGCACTAACCAGCTAAGATTTTAACATTGCGTCACATCCTGGCTATGGTGATGGGGTAGGGTAGACATATCATCTGAAATTCTTTCGAAAAACCCGCTGCATTGCAATAATAAGGCCATCATTTTTTTTTTTCAAAATAAGTTTGCATCATAACCATTCCACGCCATCATGACATCTGAAATGCCGTGGCTATTACTGCTTAAAGACACACGCTACAAACTTAACACGATTAACGCCTGTGCACTAACAATTCTCAAATCGGGAGATCATTCGGCAAAACCATCCGGGGCCTAATGAGACCGGGGTTCAATCCCACGTCGAATCATGCCAAAGACTCAAAAAATGGTACTTGATGCCACCTTGCTTATCATTCAGCATTATAAGGTAAGGATCAAAGGTAAAGTGGAGCAATCCTGGGAATGGAGTAGCGCCCTCCCCTTCACCTCAGTGTTGTATTTATTGAAAAGGGAGCCTTCGGGTCACCCTCTTGTAAAGTTGCCTAATTTACTTTATTTGTACATATGAAAAATCCACAAACTGATTAGAATTTCATATGTATTATTTTGTATTTCACTCTACACGAATAGAATTTCATATGCATTATTTTGTATTTCACTCTAAACGAATAGAACTATTACACTTGTAATGTGAATGAAAAAAGATTTTCCGGGGTTCATCTGGTGTTCGCGCGGGTAGGGTGGTGTAAAATCAATCGCTTTGTTCCAGGGGATCTTCTTCCCGACAGCATCTGCCTCCTAGTCTAAATAGAGCAGAGCTATGTTTAATGCTCGGCACCTGAGGTGCCCTTGACGGGGAATACCCTTGGGACAAAGCATTTTTTTGGCAAATTACAACGTATGCATTTCGATTCATGCGTACCTTCTCTCACCACAAAATAACTTTATATTAAATCTGATTTAATAAGAAGTCGGATAAATCCCTTGCGAATTTTTCAGGGCCCACTATAAGAGAAACTGACAGTTACCAAGTAACGTAGACTTTATATCAACGTTATCCTTATATCCATTTATCTGTTTATATATATAATCAGTAACCTTTCGAGAGTAATAACTAGGTTGACTCCCCAACTTAATATCTATCTATCTATCTATCTATCTCGACCTTTCATTTTTTTTTTTTTTTTCATATTTCCAACCTAACATTCTATACTTCAGTCTTTTCTAAGAAATATATTTAAATGACATTGCTAAAGACCAAATTGTTATGTCAAGAAGGTTTGGTCAGAACAAAGAGATTTAATAAAGATAAAAAGAGGAATGCGTCACAACACACAGGAAATCAAATCTTATTCTGTATGAGTTGAATAGGTGCAGGCCAGTCAGACTATGTTAACCAATGCACCTTGTTTAAAACATCTTAAGGGCGCGTCGAAACTGGGCCTTGTATATATGAAAAAAGATTACAAGTTTTCTTGTGGGTAACAGTTGTTTTTCGAAAGCATTATTTTTTGTTTGGCTGTTCATGGCTTTCTTTCTTTCTTTTGAAGACGTTCTTTCTTTCTTTCTTTCTTTCTTTCTTTCTTTCTTTCTTTCTTACACACCTTTCTTTCTTACACACTACCTGTCTTTTGTTTTTTCTTTCTTTCTTTCTTTCTTTCTTTCTTTCTTTCTTTCTTTCTTACACACTACCTGTCTTTTGTTTTTTCTTTCTTTCTTTCTTTCTTTCTTTCTTTCTTTCTTTCTTTCTTTCTTTCTTTCTTACACACTACCTGTCTTTTGTTTTTTCTTTCTTTCTTTCTTTCTTTCTTTCTTTCTTTCTTTCTTTCTTTCTTTCTTTCTTTCTTTCTTTCTTTCTTACACACTACCTGTCTTTTGTTTTTTCTTTCTTTATTTCTTTATTTCTCACACTCTACTTTTCCTTCATTTTTCTTTCTTTCTTTCGTATGCTTTACTTTTCTATTGTTCTCCTTTCTTTCTTTCTTTCTTTCTTTCTTTCTTTCTCTCAACTTTTTCTTTCTTTCTTTCTTTCTTTTTTTCTTTCTTTCACTTAACCTTTCTCTTGTTCTCTTTCTTTCTTTCTTTCTTTCACTCAACTTTTCTCGTGTTCTCTTTCTTTCTTTCTTTCACTCAACTTTTCTCTAGTTCTCTTTCTTTCTTTCTTTCTTTCTTTCTTTCTTTTAAATGATTTCTATTGTTACTTACTTTATTTCAATTATTTCTTCCTTTCATTCATTCTGTTCTTAAGCAATAACTTACTTTCGTTCGTTCCTCTTTTCCTTACATACATTCTTTTTTCCTCGTTTCTTCTTTTTAAATGCTACGTTTCCTTTCTTTTTTTTATTGTTTGATTCATTCATTCATTCTTTCTTTCGTTTGTCTTTCCCTCCTCCCTCCCTTCCTTTCATTACTATTTGTGCTCTTTCTTGATTTTCTGTTTTATGTTTAGCTTTTATTTTATACTTCTTTTCCTATATTTTTCGTTATTCTTTCGTATTTGCTTTTTTAATCAGCCACTTTTTTTCTTATTTTTCATTCTCTCATTCATTCTAACAGTCTTTTTCTATAATTTTCTGTTTTCACCTTTTGTAATCTTCTTCTTCTTCTTCTTCTTCTTCTTCTTCTTCTTCTTCTTCTTCTTCTTCTTCTTCTTCTTCTTCTTCTTCATTTGGGTGTCTCCCTTTCTTTCACTTCCGAATATATCTATTTGAACGTCTCGACACGGTCTTGTTCACACTTTTCCTTCCGGCAAAGCTCTATTCAAAGTAATGTTTCAGACAAGATTGATAGGCTTTTCCAAGAGTCGAGTCAATATTCTCTCTGATGTCCGGAAGAATTCACACAAGACTTGTTTTGTTTTGTTTTTTTTATTTTTATTATCTATTTATTTTTTTATTCATTGCGTCAATACCGATAGGTAGTTCATTGAAAAGCAAAAAAAAAAAAAACTCACACACACATACACACACTAATAAACAAATTTGAATTTTTAGCAAAAAATTTGCCCCATAATTATCAGAATATACGTTTAAGATGAGTTATTAATATTCAATGAATCTTTTCGACTATCTTCATCTTCGTTGTGATTTATTTATTTATTATTTTTCATTCATTTTATTCCATCTTAATTATTTATCTATTTTTTTTGGGGGGGGTCTGACATTTAAAGATGAATAACTAATAATATTTAATAAAACACTTGCCAAGTCAGCTGGGGCTGTAAAATACACTGACTGCTTCTCTGCAGAGGGGTAAGACCTGCCCCCCCACCAAAAAAATGAGTGTTCTGGATATGACACTAAACGATCTGATGGTGAGGTTCCAGTAAAGGTGTGGTTTTGGGATTACGGAGCACCCCTTCATTGCCATTGCTCCCAGGTCCACTCTGGCCCGGCGTGGTAGCACCTGATAAGGGCCCTATCTATGGGTTAAATAGAACTAACGGTATACTAATGCTAAACTGAATTGTTTGACTAAACTGAATAGCTTGAAATAGAAATGTTTTTCGCAATTAAACCGTTCTTACATTTAAAGGGGGTGTCCTCGTGGTGTAATGGTTAAAGCGCTGGACTGCGGAATCGTAGTAAGCGAGTTCGTACTCCAGTCGCGCTATTACGTTCACTTTCGGTCAAATACCCTTGGGAAAGGTATGAGCCCCCTTATCCTCCCAGCTATGGGTTAAATAGTACCACTACTGTTCTTCTAGGAGAATATCATTGGCATTAAATAACCTACAAAGGTTGATATGCCATTAAACAAAGAAACCAAACCAAACCTTACATTTAAACTGCGTGCTTATGCTAAACTGAAATGTTTGAAATTGAACTGTTTTTAACATTGAAACTGTACTTACACTAAACTGAATTGTTATATATAGAACTGTTTCGACATTTTACTGTGTAAACAAAATATGTACAAACGCTAAACTGAATTATCTGGATTAGATCTGTTTGAATAAACTGAATAGCTTGAAATAGAAATGTTTTTGACAATTAAACTGTGTACTCAGGCTAAACTGAATTGTTTGAAACAGAACTGATTATTTACATAAAAATGGATTAAGCCTTAAATAACCTACAAAGGTTGATATGCCATAAAACTAAACCAACTAACCAACCAGTCAATAAAACACTGAACAATTAAAGCAAATATCTACTTTCAAGGAAATGCAAGTACAAAGATCTTGAAATTCAAAAATCAATATAAAAGACTTTAATCACGCTCGAGCGTCAAATTCTAGCACCTGTAGAGATATCTTAACTCTTTGCAATTCATGTTGCTACACCGTAAATCGGGACACACTTCGGTCGGCCGTGTTTTTCAATACACGGATCTGGTTGGGTATGTCCTGGTTCCGGTGGCAGTCGGTCGAGGCCGTTTGACATGGATTCCGGGAAACCGGCATTCATGTCGTGCGTGCCAAGACCAGCATCCTTAAGCCTCAGGGGGCCGTCCTCTTAGGCTCTAACCCTTCTTGGAGGGGTTAGGTTTATCACCTGGTGCCTGAGGCGCCCCTTTTTAGGGGAATGCCGACAGGGCATTTTGAAGCATTTTTGAAGATGCCGGGCGTGTCTGCGCTACGGCCCTGCGCCCGGAGCTACCTAAAAAAGCCTCGTGCCACATTCGTCTGGTTGGTGGTACGTACGACAAATACCGATATCTTGACTCTTTCACAATCAAGTTAGATTGGAATTGTTTAGCTATAATTGTCTTTAATTGGAATCATTTTGAGATGAGGCTTCTTAATCTGAGAATTAATTTTTATTTATCGCGGACTTTTTGTCCTCATCTTGGTAGTTTTTTGTGTTGTTTCTTCTTTCACTACGTTTCGGCCAAATTTCACCTCTGGCCGTCTTCAGGTGATTTACCGCGACCTCGGATAGGAATGCTGAGTCTTGTAACCGTAATTACTGCCTTCCATAGTTGTTGTCTATCGCACCACGTTTTTGACCAAGTAAACCTCTGGTCGGCTTGGGTACGATTTGAAACCGCTATCTTCTGACAATGCTCACCTGGAACCGTAGAGACTCAACGCCTCTATCCGCTGCGCCACGGGCCCCGTGGAAGGCAGTAATTACTGGGGATATGTTTAGCTATATTTCTGGGTTTTTTTTCTTTTTTTTTCTTTTTTTTTGCCTTTTACAAATAAGTTAATCATTTCACTACCAAGTTTGCCCAGTCGGCTAGGACTGTAGAATACACCGACTGTAACTCTATATATGGGTTAAATAGAACATTGAAACTGTACATACGCCAAACTGAATTGTTTAATATAGAACTGTTTTGACATTTAACTGTGTGTAAACAAAATCAATACTAATAGTAAACTGAATTAGTTGAATTAGAACTGTTTAATGAAACTGAATAGCTTGAAATAGAAATGTTTTTGATAAACTGTGTACTTATGCTAAACTGAATTATTTGAAATCGAACTCTTCAGTTGAATAAAAATGGATTTGGCATTAAATAACCTACAAGTGTTGATATGCCATAAAACGCAACCAACTAACAATCACTACAAAGTCTGTATTTTTTTTTTTTTGGTTCTGGCAAGACCAACTCGTGAATTAGGCCCCCGCATGTCACATTTCAAGGCTGAATTGCAACAGGCCGAAGTCATGTAAGCAAAAAAGAAAAAAAGATAATAATCGATTCATGGCCGCATATGAAATTAAACTAAAAAGAAAATTAACTTTAAAAGAGAAAATAATATTATCATGTTGGTAGAAATTATCACCCATTTCTCGAGGAGATCGGATTTTCCCAGAGGAAAAGAAAATGTTGATACCTTTTCTCCATTGGTATGATATCCACTCGAACAGCCAAATGCAACACATTTGTTAACCATTTTTGTTAAACAAAATATCGCGAAAAAATCTTAAAATCCAATGTTGAACTCCAATTGATTATACATTAGCAAATTAACCAAACAGCATCTATAACCAAAACAGGTCGTATACGCGATTAAAAATCATAAAAGCAAAGTAATTCATAACCGTCTATAATTCGTGGATTTGTAAAAGACAAAGCGTAAATATACATTTTAATGTTGAAAGGAATTCAAATAACGTCGGATAAATTCTACCAACACGATTATATTATTTTCTTTGTTCAATTCCTAAGACAATTAGTAAAAGAAACCCTTAAATAACTCTACAAAAATATAAATATGAATGTACAATGAACACGATTCAGCAAAATATACGCTTAAAATAGCCCTAGATGAGTTGACAAGTCGTTAAAGTTAATTAATCGACTATGGTTAAATTTCAATTTCTTGCACAATTCCCAGTGGATCACCTTCTCCACCCAGGTATGTCTAGTCTTATACTCCTTTTAGGCTAGTTTGCTGCATTCGCTTATTATGTGATTAATGGTTTCGTCTCCATCATCACATTCTATAATGTTATTATTGTAGTAATTAATAATAATAATAATAATCAAATAGTTTCTTAAAACCCTACTGAAGTGTATATATTTGGAAGAAAAGGCGATGGAACAGTTATTGTTTTAGAAATGGACATGGCGACCAGAGTTCAAATCGTGTGCGAAGATTTTGCATTTCTCATAGCGCTAATACTCTTGAGGAAGGTATAAATTCAATCGTTCTCTCTCGGAAAAAATATGTGTGAACAGAAAAACAGTAGAGAATTTTTAGCGACTAAAACTGAGCTAAGCACATTCATTGCCATTGAATGCTTACCTATTGTTCAGTGACCTTTGGTATCAAAATTGAAAAGTACGTGCCGAGGGCTAGAGAAGGAAGAGTGATTAGCCTTTTGTTATGGAATGTGGTGGGGTGGGGGAGAGGAGAACAAGGAAGTTCTCAAGAGAGGGAAAATCCACGAGCTGACAAAGGAAATAAGTGAGATTTCCGAACGAAATAATTACGGATCAGATCTTAGTTTTTATTTCACAACATTAGCAAACCAGAAATTTTATATCGGATTTAGAACTGTTTTTTTTTTTTTTTTTTTTTTGTTTTTTTAAAGCTGACAGAATTGGACAAAAAACAGATATCTGACAGAAAAAAAAATGGTTAAATTCAGCGCGTGCACTTGTTCAAGTTTACTGGAGTGGGGGGAGATTTCTCTATTTTTTTTCTTTTTGTTATTTGAACTATGTCGACCCTCAAACTCGTATATTCTTACTTTACATTTTTTTACCCCCCTCTAAAAAAAACGTAATTTCACGTTCATAAAGGGGTTCACTTGCGCATTTTAATTTAATATAGAAAGATCAGCCATTTCCGGAACAGTAAGCATTGGAAAAGATAAATAACAAGTCAGGTTAAATTATTTCAATTTTTTTTTCGTTTGGTTTTATGGTATATCAACTATTGTTGGTTATTTAAAGTCAAAACCTCTTTTTACATATATATTAGATATATGATTTGTAAACATATTTTGTTGATACACACAGTTGAATGATCAAACAGTTCTATTTCTACCAATTCAATTTAGCATAAGTCAACAAAGTTAAATGGTTTCAAGTATTGCTATGTATCACTAACAATTCAATTATACACCAGTAATTTGTTTACATATAGTTAAATGATCAAACTGTTATATTTCAAACAATTCAATTTGGCGTAAGTCGTTTGTTTGTTCTCAGTTTAAATGTCAAATAGTTCTATATGACCCATAAATAGGACCCTATCAGGTGCTACCACTCTGAGCCTGAGTAGACCTGGGAGCGATGGCAATGAAGCGTACTACACCTTCCCTAAAGCTCTAGCATTACTGGAGCCTCACCATGAGATGTTATATCCGGGACATACGTTGAGTGGGTGGGGTTGTCTTACCCTTCTGCAGTTCTATATGTGTTAGATGGATCTGCTTGAAAATTATTCCTATTTGATAGGACTGTATGCAAAAAAAAAAACTCTTAATAAAACGAAAAAAAAAAATGCACAAATGAACGCAGTTCCATAACCATGGGGCATAAAATGATCCTAGACGGGTCGACATGCCATTAAAATTCATCAATCGATCATATTTATTTTATCATACTTTTATCAATATTTTTTGTTACTGCCTATTATCGTTGCTTTTTTTTTATTAAAGCACTTAGGATCGATACACTGTTCATTTTTACTATCATTTTATTGCTAGTTTTACCCCATCTCATTATTGTTGCTTTGATCAAAACATTCAGGCTCGATAAACTCTTCATTTTTACTTTTATTTTATAATTCTGCTGGACTGGTAAATATTTGTACCATAATCCTGAATTCCTCCTTCGTATAGATTGTTTGTTTTTATAGTAGAAGCAGCAGCCACCGAGGAAAAAGCGGAAAAAAAAAAATTAATTTTGTCTATTTTGACTTCAATCGGCTGGGGTCGTAAAATATAAAGACAACATTTCAGCTGAGGAGTGAGAAACGTCCACCACCAACAAGCGTTCTGGATATGACACTAAACTGCGTGTGTGGCTACAGTCCTGGAGATTTGGGTAATGTGGAGTACCTCTTCACTGCAATTGCTCTAAGGTCCACTCTGATCCTGTGAGATTGTACCTGTCAAGACCCCATCAATCAATCAAATACAACTGATTAACCAGTTACTATACTTGAAACCATTTAACTGTCTGCAAACAAATAAGCAAGGGCTCATTTAGAAATGTCGTTACCTACAAACTATTCAATTACAATTCCTAAATTTAGTATATGCATATGCATACTTGGCAGTAAATAACCTACAAAGGTTGATATGCCACAAAATTCAACCAATCAAACAAGTATAAGTTAGGGTCCTATCTATCGGTCAAACCATTTAACTGTGTGCAAACAAATGAGCTCAGCTTCGTTTAAAAATGTTTCCAACAAACAATTCGTCTACGATGATTGATATCCCATAAAATATAACCAACCAACCAAGATCAATTATTTCTTACTACTAATAGATAAAGAAAGGATTTTCTAACAAAACGGATCCTATCCGCTAGTAAATCTTCAATCTTTTTTTTTCTAATCTGTTTCGTGCATATGTGCGGGGCCGTGTACGTTTCAGCTTAAGACTATTCATGGATTTTAATTGGTCTCCGTATCGACTGAATACGACAGACAACCACTACTGAAGCTGTTAGCTTTCATACCTTGTATACAGGTGGTATATAATGAGGATCTCTGGCTTTATAGGATTTAAGGCATGTAACCATTGCGAATGGAAAGATCCTCAAGATAGATTTTTCTTAACCATTGTCTCTCAATCTTTCATGAGCTTGATCTTATGATCTTGCGGGCACAAGGTCTAACGTTTTCTTCAGAATTATTTGATATAGTAGGCACAAACACACATAAGAGCACACACACACACACACACACACACACACCACACACACACACACACACACACACACACACATATACATATATATATATATATATATATATATTTGATTATATATATATATATATATCATCATAATCTTCATCATGTCACACCGCTAGCACGGATTTCCCTAACTCTCTTTCTCTTTCTCTCTCTCTCTCTCTCTCTCTCTCTCTCTCTCTCTCGTCATTCATCTCTATCGTCCATCGCGTTCGACTGGTCTTCTAAACTACATCCTGTGTCCGTACAGAGCTGTTCTGGATAAGTTCTGGCTGGTCATCTAACACTATTTATCATTTGTTCGTATAGTTAAATATCTTGCACAGTTCACGGTGGATCAGCTTCTCCACCCAATCGTGCCTTGTCATGTATTCCTTTTTAAATAGTTTGCCACATTCACTTATTTTATCATTAACCGTTTTTATCATTATTATTATTATTATTATTATTATTGACACTAGAACAATAGATAGATAGATAGATTCGGTTAGATGGTTGGGTTTTATGGCATATCAACCTTTGCAGGTTATTTAACGCCCATCCATTTTTATACAAATAGTCAGTTCTATTTCAAACAATTCAGTTTAGCATGAGTACACAGTTTAATTGTCAAAATCATTTCTATTTCAACCGATTCAGTTTAGTCAAACAATTCTAATTCAGCTAATTCGGTTTAGTATTAATATAGATTTTCTCCACACACAGTTGAAAGTCAAAACAGTTCTATATTAAACAATTCAGTTTAGCGTAAGTACGCAGTTTAAATGTAAGTAAACAGTTAAATGGACAAAAACATTTCTATTTCAAGCTATTCACTTTAGTCAAACAGTTCTAATTCAAACAACTCAGTTTACCATAAGTATGCAGTTTAGTTCTATTTAACCCATAGATTAGGCCCTATCAGGTGCTATCATTCGGGGCCTGAGTGAACCAGACAGCAATGGCAATCGAGGGGTGATCCGAATTCCCCAAAGCCCCAATATCACTGGAACCTCACCATTAGATTGTTTTGTGTCTTACCGATTGTTTAATTTTAATTTGTTAATTTCATTTTATTTACTTATTTTTCTTTTTCTTGTTTTATTTTTGTTGGGAGGCATATTGAACAAACATTTTAAATCGTATTTCTAAAAGACATTTACCTTAATTATCACAAATAAAATTCAAGTGTACTGATTAAAACTATTAAACTCATAGAATATTTTGCTTTTAAACATAAATGATGATTATATTCTTTTTGGCAATTATACATAATTCGATCATTTCAATTACGGATCTGTCTTTTTTTTTTTATCCTATCTGCCTATACTTTTAAACGCTTCTTAAGATCGATGGAGTTCACAAGACAAGGCTCATCAAGACTGGCCCATTAGCTTAAAAAAATATATTGTTAACAAGCAAAAAAAAACTGAAAATAATTTACATTAAATATACCGAAAGACAATTCGTGAAGGTGTAATGAAGTTCTATATTTGTGTTCTTTTGCACAATTTAACACATGACATATATATATATATATAATATATATATATATATATACGTATGTATGCGTGTGTGTGTAGTTGGGCCGCAGTCTTTCATTTAAGCATGTTTGTTTAAATAATAAAGACACATTTTGTCTATATAATTTTATTAAGATCCTTTCAAGTTTCCTGGTAAGTGTCTTGGTTTCAGGTTGAAATTGGTGGATGAATTTACCAAAATTGTCCCGACCGCTTTCGGACCTTTTATAAGCCGTCATTATATATATATATATATATATATATATACACATTAGGAGAGAGAAACAAAGGAAATGAAATTTGCTAAGTTTGAATTAGAAATAGCACAAAATCACACTTATAGGTCACTTAGTTAAGAACACAATCACAAACAATAACCCTTATTGCTACCACTGCATGGCTGACGTCCAGAATTTTCCAAATTTGGTAACTTTTTCTCCCTCCATATCTTTTTCTTCATATTCTCTTTAATATTCTCTCTCTCTCTCTCTCTCTCTCTATATATATATATATATATATATATATCATTCTCTCTCTAATGCTGTTTTTCTTTCTTTCTTTCTTACGCTTACTTTATCTATCTCTTCCTTTATTTCATTATTCTAAAAGATGTTATATCTACTTTCCTGTTTATTTTCTTCTGAAAGATGCTTCTTTGCTTTTTATTAATTTATTTTTTTCTAAATTTCTGTTCCTTACGATTGATAACCTCTTTTTCTTCCTTTCCTCTTTCTTTTCTCTTTTACGTTTTTTATTTTTTATTTTTACACTTATACCCTATTCTTTCTTTCTTTCTCTCTTTCTTTCTCTCCTTCCGTTTTTTCTATAATATACTTTCTCACTTTTTCATGCTCGCTTTTTATTTCTTTTTTCATGTCTTTTCCCCTCTTTTCCTTTCTTTCTTTCTTTCTTTCTTTCTATCTTTCTTCAACACTTCCTTCCACACCTTCCTTTCGTTCTTTCTTGCTTTCTTTTTATTTATTTTTTATAGTTCATCACTCGATTATTTCTAATGGTAACTTACTTTTTATCTTTATTTTTTTAAACAATTCTTTCTTTCTTTCTTTCTTTATTTATTTATTTATTTATTTATCTATTTGCTACGTTTTCTATCATTTTTATTAATTTTCCGCAGACTTAGTTTATTTCCTTCTCTAATTGTTTGTTATTTGCTTCATGTCCTCCCTCCCTTTCTTTCTTTCTTTCTTTCTTTCTTTCTTTCTTTCTTTCTTCAAAACTTCCTTCCATCTTTGCTTGCTTCTTTCCTTCCCTCCTTTTCTTCTTTCTTGCTTTCTTTTTATTTATTTTTTACAGTTTATCGTTCGATTTTTTTCTTATAGTAACTTCCTTTCTATCTTTCTTTCTTTCTTTCTTTAACAGTTCTTTATTTCTTTCTTCC
Source organism: Sepioteuthis lessoniana (assembly GCA_963585895.1). Classification (NCBI taxonomy): domain Eukaryota; kingdom Metazoa; phylum Mollusca; class Cephalopoda; order Myopsida; family Loliginidae; genus Sepioteuthis; species Sepioteuthis lessoniana. Next base: position 37,812,259 of record OY757916.1, on the reverse strand, counting down.
TTTCTCCCCAAACTTCTTTCTTTCTTTCTTTTCATCAACTCCTTGCCAAGATAGTATCAAAAGTCATTTACCTTTTTGTCAACTTTCACACGTAGAGAGAGAAAAATGGCGTCTCTTTTCGCCATGAAGTAGACGATGCTGGCACTGAGGCTTCTGTCGTTCAACTTTTTAACAATAGTAAGGCCGATAAAACTGATATGGACCCTTCTCTCCTTTCTGAAATGCACGCAGATGAAAGCGAGTGTACTAAAATTGGTGGCTATGATTGAAGTGGCTTTTATGAGGGTCACAGTTCTAACATTTGATATGGGCTGAGGGTAATGGCGTTGTTAATGATGACAAATCATCTAACTCCAAGATTCGGGATCACTTCGGCTCTTTCCGTATCTTTTCGTAAGATAATGTTCTTATCTTTGATAGTAATTATTCGTTCAGAAAAAAATATTTTTTGAAGAAAGTTTCATTTCATCTCTTATCGATTCATCAGTAGCGGTTTCATTTACGATTTCAGCCGGAATCAAGTTATATTATTCTCTACATTTGACGGAATACAATCTTCTAGCTCATTGCTATTTGTGCGACATTTCGATCGAATGTTCAATCATCTTCAGATATAACTTCTTTGGATTTGATTTACTATAATTAATTAAGTTAGGCTAAAGAATATATCCATTTAATGTTTGGGATTAAAACAAGAGAGAATACAAGAGGCAGCATAATCGTTACGCAATTGATTCGATTTATTTCTTTGCCATTGCCTTTCCTACATAACATTTCGGCAGAGTTCTCTTCGGTCTTCTCCATCACTGTCGGTGGAATTAGAATACGTTTACTGTATCCCCTTCAGTGGGGTAAGAACTCCTCCTCAAAAAAGAGTTGTCCTGAGTATAACACTAAACTTCATCTGATTGTGAGGCTCCTGTTCTTGAGATCTAGAGAGTGTGGAGTAGCCTTTTATTTCCAGTAATCCCTGGTCCACTCTGACTTGGAGTGAGAGTGTCAGGGTTTTATTTAGGAGACAAATGGATCTGTTTAAAGATTATTCATATTTGATGAGACTGTGAGCAGAAAAAAGACCTTTTAAGAACCATCTACAATAAAAAATGTAAATACAATCGTACAATGACTGAGATTCCCTAACCTCTAAGTATAAGATAACTCTAAAAGGGTTGATATGCTGTTAAAATCAATCAGTCACAAATAAATGAATTAGATTTTATTATGTCTCATTCTTTCAAATGAATCTTTCTTTCGCAGACAAATTATTAGAGTTTGCGAACCACAGTTTGGGAAAAAGCGATCTGATGCAATGAGTTTCTTATTCTATTAAAGTAAAGCAAGATGATTTGGTGATTTTTTGTTGTTGTTTTTGTTTCTTGCTTTACATGAAGACTGCAAAATAGACCAACCAAAAGGCTTTTTGCCAAGTCGGCTGTAGAATACACCGACAGCTGCAGAGAGGTATGACTCTCCACCAACGAGTGTCATGGATATGACCCAAAACAATCTAATAGTAAGGTTCCAGTAATGTTGGAGCTTTGGGGAATGCGGAGTACCCATTCATTGCCATCGCTCCCAGGTTCACTCTGGCTCGGAATGATTGGGTCCTATCTATAAAGCTAAACTGTGTTCTAATGCTAAACTGAATTGCTTAAAATGGAACTGTTTTTGTATGCTAAACTGAATTGCTTGAATTAGAGCGGTTTTTTATATAGAAACTGTACCTACGCTAAACTGAATGGTTTGAAATAGGTCTATTAGACTAAATTGAATAGCTTGAAATAGAAATGTTTTTGATTAAACAGTGTACTTATGCTAACTGAATTATTTGAAATAGAACTGTTTATTTGTATAAAAATGGATTTGGCATTAAATAAACCACAAGGGTTGATATGCCATAAAGCCTAAACAAACAAACGTTAACTTTCAGGCTAATACCCCTTGAAAAGGCATAACCCCCTTATATCCTAGCTATAGGTTAGATAGTATCACTACAGTTCTTCAACAAGGATAGCTTTGACATTAGATTACCCTCGAAGGTTGACCTGCCATTAAACAAAGAAACCAAGTTATTCCTTATGGGCTATTTCATGTTGAAATTTGATTCATTTATATAAATTTGATTATAATCCTTTGTATATTATCAATGTTCCATCGTTTGTGATTACATTTTTTTTATTTGTCTTTGATTATTTGTTTGCACACAGTTCTATGAAATCAAGTATTCCTATTTAATACAAATAATTTGCTTATTGTTGCATGGTCTTAAGTATTCTTATACTAATTTGGACACAATATTAGGTTTCAAATATCTATTTCTATTTAATTATAATCATTTCTTTACAAGCAATTATTAGTTTCAATTATATGGATCAAACCCGCTAAATCATTTCACTCAACCGTTTATATATATATATGTGTGTGTGTGTTTGTGTGTATGTGTGTGTGGTGTCGTAAACAGGCTCGACAATTTAAGTGTGAACATGAACAGGTACTCTTTCGTGAGTTTGCTCAGTCTGTTGGGAGAAGTCTTTGGGTGAGCTTGTGTAATGTGTCAGCTCTTCACATCTTGTGCTGATATTTATTTTTATAAAACATCAAATCTCTTAGCCTTTCCACTCAACCCTGCTATTTAGATTTGACTCCCTGTGTCTCTTAGCGTTTTCCAAAGCTAACATCACCGTTGAAATTCCACGAACGATGTTAAGGAGAACGCAACGAGACAGCTGATATTAATCCTATCCGCCCCAAAATACTGCAGACATTTTTTTGTGAAACAGAATTACTCAACTTGGGACTTCACACCCTTATCTCAGGCTCGCACTACAAAAAAATGTCTATACTGTCGAGAGATTGATTGGTTTTAACAGCACGTCAACTTGTTTAAGATTATTTTATACCAAGAGATTAGGGAATCGCGTTCATATTTACATTCTTTAGGGTAATTGTTTCTCATGTGTTTTTTTGTTTAATTCTAAATTTTAATGTACTACTGAATATTTATGGTCCTACTAAATATTAATCATTTGAAATGTATCTATTTGTCCTATAGATGAAACCCTTGTGTAGTGTCACATTCAGGATCATCTCATCATCTTGTGCCATCAGCACGGATAGACCTGACCCTCTCTCGCCACCTCTCCCTATCGTTATTCGCTTCCGGCAGGTCCTCAGGGCTACACCCTGTATCCTCACAGAGCTGCTGTATGTAAGTTATGGGTCAAATAGATCTATTAAAAATTATTTGTATTCGATTGGACCGTGGGCAAAATACTCAATTAAGAAACAACTCCAAAAAATGTAGATATGAATGTACAAAGTTAGCTGGTCACCCTGCTTTTGCTCGTCCATGTGAAGGGGTCCATAGGAGTACATCACTTATGAGCTCGTCCCTACTTCTCCAGCAGTGTCCTGCATGTCTGGTTTGTCTAACTTGGATAGTTTTCGTGATGGGTGGTAGGTGGCCGTACAGCTGCTGCTTTGTGGGGTGTTGCCTCCAGGACCTGTTCAGTATTGCTGGCAGCGTTCTTGTGTAGTTGCCGTCAAGCTTTTCCTCCATCCGTTTACTAATCGTCCATGTCGTTCATCTACATAGCAGTATCGACACGAACGCTGCTTGGAAGAAACTGCGTTTCATTTTATCGGTCAGGTCTGACTTCCATATGACCGATAGCCTATTGATGGCTGTCCATGCCTTTGTTAGTCGCGTGTCGATGTCTGTCACACTCAGGATACCTTCAAGTAAAGGCTTGGTTGGGTTTGATTTTTTGTTTAATGGCATATCAACCTTCGTGGGTTATTTAATGACAAAGCCTTCCTTCTAGAAGAACGGGAGTGGTACTATTCCACCCATAGCTAGAAGGATAAGGGGTGGGGTCCATACCTTTCCCTAGGATATTTGTTCGAAAGTAAACATGATAGCGCGACTGAAGTTCGAACTCGATTGCCACGATTTCGCAGTCCAGCGTGTTAACCACTACACCCACTTAAAGTGTATTTTTACTTATAAAGTAAAAATTGCTGAAGAAATAGGTTTGTTTCCTTGAATATTTACAAAGTCTTCACTTGTTGACAGATTGTTGAGAAAATTGTCGTAATTGATTCATTTTAACGTCATATCAATCCGTCTTGGGTTATTTTTGCCAATAGGTCAGAGAATTGCGTTCATTGTACATTCATATCTACATTTTTTGTAGTTGTTTCTTAATAGGGTATTTTGCACACGGTCCAATCGAATACGAATAATTTTTAATAGATCTATTTGACCCATAAATGGGACCCTGACAATAACGCACCATTTTACTAGATATGCCCTTGTTTTGTTAATATTATTGAATACTTTCCGAAAGAAAATCGTGTATGCGTATCTCAAGGTCTGGGTGTAAATTAAATTGTCTATTAATAGGCATCTAATTTCACTCGGATTAACATAACTTGAAGTGTGTACGGGAGTTTGGGGTATTGGAGAGGGTCAGCACATGCGTGACAGCCTGTCGATTAGTGTTTACATTTGTACACATCTCCATTGTCTAAGCAGGACGGTTAGAGACCAAAGAGACACGATTTATATGGGTGCCAAATGTCCTGACACATTTCGGAGAGAGAACGAAAACTGAAGTGCGACAGACAGCATAACAGAATTTTTTTTTTCTTTTTTTTGACAAAAGGTCTATCAGGACTCCTGTTAGCAGCAGTGACAGTGCCTGCAAACGACAGTTGTGATCAGGAGAGAGATTCGTTAGAAGCAAGCACGAAAGTAAAATAGCAGAATAAAACCCCGAATGAAAATAATACGGGTGATCAAAATGACCGATGATAATCCTGAATGATCTGTCCAGTTTTACTGGTCAGTACTAAACGAAAGCATGCTGGGTGAAAAAAAAAATCAAGGGTTTTGCTCCTGGGAACCGTCCCTACCCTCCCTTAGCAACACCTACCGTCTCGTCTTAACGGTTTAGAGACAGGTTTATTATCTCATATCTCCGGTGCTCCAGAAAGGGGACAAAATTTGAATGCCGACGGAGCTAAGCTGCCAACTCGTATGTAAGAAGGTCTCCTCTTTAAAGACGACCTTGTACCGAACCTGCCTACAGCGAGGAAAAAAAGTAAATTACCTTGTCATGCAGATTAATCTTTTTTAGTCGATTGTATAGTCCTGTCGATAGATTGATTGCTTTATTGATTGATTTTAACAGCATGTCAACTTGTCTAAATTTTATACCTAGAGGTTAGGGAATCGCGTTCATATTATTATTATTATAATTATTATTATTTGTAATTGTTTCTTTAGAGTAATTTGTTCACTTGATTGAATTTAATTCAATTCAATTTATTTATTTTTTGCACACGGTCCTATTGAATATTAATCATCTTAAATATGTCTATTTGACACACAGATGAAACCCTATCAGGTACAATCTCTTCAGGTCAGAGTGGACCTGGGAGTGATTGCAATGAAGAGGTGCTGCATACTTCTTAGATGTCCAGAAGTGGAACCTCACCACCAGATGGAATTTAGTGTCACACCCAGGACACCTGTAAGTAAAGTAGAAATTGTCGAAAGCATAGGTTTGTTTATTTTAATATTTACAGTGTTTTCACTTGTGGACAGATTGCTGTGAAAATTGACAGTTCTGTAGAAAAAGCTTTTTTTTAATGTGATGCAGTCATTTGTGCTAAATTAATGTCACGCCTAAGCATAATAATGATAGTAAAAAAAAATGATAGGTGCACCCATTAAAAAAAAAACATGTCCACCCAAAAATGCTGACAAAAAGAAAGATGTTAATAATAGATTAAATACAAATAGTAACAGATGTGGTCAATCAAACCTCCCAAACAAACAAAAAACTGTTTTCCCCAGCCTTTATTGAGCTACCCAACAGGAGAGTATATGTTCATGGTCGCATTCTATGGTTCTAAGTGTTCCATCTCCTATGGCCACAACTTTAGCCGTATTGTTCCTTAGTTTTCTTCGCTCCAGTGTGAAGCCCCGGTATTTTTCTAATTTCACACTTTCTTTCGTCTTAATGTCGTGCTTTGTCGATGCAACCAGTTCTACGATATCTAGTATTCCTATCCAACACAAATAATTTGCTCACTGTTGTATGATCTCAAGTATTCTTATCTCATACTAATTTGCACACTATTGTACGGTTCCAATTAGCTATTTCTATTTAATTATAATCATTAGTTTACAATCATTTGTTTCAATTGTACGGATCAAACCCGCAAACATAGTCCACTCCACAGTTTGTGCATATATATATAATATTGTGGACTTGCTTTTCGTTACATACATTGCTCAGTCGGCTGATGATGTAGGATACACCGACCACACCTCTGCAGAGGGGTAAGACCCCCCACCACCACCACCTCCAACGAGTGTCCTGGATATGACACTAAACAATCTGGTGGGGATGTTCCTGTATTGCTGGAGTTTTGAGGAATGCAAAGCACTCATTCATTGCCATCGCTCCTAGGTTCACTCTGGCCCGAAGTGGTAGCACCTGATAGGGTCCTATCTATGGGTCAAATAGAACTAAAATGCGTACTTATGCTAAACTGAATTGTTTGAATTAGAACTGTTTGACTAAACTGAATAGCTTGAAATAGAAATGTTTTTGACAATTAAACTGTTTCTAAACTAAATTGTTTGAAATAGAACTGATTATTTGTATAAAATGGGTTTGGCATTAAATAACCTACAAAGGTTGATGTGCCATAAAACCCAACCAACCTAATGTACAATTATCAGATATTTTTTTTTCGCTCAGAAGTGATGGTCGGTCTGGATAATCAAAGCCGTCGATTATTTAACTTTTTTATCTTCTAAGACTGCTGCCGATGTATGCTGATACAATTTACTTATATCAGAGGTCTCCAATATGTTAATCACGATCGACTGATAGATCGCACTGTTAGTTCGAATAGTGCATGCTATTAAAAAAATTAATGTACTTTATCAGTTCAAGTTATTAGTGTAAAGTAGTAATCATAAATGTGATTTAATTGTATTGTGTTTTATGGGTTCATGCAGTGATGTAAGCTACGCAAACGCATATTGTACAAACATAAATAAATATATTTATTATTTTTCAATTTTGGTAGATCATTGTGACCAGGTAAATAAAAAAAAAAAGCTCGTAAGCCGAAAAATTGTGGGTACCCAAGTCTATAAAGTTGAACCCGAGTCGTTTGCATAGTTCTTACTGGATGACCTTTCTTATTCTAAACATCGATTGATAGAATCAGAGAGAACGGCTTCGAGCTGACAAAGAAAAGAAGCAGAAGGTACCCCGCAAAAACAATTACCGACGCTGACTACGCCGATGACAAAGCAATACTGGCAAATACACCCAACCAAGCCGAAACACTACTGCATAGTTTGGAACGAGCAGCCGCAGGCATAGGCCTCTATGTAAATGCACACAAAACGGAATATATGTGCTATAATGAAACAGGTGACATCTCCACTCTAGACGGAACCCCTCTTAAACTAGTAGACAAATTCACTTACCTACGAAGCAGCGTCTCATCAACCGAAAAGGACATCGACATGAGGTTAACGAAGGCATGGACAGCTATCAATAGGCTATAGATTATATGGAAATCAGACCTAACCGATAAAGTGAAACGCAGTTTCTTCCAGGCAGCGGTCGCATCGATACTGCTATATGGATGCACTACATGGACTCTAACAAAACGGCCGGAGAAGAAGCTAGACGGCAATTACACAAGAATGCTGCGAGCAATCTTGAACAAGTCCTGGCGGCAACACCCCACAAGACACCAACTGTACGGCCACCTGTCTCCTATCACGAAAACTATTCAAATTAGACGAATCAGACATGCAGGACACAGCTGGAGAAGCAGGGACGAATTCATAAGTGATGTACTTTTATGGACCTCCACATATGGCCGAGCAAAAGCAGGACGACTAGCACGAACATCCATTCAGTAACTATGTGAGGATACGGGATGTAGTCCAGAAGACCTGCCAGAGGCGATGAAAGATAGGGAAAAGTGGCGAGAGAGGGTCAGGGATATCCGTGTTACCAGCACGACATGATGATGATGATGATGATTCTTATGCACTTGAATTTTTACTTTTTTTGTGCCGGGTTGCTGCATTTATTTACTCATCTTTTAGGTTCTTCGCAAAGGTATCATTTGTTGTTTTCCTGATATTTTTTTCAGTTAATACTTTTTCTTTTTTAAAGAAGACTTTGCTGCAGTTACGGCAGTTAATATGATAAGGATTAAGGGTAAAGTGGAGCAATACAGCGAATGGAGTAGCGCCTTCCTCTACACCTCAGTGTAGTAGCTATTGAAAGGGAGCCTGTTTGACTAAGCTGAAATGCTTGAAATAGAAATGTTTAGACAATTAAACTGTACTTACATTTAAACTGTGTGCATATGCTAAACCAAATTGAAATGAAACTGTTTTTGACATTGGAACTGTACTTACACGAAACTGAATCGTTTAATATAGGACTGTTTTGACATTTAACTGTGTGTAAACAAAATCTGTACTTATATTAAACTGAATTAGCTGAATTAGAACTGTTTGACTAAACTGAATAGCTTGAAATAGAAATGTTTTTGACAGTTAAACTGTTTACTTATGCTAAACTGAATTGTTCGAAATAGAACTGACTATTTGCATAAAAATGGATTTGGCGTTAAATAACCTACAAAGGTTGATACGCCATAAAACCCAACCAACCAACCTAAGCATCTAGTTTTATTGATTCCACCCTATCCCTTCCCCACAAAAAAAAACTATAAAAATAGAAATTATATTTAATTTATTTCAATTATATCTAAATATTAAGTTAAAAAATAAAATAGTCATTTTTTAATCTAGTTTTTTGTTTTTGTTTTTTGCAACACTTTTTGTACAGTGTTTTTAAGAAATATCAACATTTCTATTGGAGTTCCTTTACGATATTATGAGGTTAATGTCTACATCTGTTTACCATTCCTGCCAAAACATCATTGGAATCTTTCACAGGTGGTTTCGGGGGTGTTCTCTTCGTGTAATGGTTAAAGCGATGGATTGCGGAATCGTAGTGAGCGAGTTCGAACTCCAGTCACACTAGTACGTTCACTTTCGGACAAATACCCTAGCTATGGATTAAATAGTAACAATACTGTTCTTCTTAATAAGCCATTAAACAAAAGAAAACCAAACCTCCAGGTGGTGTTCGTAATATCAGTTCAGCTTTTCTAATAAAGATACCTCGTAGAAACATTAACTTTTTTTTATCACCTGTACAAGATTCCGAGAACGTGTTGACAGGTGAACATGTGGAGTGGTTGTAATTTTCTAAGCATTTTGCTTAGATGTGTCACAAGGCCATATGAATATGACCAAGGTGAATCAGTGGAGGGTGTTTTAAATTATATCATAAAGGGACTCTTATAAGGGGGTTAAAAAATTTCATCTGTAATGAAGAAATGATATGAAGACACTAAAACAACTGAGTGTTAACTTGGAAAAAAAGAGGATTAAGAGGTTAATCCAGATACTTTTTGAATGAAAACTTATTTTTGCGAAACAAAATTGTGCAGGTGCAACAATCCCCCACACACACTATACCTAGTTTAATGCGAAAGAAATAATCATATCAGGCCAAAGGGCTGAGGATTTGGAGCGCATTAAAAGAAAAGATGCCTGGAGTCTCTGTGGTGCTTCGATCAACGAAAACTTCACGGGAGTTAATGTGCCGAGGGTATTCCGAAGAAAACTTTTCATTCATTGTTTATTTCTGTCATGGTAAATAAGGCTCAAGTCTCCATAGATTTTTTATCACATCTCTCATGCTTTTAAATCCCTCTCCCTCCTGTCCTACCTCCGCACCCCACAGTTCTTTGGGTCTGCCCTCTGAATATGTTGATTCTCAGTGAACTTTCTCATAGTAGTAGGGGGTTAGGAGGATCAGTGTTGGCATCTCATTGTAGCAAGGCGATTATTAGCGATGTCAGGTGAAAGTGAGATGCTTATTTGTTAGTTTGATTTTGTTTTTGTTTGTTTTTGTTTTTGTTTGTTTTTGTTTTTGTTTGCCTTTTTTTTTTTTTTTTAATCTTTCATATCTTTTTAAGGGAGGATTTTAGTGGAATAAAAGAATGAAAAAAAAACCCGGAAAGTTTTTGTCTTCGTTTAGTTTATTGGTTTAAATGCATACAAAAGGAGAACGGGGATTCCGGAGATTCGGTGATAGTGAGCTAGACCCGAAAAAAAGAAGGTAATAAAAAAGGTCTTTTGGGATTATCACTTTGATGCCCGTTACCGTATTTTTGGAATAATGAAGAGAAATAATCTTTTAAATATTTCCCTATGATAGCTTCCATATGTACAACAAATAATGTTTATTTAATTTTCATTTTTTTTATTTTTATTTATTTGTTTGTGTGTGTGTGTGTGTGTGTGTGTGTGTGTGTGTGTGTGTGTGTGTGTGTGAAGGCGATCGTGGTGTAATGGTTACCGTCGAAGGAAATGGACAATGTGACACGAGTTCAAATCCTGAACGAGACTGTTTGCGTTTCACATGACGCTTATGCCCTTGAGAAAGGTATGAATTCAATTATTCTACCTCTAGCTAAAGATAAATGATAGGGCAGATTGTGCTCTTCAACCTTAGTATGGCAACCGGTCAAGAAGAATGAGATCTCTGAAAACCTGTTAAACTTAAAATTGACCACATGTCGCGTCCTGATCATGCAGAGTGTTTGGGTATATATATATATATATATATATATACACATGGGGAGTACGTGAGTATATGTCTTATATGTCATATGACTATTTACTCAACCCCTCCGAATGGGCCAGATGCGACACAAGCTCAATTTTTATGAACAGATTTGAATTTAGAGTTTTTCTTCTTTCTTCGGTTGCCATACCAAGGCTAATGAGCCCAATCTGCACTACTATTTGCACATAACTGGAAGGATTATAATTGGATTCATACGTTTTCTAAGGGTTTAAGGGCGATATAAAATACAATCAGCCCCGTCCAGTATTTGAACTCGGATCGCTGTGTCAATTGCTTACAAGGGTAATTATTCCACCACAAGCGCATGCTTATATATATATATATATATATATATATATATATATATATATATATATATATATAGCATGAAAGCTAGTCTGCAACCATAGGTAGGTTTCATGCCGTCTTATAACGACAGCCAACACACATATCACAGATATTGAGCATCCCCCAAATTATACCAGCCTGATACAAAACCACGAAGTGAGATATATATATAAACCATGCCATTGGCCGAATGAGTAAAGTTTTCGCCAATGACCCGAGAGACTAGGATTCAATCCCAAGTCGAGCAATACCAAAGACTAAAAAATGGTACTTGATTCTGCTTTGCTTAACAATCAGCATTTTAAAGTACGGATCAAGGATAAAGTGGAGCAATCCAAGGAATGGAGTAGCGCCCTGCCCTACACCTCGGTGTAGAAGCTATTGAAAAAGGAGCCTTCTGGTCACCCTCAACTAAGTTCGGCAACTTTACTTTATATTTTGTAAAGATGAATTTGTAGTGAATCTGACAATATGATATATAGATAATTTTCTCTGTGGGTAGGGCTTATGATTCGTCGACTGCACCCTCTGCAGGATTTGGCGTTAAATAACCTCAAAAGGTGTATCCTTATATGTCACTAAACTACATAGAATACGCTGACTGTATCCCCCGCAAAAAAGGGTTGTCCGGGATATGAAACGAATCTAAGATTAGTGAGGCTACAGTTCTGGAGATCTGGAGAGTTTGGAGTATCTCTTCATTGTAATTACTCCCAGGTCCACTCTATACCGGAGCAGTAGTACATGTCATAGCCTCGTCTATGGGTAAAATAGATACGTTTAAGAATAATTGATATTTGATAAGTCTATATGCAAAAAAAACCCCCCCCAAAAAACTCAAGACCCAACTACTCAAAAACTGTAAATTTGAATGTACAATAAATGCCATTCTCTAACTTATAAGCAGAAAATAACCCTATAGGTTTTACATGCCCTTTAAATCAATCATACGTTCAATCGAAGTTTTATAACCTCATTATTTTACTCATCTTTCTCTATCTGTTTCCGATTCATAACGAGTTGACAGAACAATCCTAATGAACCAGTACGTAAAAATATACGAATATATAAAATCTGCTGGCTTTTACATTTTGAGTTCATGCCTTTTTCAAAAGAGTTTGTTTCAAGTAAATTAAATCAACCGGATTTAATATTCAGTTCGCTGATTCCATTTCCCGTGTTGATAAAGGCACAACAGCCGACAAAAAAAAAGATTACTTAGCTTAAAAACTTCAGGAACTTTTTACATTTTTTTAATGTCCATCAACAAGTACAAAACAGTATTTAAAAAAAAGAAGTGCCAAAACCATTTTAAAGATCTTTGAAGTATCAGAAAATGGAATCGAACGTTTCTAACTTGGAAACCGACAAAGAAAAAAATGAAAGAGTGGGGGAGGGAGGTGGAAAATAACATTTTTGAATGAAAGGTGATGTTTTAAGAGAAACGCAGTCTTAATTTTTTTTTTGTAAAAGAAAAAAGATACCCTGATTACATATATATATATATGTGTGTGTGTGTGTGTGTGTGTGTGTATGTGTGTGTATTCTACCCTTTGTTCCGCTTCTACATTTTTTGCCATTACATTGAAGATTTCACTTACTTTTATAAGTACTACATAAAACTACTTTAAAAGCTTACTGAAGGAGAAGCACGTACCTGCTGATGCGCACCTGCCAAAAATTTGTATTTTCATCAGAGGATGCCAAGATGGAGGACACCGTTTGTCATTTTCACATCGCGTTATTTGAAATCAGAGTATATACCTGCTTTAGCGAGTCCGTATTTTAAAACTAGATTTATGGGCTACCCTTATATATGCTTTTTCTTTTTTTGAACTCATATTAATGAAAACAGAGATCGCTTATCTGATAGATAGATTTAAACAGATATGTACATATTTAGCCATCTCTATACTCGAGCAGAATGCGACACAAGGTCATCTGTCTTACAAAGGCTAAAGAGCCCGATCTGCCCTACTATTTTACCCATAGCTGGATTCCTACCTTTCCCAATAGTATTAGCGATATGTGAAATGCAAACAGTCTCGTCATGGATTAGAACTCGGATGGCAGAGTCCATTTCCTACGTCGATATCCATTATACCACAGGTGTCTCAGGTTATTTTTTTGTGGATATTTACAGGTTTGTATTCAAAGTTTTCTTTCTCCAAGACCGGTTGCCATACCGAGGTTAAACGGTAACCATCGCACCAAAAATGCCTCTACGTTAAATAAATATGTAAGCAAATAGAAACAGATGGAACTAAAGTATTAAGACATTAGCAAGTAATTCTGTTTCCTGTATGTAGTTGAATGTTTTCTTTTTGCATGTATTTACCCACCCCCCTACTACTGGCAGGATGTGACACAAGGTCAATCTTTTGCAAAGTAAAGATTGGTTGTCTTACCAGGACTAAAGAGTCCAGTCTGCCCTTCTATTAACCTATACTTAGAGGGGAGGGGAGAGGGGTTAATGCCTCTTTCAAGGGCATTCGTGCTAAGTAAAACGCAGTTTCGTTCAGGATTTGAACTTGGGTTGTTGTTTCAATTGCCAACAGTGATAACCATTGCGACGAGTGCGTCTCTTTTTGTAGATGCTTACGAAGCATTGCTTAGTTGTGGCACCAGGCCGATATAATGCGACACCAATGAAACTAGCAGGTAATGGTTTATTTGTTTAGCTTGCGAACCATTACATCGCATGAGGTGCCTATATCCATTTTTTGTCTCCCGTTCCTTTAAATGAATGAATATATATCTAAACCGGCCCAATGGCATAGTCGGTAGAGTGTTCGTCAATGGTGCGGGAGACCGGGATTCAATCCCAGGTCGAGTTATACTAAATACTAAAAAATGGTACTTGATATTTCCTTGCTTAACACTCAGCATTATAAAGTACGGATCAAGAGTACATAGAGCGTTCCAGAGAAAGTAATAGTGCCTTACCCTACACCTCGGTGAAGTAGCTATTGAAAAAAGAGCCTTCGGGTCGCCCTTAAATACAGTCGGCCAACGATATCTAAACCATTCTTTTACATTCATATCGAATATTAAGAGGCATCCATGGTGTACTGGTTACTGTCGTAAGAGTTCAAATCCTGGACGAGACTGTTTGCATTTCACATAGCGTTAATACATTGGGGAAATGTATGAATATAACTATTCTCCCTCTGGAGAAAATAAATAGTCAAGCAAACTGGGTTTTCAAGTTTTGTATGGCAACCGACCTGGGAGAAGGAAAACTCTGACCTGAAACCTGTTAAACTTCGCTTTAGAATTGACCTTATGTCGGATTCTGCTCGTGCGGAGGGTTGTTTGGTTGATTGGGCTTTTATGACATATCAAACATTGTAGGTTATTTTATGCCAAAACCTGTTTATATATATATATATATATATATATATATATATATATATATATATATATATATATATATATATATATATTATTTGTAAACACATTTTGTAAATAATATTCTTAACAAGTGGAAGCTCTTTTTTGCACAACGTTAAATGGTTTCAAGTAATGCTATATAACAGTCACAATTTAACATCGATCGTTTGTTTGCACACAGTTTGTTCTATTTGACCCGCACACAGGTAAATGATTAAACAGATCTATTTCAAGCAATTCAGTTTAGCATGAGTGATTTGTTTACACTCAGTTTAAATATCAAAGTCTACATTTTAAATGTCAAACCGTTCTATTTGACCCATAAATAGTACCCTATCAGATGCTACCACTCCGGGCCAGACTGGACTTGGGAGCAATGGCAATGAAGGAGGAATTCACAATCCTCAAGGTTAGTGCCTCACCATTAGATTGAACACACGTTGATGGGTTCTAACTCCTCTGCAGAAATACAGTCAGTGTATTGTTCAGCCCCAGCTGACTGGGCTTTTGTGTGGAGGGGTTGGTAAATATATATATATATATATATATGTATGCATATTGCAAATAATCACTATCCAATCTCACTTAACTGAGAAAACGAGGGAATAAATAATTAAGTATATCAATCTAATATACAAATTTATGAAATAAATACAGAGAGAGAGAGAGAGAGAGAGAGAGAGAGAGAAAGAGAGAGAGAAGAACAGTATCTATTTATCTATCTATCTATCTAAATAAATAAATATTTTGGACCCTTCACTGTAGAATAAGCTTATCTAGCAGACCATTCAGATTGTCGGTTAGCAAAACCATTTACTTGTCATTGAGACGCTTAGGCAGGCAACCGGTGTGAAAAGAACTCACTATACGGACAAAATTTGTCTGCGAGTAAAGTTTGATGACCATTGTATCATCCATCGCAGGTACCATGAAAGCAAACTGTTTTTAGTTAGAATGCGCATACTATTTTTAACAGCATGCTGTTGCAGACTCATATTATCATCATTTATTCGACTTGGCGTAAAATAAAACAAGTCAAATATGAGGAAGATATTACAGGAAAAAGTTAGAGGATTCTGACACGCAAATTCTCCAGGGATAAGGATTTTCAGACCATTATTCGACATCTTGATTTTTAGCTAGCCTTGAAATCTGACCTCTGGCATCCGTAAAAATACGTAAATGTGTTATGAGACAGGGCCCGAATTATATACATCGGTTAGTTTAGGCTGACACAAGGCTCGGATTAAAACACTCGTGGGGATCGGAGTGACTAAATTTACGGGTCGTTCGGCGGAACGGGCTTGGTAAGGCGCGTATGCAAGAAGAGTCATGGTGCGCATGCGCGTGAAAGCGCATGCGCGATACGTTGATTGGTATTAGGTGTAAATCTTGCATCGGACTGGAATGTGGAGATTTGTTGGAAAGAATGGGTAGGGTTGCAGGGGGAAATTCCGGTCACAATCCATTAAACGCCGGTAAAGCTGAACTTGATTTTTATCTTTCATCTTGACATTTTTTTTATGATTTGAATCTGATGAAAAGAAATTTCACATTGGTGGGTCCTGTGCGACATAAAGTAATGCATTAGAATTTCTAAGGAGAAAAAAAAATGAGAGGAAACAAAGAAAAAAAAAAGGAAAAAAAGACTTAAAGAATTAAAATGGAATGAATAATAGACAGAGGTGTAGGCGAAGGAAGAAAGGAAGGAAGGAGAGAAAGAAAGATATCTGAAAGTTTAGGATAGATAGATAGATAGATAGATAGATAGAAAAGGGATAAAGGAAGAGAAAGAAGGAGGAAAATGAAAAGACGGGAAAGAAAGAAACAAATAACACAAAAAGAACAGAGATAAAAAGAAGGAAAAGGAAAGTTAGAAAGAAAGGACTCAATGAAAAGAAGGAAAGAAAGAAAAGACTGAACGAAAAGAAAAGAAAAGAAAAGGAAAGGAAAGAAAAAAAGACTGAATGAAAAGAAAAGGAAAGAAAGAAAAGACTGAATGAAAAGAAAAGGAAAGAAAGAAAAGACTGAATGAAAAGAAGGAACAGGAAAGAAAGGAGACTGAGAATGAAAAACAAGAGCCGAAAAAGAAAAAATTGGAACAAAACAGACACAAAGAACATAGAAGAAAGAAAGAAAAGAAGATCATGACTAACATCTAACGAGATTGATTCACACTGAGTACCTTATACTTACCGGGCCATTGGTATAATGGTTAGAGTGTTCGCCAATGGTACGGGAGACCGGGATTAAGTCCCAGGTCGAGTCATACCAAAGACTCAAAAATGCTACTTGATGGCGACTTGCTTAACTCTCAGCATTATAAAGTACGAATCAAGGGTAAAGTCTTGAAATCAAGAATAGCGCCATCCCCTACACCTCAGTATAGTAGCTATTGAAAATGCAACCTTCGGGTCGCCCTCGACTACGGTTGCCAACTTAACCTTTTATTTGCCTAGTTGGCTGGGGTTGTAGAATACACCGACTGCAACTCTGCAGAGGGGTTAGACACCCACTCCCGACGAGTGTCCTGGTAATGACACTAAACAATCTGATGGTGATGTTCCAGTGATGCTGGAACTTTGAGGAATGCTGAGTACTACTTCATTGCCATCACTCCTAGATCCACTCTGGCCCGGAGTGGTTGCACCTGATTGGGCCCATCTCTGAGTTGAATTGAACTAATCTGCGTACTTATGCTAAACTAAATTACTTGAAATTGACTAGTTTCAGTATCTAAACTGTGCACTTATGCTAAACTGAATTGTTTGAAATAAAACTGTTTTTGACACTGGAACTGTACTTATTTTAAACTAATTTTTTGAAATAGGACTGTTTCGAGATTTAACTGTGTGTAAACAAAATCTCTACTGAACTGAATTGTTTAAATTAGAACTGTTTGACTAAACTGAATTGCTTGAAATAGAAATGTTTTTGACAAACTGTGTATTTATTCTAAACGGAATTGTTTGAAATAGAACTGATTATTTGTATAAAAATGAATTTGGCATTAAATAATCAACAAAGGTTGATATGCCATAAAACCCAACCAACATTTACTTTTTACTTATCTTATACTTGTGATTGTTGACAGACTTAATTAATCGGGAAATGTTTGGTTTGTTAATTAGCCGGTTTCACAATTCATCAACACTCGTTTATCTTAAGTGGTTACCCATTTAAGCAGTGAACAGGTTCATTGCTGCTTAACTTAAGCGTCTCTTAACCGAGAATAATGGTTAATGAGTTCGCTTCTTATAAGGTACTCCAGATCGTTACCAATTAACAGAAGGTTACCTCATTGAGATGAGATGGTGGGGGCAGAAGTTAACTTTTAAACGCAAGGAGAAACAGATATATTTCGGAGATTGTGGACCAATCCAGGGAATGGAGAAGCGTCCTTCCTTACACGTCGGTGTAGTAGCTAATGAAAAGGGAGCCTTCGGGTCTCCAACTTTACTTTTTATTCTGAGTATATACTTTTTATTCTGCGTATATCTTCACTAGCTCAGTCAGCTAGGGCTGTAGAATACACCGACAGCATCTCAGCAGAAGGGTAAAACTCCCCCAACAATGTCTAGGTAATGACACTACACAATCTGATGGTGAGGCTTCATTAATACTAGAGCTTTGGGGAATGCGGATAACACTTTCATTGCCATCGCTCCCAGGTCCACTCTGGCCCGGAGTGGTATCACCTGATAGGATCCTATCTATGGTTCAAATAGAAAGGTTTGACATTTAAACTGTGTACTTTGATATTTAAACTGAATGAAAACAAATGGTTCATGCTAAACTGAATTGCTCAAAATAGAATTTTTTAATCATTGAACTGCATGTAAGCAAATTGAATTATTAGTGATACCTCGTAATTATTGGAACCATGTAACTTTGTTGACTTTAGCTAAACTTAAGTGTTTGAAATAGAACTGTTTTTTTTTATATTTAACTGAGTATAACCAAATAAATGTTTAATTTAATCGTTAGTTTAAATTCGTAATGGTTGAAAGCATTTAACTGTGTGCAAACAAATGATTAATAGTAAATAGAATTATTCGTATTCGATAGAAATAAGTGAAACCATTTAACTGAGCGATAAAAATTGAGATCAGGCTCTTTCAAAAATGATATCTACAAAATGTGTTTAGAAATCATATATTTGATATATATATATATATATATATATATATATATATATATATATATAAAGGATTTGGCATTAAATAATCAACAATGGTTGATATGCCACAAAACAAAACCAAACCTGGCTCGTTTAAAATGTTGCCTACGAACTTCGTTTACAAATTATGTTAATGTATAAATCAGAGTTGGCTTTAAATAACCTACAAGGGTTGATATGCCATAAAACAAAACCCACTTACCCACTCACCGTATATATTTACCAACTCATCCGCACGAGCAAGATATGACGCAAGCTCAATTTTTTATGCGAAGTTTAATAGGTTTGGATTCAGAGTTTTCTTTTTCCGAGATCGGTTGCCCTACCAAGGCAAAAGAGCCTGATCTGCCCTACTATTATACCCATAGCTGGAAGGAAGGACAGTTGGATTCATCCCTTCCTAAGGGTATTTGTACAATGTGAAATGCAAATAGCCTCGACTAGGATTTGAACTTGGGTCGCCGTGTCCATTTCCAACGACGATAACTGTTTCACCACGAATTTACTTTTTTGTGTTGTTGTTTCTTAAAAGGTTTTTTTCTTTCTTTTTTTTTTCTTTTTTTTTTTTATAGTTCTTATTCCTTTTATGGAAGGATTTTATCCTTCTGCAGGGGATATTCTAAACCCCGCCGACAAGATGAAACAATGCAAGAGAAATAGATTAAGATACGCTGACAAGGATCGTATGTCTATTTAGGATAGGATTTTCGGTAGCATAAGGCCGAATGATAACGATTAACCCTGTTCCGGTCGACCAGTCTCACCATGAACAGGAGAAAAAGCGATAAAAATGAAGATTTCATAATATGAAGTATTCGTGAAGAATTGAATTAGAATTCCCCGGGTGCCCATGACACTTTGACCACAGACGTGGGCGTGCGAAAAATCTTCGCAAAATTGGTTCCAAAAAATCCATCGTTTTACGAACAAGCAAATGATTATCTGTACAAGAGGTCTCTTACTCGCCTAACAGGTATACTTTTAACAATTTCATGTTCCCATAAATCAAAACCCAGTTCTGTGGTTGCCATTAGGAAACTATTAAAAATAAGCAACCGGTGCTGATAAATCAGTCGAAGGCAATAACTGTAGGAGACTTCCAGGTCTGTTTAAGAAATATCTCTGTTCTGATGATATAGATATTATCAAAAATCAACGTGTCTCAACTTAGAAGGTTGTCTCTTTTGGCATCACTTGTCCTAAAGTAAAAAAAGAGTAGGATCAGTTTTATTGCTTGATATCTATGCCACTTCTCTTGAAGGGGAATGCCGACGAGACTACAATTTTTTTTCACTGCCAATCTGGGCGTATAATTTCACGCTAAACCTACTTTATGTAGCATTTGTTCACCTTTTTTCCTCCTCCAATTTCTCACTCTTATTTTCTTTTTCGGTAACTGTTTCATTCACTCATTTTTCTCCTCTTTCTTTTTCTTTTTCTCTTGGCTTATTTTCAGTTTTCTCCCTTTTTTTTTTGTTTCTAATTCCTTCTTTTCCCTCCCATTTCCTAATCTTTTTCTTTTTCATTAGCTCTTTTTCCCCTTCCTTCCACCTATTTTGTGTCCTGGGAAAGAATCTAAACGGTATCCAGTAGTGAGTCTCCAGTCCCGGAACTGTTGAGAATGTGGAGTTTTTATTCATCCTACTCTTTCATCGTGAGCAGGATCTGACACGAAGTCAATTTTTAAGTGATGTACGGTCGATTCGAATTCCAAGATTTATTTCTATTAGACTGTTATTATGGAGGTGCCCGTGGTGTAATGGTTATCGTCGTAGGAAATGGACACGGCTACTCGAGTTCAAATCCTGGACGAGAATGATTTCATTTCACATAGCACTAATACCCTTGGGATAGGTATGAATCCAATTATTCTCCCTCCAGCTATGAGTTAATAGTAGGACAGATGGGTTTCTTCAGCCTTGGTGAGGCAATTAGTCTAGGAAAGGAAAACTCTGAATTCAAACCTGTTAAACTCCGCTTAAAAAATTGACCTTGTGTCATATCCTGCCCGAGCGGAGATGTTGGGTAAATAGAATTTCTATTAGACTGCTTAACCAAAGCTAAGGGACCCCACTCGGCTCTACCTTTTACCCAAATTTGATTAGTTTGTAAATAATTGCAATCACTAATATAGTTGCCATGTTCTATTGTTTTTTTAAAAATAGCACTTTTTTTTCTCTATAATCATATTTAACGATAGCTGGAAGGAGAACATATTGAGTTATGGTTTTCCCAAAGGTATTTCTGCGAAATGAAACGCAAACAACTTCGTTCAGGATTTGAACTCGGGTTCCTAATTCCATTTTTTATGATGATAATCGTTTCATTAAGAGCGGTAATGTGTAATACACCTTCATTATCATTAATCCTTGGTCCACACAGACTCGTAGTTGTTGTGCCACTTAGGATCCCATCTATCAGTTAAACAGAGCCGTTTGAAAAGTATTAGTGAGGAATGACTGACACCATATAACAGTGCAAACAAATTATTATCAAACAGGAATAGTTACTTGAAAACAATCTATTGTGCATAAATTATTGGTCTTAGAAAGACTTGTACTTTGTGTGAAAATTATTTGTATTTGATTGGAATACTTGATATAACTCTGTGCAAACAAATGATTGTAGGCAAATTAAAAAAATCCTATTTAAAAAAAAAACGGCAATGGAACAATGCAACTATAATTGGGAAAACACTCATTAATAAATGAATCAAATATCGGTATTAGATTAGCCATAAGGAATTGATGTGTCATTAAACAAATAAACAGAGCCAAACCAAACCACTTTTTGCCATACAGTCTATCAATACTTTTTTCACCGTTTTTTTTTTAAATTTTTTTTATTGTTTTTTTTTATTGTTTTGTTTTTCTGGGTTTTTCTCCTTACATTGAATACTTCTCTCCTTAGATTACTCCTTCCTTTTTCTTTCTTCTTTTTCCTTCTCTTCTCTTCTTCACAATTTCGTTTTTCTCTCCGTCATTCTTTCTCTCTCTCTCTCTCTCTCTCTCTACTTATTACCCTCCTCCCTACATTCTCCAACTTCTTCGCTCCTACTCCCTTTCTTCTCTTCTGATTTCTTCTTTCTCACGACTTCTCCTTCATCTCCACCTCTATGAATAAACACACCACGAGTGAATCTAGACGTAGATCCTTGTACACACCTTGACATTAATAATGAATTGCAAACACATTGTTTTACCGTAACCTACCGAATTTGCTAACCTATTAATAAGGCCTGAACGCTTCGTTAGTTGATGGTCCCGATAAACAGCCTGCAGTAATTGTGAATCTTCTGCTCTCAATGCTCCACTAGTTGGTCCGACTTGCTCATAATCAAGACAACAATGCCAATAACAAAAGATAAATTCCTCTCTTTATTCCCGAATTTATTTATGCCATCCTATTGGCGTCGTTTTTATCTGTCACTTTGAGTCACCACCCGCACCACATCGCCTCTCTGGCCCTCTCGGCTGTTAAAATGTAAATTTTTGCCAAAATTAAGCACGAATGTAAGTTTAGTCAGGGGAGAGGTCGTCCAGCATTTCGTCAAACTTGAGATTGCGCGCTGCATTGTTATCTTATAGCTTTTTGGATTGTATCTAATAAGAAATATCTTTACGAACGACTTTAGAAAGACAGAGAGATGTCCCCAAGACTGGTTTGGTTTTGGAGGAAGGTGCTATTCATGTAGCATGTCTTGTGCAGGAATAACCTTGCAGAGCCCATCCCACTGCGAGTCTGATTCGAATTCAGTTTCTTTTTTTCCAAACCGGATATTATACCAAGCTAAAAGAGCCTAGTCTGTCCTACTATTTACCTACAACTGGAGCGAGAATAGTTGCATTCATACCATTCCTATGAGTATCAGCATTATGGGAAATGCAAACAGCCTAGTTCTGGATTTGAACTCGGGTAGCCAAGTTCACTTCCTACGAAAATAACTATTACATCACTAGCGCCTTCTTAGAGAGAAAATGATTTATATACAAACCAAAAATTGTTAGATATTTAAACTATTAATATCTATATCTTATCTCAGTGCTTTCAGCTCCTAAACAGAATATTGTTTTCGGTTATATAGTGTTAAAAAACTAAGGATTGTACTTAATTATATTAGTTAATCGTTTTATTTTAGAGATAATTTGTGAGCTATGTAAAAACTTTGATTTTGAAGTGTAGGTCGCTTTGGAAAGGTCAAAAGCGTGGACATGTTACTCCAGACGTCAAAATAAAATTGAAGGTTTTTTTAATCGGTTGTGGGTAGGATATTAAAGATATATATTTTGGATGAGATATCAGCTGATATTAGAATGATGAGGCTTGAAACTTTTAATGATATGAGTTATTACCAAATTGATTGAGAGAATAATTAGCAGAATAGATATAAGCAGAGTTAATTGACTTCTTAGTAGGGCTTGTTCAGGGTGAAGATAAAAATGAAGTATGTGGTTGTCGTCTCGCCTGCCTCCGGTTAAAATTTCAGCCTATCTAATTCTTTTTTTGATTCTATTTCTCTCGTTTCGGACGGCAACTGTGAATTTTGCAGATCATAATAAATCTTTATGTCAAGAAACAACTGAATCCATCTTATGCTTGTGTGCATGATAACGTTCATATTGGGTCCTGTAATGTTACTTTGATTTATTTTAGTGTCGTGTATTTGAGGTAACGTTCCATAACAGTGTTTAGCCCAATGTTAAACAACAGGCTCTTGACTCTCCTATAGAGTGCCGTAATGAGTTATGGAAAGACAGTCACTGAAATTATTTCTCAGGTACGTTTTGAAGCTTCAGTAGGCAGTAATCAAATGCATATATTATCCTCAAGGAAATATAGATAAAAGAAAGAACAATACATGCTACTAAATTTTAACTTCGCTGCTAGTCAAGTATCACTTAACATCTATTCCTAAAACCTTCAAAAACCAAACCGTCAGGGAATAGGATGCCATGTGATTTTTGGATTTTTTTTTCATATTTTATGGCGAAAAATGCATTATTTATAAATTAATGTAAATATAAAATCGCAGCTTTTCTTAAAACAACAATTATGATTCAGTTAAGTGGAATAAATACTTTTTATATCAAAATCTTCTCCTGTGTCCAAGAAATTAGCTTATTTAACTTTCTTGATCTTCAGTCAACTGTTTAACTTAGTATTAGGGCCAGAAATATCTTTATAATATTTCTCTATATGACTAAAGCGACTCTATGTGTCCGGGTGCGGTTTCTACAAAAATTGTGTCCCCAAAACAACCTCTTATTTTCGCTTCAGCAAGTACTCCGCTGTATAAAGTGACAAAGGTAGCGATTTCTTCCGAAAGATTCGTGGGCTATTTAATGCCAAAGCCATCCTTGTAGAATAACAGTAGTGATACTTTTTAACTTATAGCTGGGAGGATATGGGGGTTTGTTCCTTTCCCCAGGAGTATAAGTCTGAAGTTGAAACTAGAGTTCGAACTTGCAAACTACGATATCGCAGTCCTACATGTAATCCATAACGCCACGAAGACTCCCCTTCCGTCTAAGGAGACTATCTAATTTGTATATATTGCTTAAAAAACCACCAATTAAGAAAGAGAAGAAAAACAGGTAATTTTTCAAGAAAAAATAAGTGTGAAAATAAATGTTTTATTATTCATTTTCAGTTTAATTTCTTCATAAAATGTTTTCTGTTCTCTTTTTTTAATAATCGTATATCTTGTTGACAGCTTTTAAAATTACTCTCGACTACGAACATGTTGTTGCCAAAGTTGAACTTTTACCGTCTTGTCTACAATACACTTTGCCCAGTCGGTTGTAGGGGGCGGGCTATAGGATACTCCGACTGTACCTCTGCAGAGGGTAAAAGTCCCCCAACAAGTGTCCCGGTAATGACAATAAACAATCTGATGGTGAGATTTCTGGGAATGCGGAGAATTCCTTCATTGCCATCACTCCTAGGTCCACTCTGGCCCAGAGTTGAAGCACCTGATAGGGCCCTATCTATGGGTCGAATAGAACTAAACTATATTCTTATGCAAAACTGAATTACTTGAAATAAAACTGTTTTGATTTTTAAACTGCGTACTTATGCAAAACTGAATAGCTTGAAATAGAAATGTTTTTGACAATAAAACTGAGTACTCATGCTAAAGTGAACTGTTTAGAATAGAACTGATTATTTTTATGAAAATGGATTTGGCATTACTTGGCATACAAAGGTTGATATGCCATAAAAACTGAAACAACTCACCAACCAACTTGAATACACTGATTATATCGTCTACAGAGAGGAAAGGCCGTTCCCCGCAAAAAATAAAAAAGAAAGGGATGGCTTTTGACCGAACCGTCAATAAGAGGTTTCTCTGAACAGGACGCACATGTGTAAATAAGCGGAAACAGTTAAATGGTCGATCGGAAATCACGGGCATTATGAAATGATATATGCAGATGTCCGCCTGAGTGTCGGAGTCAATTGGAGTCAGTGTGAATCTTGAGTCAGACGAAGCTTGCAGTCACAGAAAGCACTTTGCTAGGGCAGCGGCTCACAGAAGTAGAAGAAATGCTTAGTGAGGGTAACACGTCGTTGTATGGTGAAGAGAAGAAGTTATGAGTCAATGTAGCATCTGTCTTTGTCTCCCTCTCTCGATCAGTCTCTCTCACACACAACATAGATTTGACCCTTTCCGAAAGAATAAAACGACCTATATATTTTTATAACCTAGTGTTGTGGTTTTTCCTTCATTGAGTATATAACAGATACCAAGCTGCATCTGATGTTAAGGCCCCAAATCCACTCTCTCCTCGAGTGGCAGGTTCTGTTAGGGTCCTATCTGCGGAGCAAATAGAACTGTTTAAGAATTATTCGTATACGAAAGAACTGTGCAAAAAAGGCACTTTTAAGAAACTATTACACCGAGAATGTAAATAATAAACACATAAGATAAACATGATTTGAACCTGTAGGCATGAAATAAGCCTAGATGGATTTGACATGCCGTTAAAAATCAATCAATAAACCACTCAGTCGGATATGCTATACTGAACGATTGAATGAACCAGAACAGAGTAAATCATATACAAAAATATCACCATCATTCTTCTTTTAGATACTCTTGAGAGGGATTTTTTTACAGACCCCAGAAGCCGAATACTACCCCGTATCCACCCAACTCATTATTTTTATTTTGTTCAGCTCCTACTTGTCCCGGCAGGATCCGAACTTAGACCTTAACGCTAAAATGCCTCTTACAATCAACATTAACTTCCCACAAGCCCCTGCTCTACCCCCTATTGATTGCTTTGTGCAGATTTTGGGTCTGACAATGATATCGCTTGATCTGTTCAGACAGAACACGGCACAGAGTAAAATAAAAGCACTCTGTGTGGGTAAATTTGATAAGAATATTTAATTGATGTCATAAATAGAATTGATATTTCTCTCAAAAAGGAACCAAGACGAAGAAAGAACCTTAATAATAAACAAAGTCATATTTCTTAATCTATTTTGTGGTTTAATGTATACGCTGCTATAGACGAGATAACTCGTCTTATCAAACTTAGGTTTGATTTGACAAATTTAAAGCTAATTTTAAAAAGTTATGGACAAAATGTGTTTACAAATCATTTATTTAATATATGAATAAAAAAGGATTTCGCATTAAATAACCTACAATCGTTCATATGCCATAAAACTCAACCAAACCAAACGAAAACTTAAGTATTTCATATACAGGTTTCGTTTTCAATTTCTTTATTTAATGGCGTATCAACCTTCTTTGATTATTTAATGCCAAAGCTCTCCTTGTAGTAGTACAGTTGAAGTACTCTTTAACCTATTGTTGTGTTGATAAGGGGGTTCGCTATAATTAACAATTAATACTTATAATCTTTGAAAAGTTAAATTGAGTTGGAGTGTGAACAAAGATTGCAATCTATTATAATTAAGTTATAAAGTTGGTTGTGAATGGCTTCATTTATTTCGAGATATTAATGGTATTGCGCCAACAAAACTCTCGTTACAATGTGTCGTTTTTGGCGTATTAGAGCAGTATACAAGCATGCAAAATTCGGATCTTTATTTTAAAATTACTGAATTTGGTGTCTCTATTATCAACTGACTTTCTATAGAGCACAAATTCTTTATAATCTCTCTCTCTCTATATATATATATATATATATGTGTGTGTGTGTGTGTGTGTGTGTATATATGTGTGTGTGTGTGTGTGTGCGTGTGCGTGTGTGTTGTTTTGATGTGATATTTAAACATGCAAAAATATAATTATCATTTTAAAATTACCGAATTTGGTAGCTCTCTCTCTCTCTCTATATATATATATATATATATATATTTTGATTGAACATTATAGACATAGATATTATTTGTTAATACTTTCGAGTTGCCGTATCGATCTTATGATATTCAGCGGGAACTGGTTAATAAACCTTCCATCATAAGATATTTCCGTAGTACTTTCTGCCCAATTTTGAGCCATCATCAGGGGGATTTATAACAAAAGTGATGTAACTTTTGTATGTTCATTACTACTTTGTAAGAATGAGTGTTTTTACTGGTGTATTGCGAAGCTTATATATGGTTGTTTTCAGAGATATACATATTGATCCAAAGAAACATACTCCGAACTGATCTTAATGAAAAAATAAAACTTATCATATGCTATAATAGATTTAAAGGTTGGGCAGAAAGTACTTGGGAAATAACTAATCAAGGAAAATTTATCAACCAATTCCCGCCGAATATAATAAGATCCATGCGAGGTCTCGAAAGGATTAACAAAAACATATGAGGACAAAAAATGTCTATAATTTTGAATCAAATATGTATCAATGAATAAATGCTGCCAATATATATATATATATATATATATATATATACTCCGCTTTACGTCATTTGGGCCTACGTCACATACGTCTTGACGTAACTTTTATAGAGTAAAATTCGATCCCAGGTCCACTCTGACCCGGTGTGGTAGCACCTGATAGAGCCCTATCTATGGGTTAAATAAAACTAACAGCATACTTATGCTAAACTGAATTGTTTGAGTAAACTGAATAGCTTGAAATAGAAATATTTTTGACAATTAAATCGGACTTACATTTAAACTGCATGCTTATGCTTAACTGAATTATTTGAAATAGAACTGTTTTTTGACATTAAAACTGTATTTACTCTTAACTGAATTGTTACATATAACTGCTTGAAGAGTTTGAAATAAAAATGTTTTTGACAATTAAAATATGTACTTATGCTAAACTGAATTGTTTTAAATAGAACAGATTATTTACATAAAAATGGATTTGGCGTTAAATAACCTACAAAGGTTGATATGCCATAAAATCCAACAAACCAAACCAAACCGATTGTTGGTTTTTTTAATATATATATATATATATATATATATATATATATATATATTCCCTTTTTTTGAAAACTTAATTTATTTTTTGCAAAAATTACAGTTAAGACACAAACAACAAGAAGCTTAAAAGAAGGAGTAACTTTTCATCTGTCAATATATATCTAACTGATTAATTCGATGGCTATGAAATTTAACAACGTCAGATGACTTTCAGAAATTAAATAAATTTCAAATGTAGATATGAATACTTGTTACATAACCGTTGATAACAAACATATACGGTGTCTTTTTTAAAACTACTAAATGAATGATTAGATTTAAATTAGGATGCACTTAAAATTAATATTATAATAAAATAGGTTCTTATAATTTGTTTTATAAAAATATAAACTTTGTTGACAGCAACAATTTTCTGGTGCATCGCCAGAGAAGTAACGCGATGATATCTAGTATATAATCTATTGGGTTAATATTTTATGCTTAGTATATTTTTTCCTATTTTCCATCTGAGGAAACGATCTGGTAAGCAGATTGTTGAAATAAATTTATGATGGATTATATCTTGAGGTTTACTTGATATATATACATATAATGAAAATAATTCCTACATGACCAAGATTGAATCTATCGAGGTTTCACCAAACGGCTCTTTAGGATCGCACTGGTCATCCAGAAGAGCCGTTTGCTGAATCCTTGTTAGACTTGCTCTTAACCATGTAGGAATTATTTTCATTATGTCAGCTCTATCTCATATATTGAGCACTTTATTACGTTTTAACTTTTTTACGATTTAACTTTATTACCTTTTAGATTGGTAATTCTGTCGAAGTTTTTTTCTTTTGACTAGACATAGGTGCTGCTTGATTATTTTCAAGTTGCAGGTATGTTTTTCGCCTTTTCATTTTTTTTGTTTTTTTTTTTTTGGTGAAATTTTTTTCCCATATATCAGTTTGTAGAATTTGAAAATTGTACAATTTGCTTTTTTTCACACCAACAGAATATTAGATTAGATATAAAGATTAATATATATGTGTGTGTGGGTGTGTGTGTTTCTGAGTGTCTGTGTGTGTGTATATATATATAATCATTTGTCGAATTGATTAATGATAATAATAATTGAAATTATCAGGCAACTATTTCAAGTAAATGAATGATTTTTGTTCCTGAAATAAATTTCAACTAAAATGTCTTTGTGTTTAAAAAAAGCTGATGATTTTATATGTAGTATGGAGTGGGGCACCATAATCTTTAAAGTCACCAGGGCCTCAGCAGGGCTTAATCCGTTTTTGCTCAGCAAGGAATATCTAGAAAATGCAGATTACAATGCTGATTATAAGA
The DNA here is from genome assembly GCA_963585895.1 of Sepioteuthis lessoniana. Lineage (NCBI taxonomy): Eukaryota > Metazoa > Mollusca > Cephalopoda > Myopsida > Loliginidae > Sepioteuthis > Sepioteuthis lessoniana. The sequence continues at coordinate 37,782,876 of OY757916.1, read as the reverse complement.
CTGACGCAACACGATCTTCTTCTTTATTTATACCCATTCTGTCCTGCACTCGTCTAATCTATGTTGAATAAAAATTCAATAAAAGATATAAAGAAATTTATCTTCACTCTTTCTGACACTGTGAAATGTAACAGATATCTATTTTGCTAATGGCTACGTTTCTGAATAAAATCCTAAAAGGTTTGATGTGTGACAGAGTATTGGCCAGCGGTCTTCAATTCTAAATGAAGCCGGGGGGCTTTTTATGATGGGGCCGGAACAAGAAACACATGTGGTTTTAAATCGACAGACAGTGGAACTTCTTCTACGCATCTCTGGTCTTAAACCTTTAGAGTGGACATTTCAGAAGTTGGTTCAATAGAAATTGACGCCGTTTCAATCATAAGAAGTACAAGAGGCATTGGCTGTTCTGTTCAAGGTAACGATTATAGGTTCAACAATAATAAATTCAGTGTGAATTAGTGAAGTAATAATACCAATCGTCGTGAGGGGATGAGTGGCTGGAATTTGGCTTAGAAGATGGTTGAGTCAATTATAAGTTTAGCGTGATTGTTCTGTGATCTGTGACTGAGTCAAGACGAGAATAAAGGAAGAGAGTAGAGGAGCAAAGAAAGAAAGAAAGAAAATGGGAAAAATGTGTTGAAGTTCAATAGAGGAGAAAAAAGGAAGAATCGTTTGAACGAATGAAGGAAGGAAGGATAAGAGAATGAATTTAGGAAGAAACAAAACAAAAAAATGAAATGGGTCCGAATAGAAGAAGTAGAAAAATGTATGAAGAAGAGAAAAAAGACAATATTTGAAGCAAAGAAGGAGCGAATGGAATAGAAAGGGAAGGAAGGGAAAATAGAGGGGAAAAGAAGGTAAAGAAATGTAATAAAAAAGTGGGGACAGTTAAAGCAAGAAAGACATGAAAGAAGGAGGAGAAAAAAGAGAAAGGAAGAAAAAAGAAGGAAGCGGCTAAAAGAAGAAAGAGAGGATCACCATTTAAAAAATACAGAAGAAGGAAAAGAATGAAGATAGAAAGAATGGAAAGGAAGAAAGGAAAAAGAAGGAAGTAAGGGAAAATAATTTTAAAAATTTCTACAAAGTTTTTTTCGTGGCTGATATATGGAGTTCGAACTCCAGCCATATTATTTAGACTATTTCCTTGAAGAAAAGTAGAAAATCCCTTAACTCCCCAACTATGGTTAAAATGGTATCCATCAATTTGCTGTTTTTCTATAAGAATAGCTTTGGCATTAAATAACCTACGAAGGTTGATAAGTCAAGAAACCCAACCAATCAAATAAAAACAAATTCTAAAAATGTTTTAGGTTTTACTATACTTTTTCTTTTGTAATTCAGGGCAGATTTTATACGAGAAGGGCAATCGCTTTTCTAAAATATAATTAACAATTTAAATTCACCAAAGACTTATCTTTAGAAGAAATATAGATGTTTTACCGTAGAGATTGTTTTTGGAAAATTAAAAGAATATCAAATGATGATAAAGACTAAAGACATAAAAAAATATATTTTCATATTTTTTCTTTTTTAAAGTAAAAACGTTTCAAAAACATTTTGAAAGAATGAGAAACAAGGGAGATAATCTTAAAGGGTTGGCTAATATCTAAATATTTTCCAAGTTAACATACACAAAAAATGCCCATAAACCCGACTTACAGTAAACGAATGGACTCGAAACAAATTCGATGGGCAAATCTACTGGTACTTTATCATAGAAAAGTTTATGCACAAATTGTCTCGTTTTCCCAGTAATTCAGTTGCAGACACATTAATTATATATATATATATATATATATATATATATATATATATATATATATATATATATATATATATATATATATATATATATATATGTACGTGTATATGTATATATATATATATATGTATGTATGTGTGTATATATATATATGTATATATATATATACGTGTATATGTATATATATATATATATATACATATACATATGTATATTTATATGTATATATATATACATACACATAAATATATATATATAAATTTATATACATTTATATATACATTATATATACATATATATATACATACATATATATATATACATATATATGTGCATATATGTATATATATATATATACATACATACATATATATACATATACATATATATACATATATATATACATATATATATATATACATATATATATATGTACAAATATATATACATATATATATACATATATATGTATGTATATATGTATATATATATGTATATATATGTATATATATATATGTATGTATATGTATATATGTATGTATTTATGTATGTATATATATGTATGTATATATATATATGTATATATATATGTATATATATATATGTATATCTATACATATGTATATATATATATATATATATATATATATATATATATATATATATATATAGCAAGGAGACGTGAAAAATACAATTACATGAAGATGATTGATAAATTAAATGCTGCTCAACTGGTCTGCAGTTAAGCAGTTTAAAAACTAAAAATAATTAAAATCCCACCTTCCTAATATTGTTTCATTGATAAAAGTTTCATGCATCTTTCATAATTGGTTGATTGGTTGGTTTTATTTTACGGTTTATGAATCCCTGTATATTATTAAATGCTAAATCCTTTTTATACAAATATATTAAATATATATGATATGCAAACGAACAGTTTGTAGGTAATGATTTTAAAATAAGCCAGAGCTCATTTGTTTGCGCGCTATTTAAATGCTTTCATGTATTTCTAACACTATTCAAAATTATTCTTTTGCACTCAGTTAAATGGAACCAGTTATCCCTCAATATTAAACATTCAATTGAACAGCCATTTGTTTGCACACTGTTTAATAGTTACATGTATAGTAAGTAAACTGAGTTGGTGACCATAATCGAGGGTGATCCGAAGGCTCCCTTTATCATAGCCACTACATCAAAACGTAGGAGAAGGCGCTACTCCTTTCCATGTATTGCCCCACTTTACCTTTGATCCGCACCTTATAATGCTATGTTAAGCAAGGAGGCATCAAGTACCACACACACACACACACACACACACATATATATATATATATATATATATATATATATATATATATATATATATATATATATATCAGTTAATATGTTTTTGTCTGTTCATAATTGTGTACAAGTAAATGTGCGTACGTGCGTGCGTGACGGGGAGGGATAAACTGTCCATGGTTTTCTTATCTTGTTAAATCTTTTAGATTAACTTGAGAAGTCTTGAAAGTTCGGAACTGTGGTCAGCGTTTTGGGGGTGGAACAAACGGTCAAGCTTTTGGCGCTTCGGTGAAATTTCGGACAAACAGATTCCTCGGAAGAAAATGTGACGTCGACACGCTTCATTGCCAACGCTGTGACTTTTATGACGAGGTCTCAATGGTCACTCTTAATGAACGCCGCCTCAGCAGGAAAGGAAACACTAACTTATGGCAAAGGTGGAGGACAAAGTCGGGGAGAGCAAGGACATGGAAAGCAAAGACGGGGAGAGCAAAGATAGGGAGATAAAGATGAAGATTTTAAGAGAGAGCAGAAAAAGACTTAGTCAGACAGGTCGACCAGTGTATGAGAAAGAGATAACTCAGAGCGAGGATGTACGTGTATGTGTGTGTGTGTGAGAGATAGAGAGAGAGAGATAGAGAGAGAGAGATTAACAAAGAGGTTTTATGGAGGCAGGTGGATAAGACGGGCGGGTAAAGGCAGTGGTCTAGGTGTTGCAAGCCATTTGGTCAGCGAAGCAAGACCATTAGACTAATGCAAGCGAGGCCACTGAATGTCAAAGACGGCCGAGGTCAGTGCTTACAATTTTAAGAGTCGTGCTGGCTCCGAGGACAATGGCGCGGGCATATCTGAAGAAAGACAGCAATTATCACACTTTTGGCATCTAAGACTGTGCATGCAAAGAGCATCAGAACACGGCCGTAAATGTTCATCGCCCTATTCTCAGTGTCGAGTTGAATTCATTGCAAAGCACCCTCCCGCCTCGATTTTCTCTGCTCGTCAGTCATCCGTCCTTCTCACTTTCCTCTGACCCCAGCCTCTACCCTGAATTTCTTGCTTTGTCGTCGGTCCTACGAGCACCGGTTTCCGTTTGTTAAAAGTTTAGTTAGATCTTTCTTCCCTCTCTCTCTATATGTCTACCTTTCTTTTTCACAGTTGCTGTCTGTCTGTCTGTTTGTCTCTCTCTCTCTCTGTATATATACATATATGCGTCTGTTTGCCTGTTTGTCTGCTCTCTCTCTCTCTCTCTCTCTCTCTCTCTCTCTCTGACTTTCTTTCGTTGGGTTTTCATTTCTATCAAATCTTAGTATATACTATTTTTCCAAACACTTTTCCTTCAATTTTTCTTTTTTTCTTCCTTTCTTTCTATCTTTGTCAAGATTCTTTCATTCCCAAATCTTCTTCCTTTCTTTATTTTTTTTCTTGTCGTCGTTCCATCGTTCGTCTTTTTTTTTTTCTAAGTAAAAGTTAAAATTACTTTCTTCACAAAATCTTTCATTCGTTTTTCATAATTAATTATTTCTTTTGTCACTATTTTACTTATTGCGAGCTTTTCACACCGATGTCAGCTTGTAGTTTTTCCATGGGGTCTGAATGACAAGTCTCCAGGAATCTTATTATTCTGGCCGATATCCATAATACTCTGGTCTGTAAGATTTCGATTCTTCCTCTGATTTTCAATTCTTCTAGACTCTTTTCCATGAGGACTTTTCCTAGTGCACCAGCTACTATAGATTATACCGTCAACTTCATGTTCCACAGGTTTTTCAGCTCTTTGGCAAGATCCAAGTATCTGTCTATCGTTTTGCTTTCTTTTATTTTCATTTTGTTGTCCGCCGGAACGGCAAAATACACTCGATGACAAGTTCTTTCTTTTCTTGGACAGGATTAAGAGATCCGTTTGTATCTTAAAATACCAGAGAATTTTATGAGTCTCATTTTCTGGGACGGATTTCAAATTCTAATTTCTTGCATAATTCCGAGTGGATTACCTTTCCCACCCAGTCAAGCTTAATCTTGTATTCTTTTTTGTCAGTTTTCTGTATTCGCTTTATCGTGTGATAAACTACTCCATCTCTGTCACTACACTTGATACACATTGGCATAATGAATAGAGTGTTCACTAATGGTTCGGGAGACAGGGGTTCAGTCCCAGGTACTTGTAATTTACTTTTTCTCCCAGATCAAAAAATTAAGACAATAAGAAAAAAAAAAAAGAATTAAGAAGCAACTACACAAAAAAAAAATACGAACGTACAGTGAACCTGATTCCCTAATCCCAAGGCATAAAATAACTCTTGACGGGTTGATATACCATTATAACCAATCAATCAATCAATCAATTAGTTACTAAATGGATGTAGCTGCAAGAACGAACGAACAAAAAAAAAAAAAAAAAAAAACACAGAAGACCATAGACCGAAAAATGTATAGAATAACGAACTAATTTAACCTCGAAACATCAGACTATAAAAGAAAGCTAAAGAATGCATCGACCGAAACATTTTATTAGAAAAGAAACAATGACACGAAGACATATGGATTAATGAATACAATTTACCCCAAATTTAGTGTCATATGCCGGACATTCTTTGGGTTAGGGTCTTACCCCTCTGCAGAGTTACAGTCGGTGTATTTTACAACCCCAACCGACTGGGCTTTTCAAGAGGCGTTTGCGAATAAATAAACGACTAAAAAATCTATTTGAAGATTGGTAGAGAGCAAGGTGGAGGTTAAATTTCTAAGTGGGAGGTCAGAATTAATGGCAAGAGCACTGATGAAACTGAGACACGCGTATTCTCTCTCGATCACGCACGCGTGCAGCTCGGCTTACGTTGAGTTGACGATTTAACATAACTTCAAAATGGAGTCAATTAACACGATTCTCTGTTGAAAGTTCGCGGTGGTCCACTGTATAAATTGATGAGAGAGTCGAAATGAATTGTGCTAGTTTGAAAAAAAAAAGATTAAAAAATAAAACGAGAAAGGATTAGAGATAGGAAGAGAAGAAGAAAGAGAGAAGAAGATAGGAAGAGAAGAAGAAAGAGAGAAGAAGATAGGAAGAGAAGAAGAAATAGAGGATCTAAAGAAAGAAAAAAGATTGTTTTGTCGGTGAGGCTTAAAATACGTTGACAGTATCACCTTCAGAAGGCTAAGATCTGTAGAGTTTGGGGTACCATTTTATTGCCATTACTCCCAGGTCCACTCTGGAGCGTTAGTCGCTATTAGGATATTTTGAGTTAAATAAATCTTTTTAAAAAATATTTATATTTGATTGAAACGTATCACCCCCCTAAAAAAGCTTCCGAAACAACTACACACAAAATCTAAATAAGAACTCAATTCCCTAACCTCAAGGAATGAAATAAAATGAGACAAACTGTCATGCCGTTAAAATAAATAAATAAAAGAAGATAGAAATCAAAATACGATGAATAGAAAGAAAGATAGAATCAGCTGAAGAATGAAAGAAAGAAAGACAGAAAGAAAGAAAGAAAGAAAGAATGAAAATAACCGTTACTCTAAGTACGCTTCCGCAATGTTTCATTTGTGTATAGATTAATATTTTGGAGTACTTTCACTAGGCAAACATGATAGACATATTTGCATTTCAACCATAGGATCAAAGCGTAGTACCTGATCTTTTTTGTCAAGGGAAAAACAGATAGTGAAACATAACTGTATTTATCTAACCCCGTCCCACGGGCGGGATACGACAAAGGTCAATTTCTAAGCAGAGTACAGCTTCTGCGAAACTAGTTACTATACGAAAATTAAAAAAAAAAAAAATATGAGAAAAGTTTACCCTACTATTTATGTATGACTTAAAAATTGATAAACGCATCTGAATGGGCATTAGCTCAAAGGTGAAATGCCGACAGTTTCGTTCAGGATTTAAATTTGATTCGCTTGAGCCTGTTTACTACGACCATAACCCAGTAAATATGTTCAATGAAAAAAATGTATTTTCAAAACTGACTGAACGCTCAGGTCATTCAGTACTCTTATTTTTTCTTTTACATAGGTGAGGGGCTTATCTAAATTTACTTGATCTTTTTTTTCCTCAGAGGGTTGTGAGGACAGAGTTTAAGTGTAGGTGTTTTCTCTTCTATCTATTATTCAAGGATCCCTATCAAAACCGGAAGAAAAAAGGAACAGACAAAGGGGATCGTTTTTCAGTGATGGCTCCGACGGGTCAAACTCTTCCGCCTCTTCAGCCCTTCACTTACTCGTGTCGAGTTTATAGGGGACGGAAATGGTATTCTTATTTGTCATTTTAAAAATGATTTCAGCATCCATTTTTTTCCGTCTTAAATTTGTTCCACTCTCTCTCTCTCTTTCTCGCTCGCTCGTATTTTTTTCAGAAGCAGAGGTCATCACGAGTAAAAAGTTATATTGGTAATTACCTTTGACGGAGCCAACTGTAGCCAGTCTAGCAAGGTTTACAAAAGATGTCGGGGCTTAAAGCCTTACTGAACCAAGTTATGATGGTATCATAACTGGATACAACCATTGATACCATCACAACTGGCTTCATGGACGTATTTTTGATAATTGATACTTACACTTCATTCATGTTTTTGTCTACGTAAACGTCTAGTCGAAACTAGATCGTTAAGTCGCGAGATGTTCAAGTTTTCAAAACAAGAGGTTCACACAACTGTCAGATCATTTTCATCAGATCACTAAAACCGGCTTGTTTTTCTTTTTATCTCTAAAAACAGATTTGTCTTTCTTCTAAAAATGCTAATGGTTGACAGGACAGTTCGTAAAGGACATTTATACAAAAATACTTTTCATTCTGGTCACTAGCACCTGAATACCTTTCCGGGCGCTTTGTATAATTGTTGGTAGGCTGTACTAAGACAAAAAAGGAGAAAAGTTTACCCTTCTATTAATCTATAGCTTGAAAATAAATTCATTTCGAAGGGCATTAGCGCAAAAGTAAACGCAAACAGTCATCTTTTTTCGCACGAAGTTCACAAACAATTACAGGACACATGGTATAGGGGATAAGGTTTTTTCTGGGAAAGTGCATCAGAGTGAAATCATCTAGAGGTTGCAGGTTCAATCCCACCAACAGGTAAGAATAAAAAGAAATACTTACTCTAGCTTAACACTTGTACCCAGTCATGGTTAACATAATTTGGAACAGTTTAACCACGTGGATTAAATAACGGGTTCAATTCGAGGTTGCGTGGGGTCTGCCGATTTCGACAGGAAACACTGAAAGAAGACTTATTGGTCAATAGTCGTGAGTATAGCAATGTAGATGAAGAAAATAGTCTGAATATTCTAAATGATAAAAAACATTGCTAATGAGTTTAAGCCTCACTGTTCGCCCCATACATCAATCCTTGAGCCATTACTAAGCAAAGTTTAGCAAATAACTTCTCGAACACTGGTACTAATGAAAAAGAAAAGACTAATTAGCTATGAAGATGTGGATCCAATCCTGCAACTTTGAAAAATGGGCAGTACCTCTTCATTACTATCACTTCCTGTACCAATCTGACTTGGTGTAATAGGAGCTGTTAAAGTATCATCTATCGGTCAAAAAGAACTGATAATCATTTAACTGTGTGCAAACAAATGATTAATATTATACAGAATCATTAATATTTGATACCAATACTTAAAACCCTTTAATGTCCAGGTTATAACACTAAACTGCATCTGATGGTGAAGTTCAATTCTTGAAGCCTTAGGGAATGTGGCGTCCCTCCCTCTTCATTGCCATGACCCCTAGGTCCATTCTGACCTGGAGTGGGAGTACCGGTTACGGTCCCATCTTTGGATCAAATCATTTACCATAATGGAAACCATTTAACTATGCAAAAATGATTAATATAAAACTGAATGATTAGTATTAGATAACAATACTTGAAACCATTTAACTGTGTGCAAACAAATAAAATAAAAATAATAACTTGAAACCATATAATTATTAGTATTAGACTGAAATACTTGAAACGATACAACTGTGTGCTAATTATTTTGATTAAATAGGAATTGATATCTGTGCGCAAAACCATTTAAGAAACAACAGCACAAAAATATAAATATGAAAGTACTTAATTCCCAAACCCCATGGTATAAAATAGCAATCAGTGGGCTGAAATGCCGTTAAAATCAATCTATCAAAAATCTAATATAACGAAAAAGTCTTAGTCAAAAACAATGGCACAAATCAAAAGAATCGTTCATTGCATGTAAGGTAGATCTTGAAAATGAATGCCGATTTTCTAGGAAAACACACCGACAATCCTAACTTGAAACGCAATCTTCCCATAACTGCGATCATTTCTTATGTGTTTGTCTCTGGAAAGATTCGTAAATATCAGCATAGATTTAGGGGTTTCGAGTTTGGTAAAAGCCTCAAAAGGGAATTTCGATTTTCTAGGCATTTGAAAAATCAACAAAACACAATCTTCCCGCTAAATAGAGTCATTTAATTCTTTTCTTGCCTCGATGTAGAGGTTTCAAGTTGACGTAAAAGCCTTGAAAATGAATACAGATTTCTAAGCATTTATAAGATTGACGCTACACAATCTTCTCTCCAACCGTAGTTATCAGCTACTATGCCTAGCAATCTTGTTCACAGCGACCCCCTTCAAAATCAAGCAGACATCATGGAAGCGTCACATACCCCCAAAAATATATGTCATGTGAGCAAGAAGGCTTAGGTCAGAGGAAGGCAAAAGAGTAGTAGTCAGGCAGCTGTGAGAAGAGGAGAATTGGCAGGATGTTAACCTATGCAAATAAGCATCCTTTTCTTCTCTCTTTTTTTAACAATGGCGTCAGCCAAATTATGGGTCCCAGTCACTTACGAACCTGTCTTTCTTTTGTCCACAAACTCGCAGTTGAGGTCGGAGAGGTGGTCGTTGTCATTTTGTAGTCAACCGTGCGTAAAGACCAACGACAAAAAGGGTGTAGGTTTGGAGGAAAAGCCCAGGACGCAAGCCCTGAGACATTATTATCTGTCCGATTTCTTTTTCGTTACCTTCAATAATTCATTCATCTGGTGGACATAGGGATGTGTCTTTTCTTACTTTGTTATATATATATACATATATTTGTTTATTGTTCATATTTGTCAATTGTGCCCCATCTTCCTATCTTTCTAGAGAAAAGAAGAGACTAAATGGTGACAAGGAAGAACTTGTTGCCCTTTGATAAAACTGGAAAGGACCACTAAGTTCTGAATATTTAAAAATATAAACACTAGAAATGCCTTGGTATAATTAATATGTACACATATATTCAAATATTACATAATAATTACGTATATTTATATGCGTGTTTGAGAGAGAGAGAGAGATTAACTATATATATATATATATATATATATATAAATATATATATATATATATATATATATATATATATATATATATATATATTTACCAGTATTGAGAAAAGGAGACCATCCAAACTACAGCATTGCAAAGGTCGATTCAGAAGACTCTGAGACACCAGGAGAGACTCGTTCTCACTCAGAATCCAGTGAAAAAAACCCAGCCAACTCGAGTGTAAAAAAAATTCGAAAGAAATAAAATAACTATAGATTATTTCTAGAAGAGCCAGTTAAAAAGAGTTTAATGTGTAAAATGAATGTCATTCCCGAAATTCTTGGCGTTAAATAACCCTATACAGGTTGACATGTCTTTAAACATCAATCTATTAACACTGGCACACACACACACACACACACACACACATATATATATATTGATAATATATGTAATAACACATATTGGTCTGCTATAGCGGAACACCTGATTGTGCCTCAACCTACAGTGCAGATGTTTACTATTTTAAGCAGGTCCCACTCAGATTTCCACCACATATATTTTGACCCATAAACCGCCCAGAGGGGATCTTTATTGGGTCTTAATGTAATTACAATCTAACATTCCCCTTCATGTCATTAATTTTTTTTCAAACATTACAGAGTCTATTTCCTCACTTTTGTCTTAATCGTTGTCCTAGTTTAACTGTGACCAGGTAGGACCGAAACCGGTTAGTTGCTCATTTTTATTTTTTAACATGAATAAATTTGGTCTGTTAGTAAGTTTGTTAAAATTTTGTACCCACATAAAATATTCATATATATATATATATATATATATACTAGAATACACCCGTAAATAATGACGGTTTAATTTTATATAAAATATCTGTTTTAGAATGCAAATTTTAAAGATTTTAAAACCTAAAAAGAATAAATCAATGAATGAAAAGTATCTCGTATGTTATTGTAATAAAAGCACTGTCTTCAAAAAATAAATAGCAATACTAGAAACAATTGAACCATTGGCGAACAATTTACCCAATAGACCATGTGTACTAATTATTTGTATTTAATAGGAATAGATGATATCTGACTGTGCTAAACCTCTTAAGAAACAACAGTACAAAAGGTGTAAATATAAACGTACAATTAACACAATTCCCTAACCTGTTGGAATAAAATAACCCTATACAGGTTAATATTATGTAAACAAACGCTCCTTTTTCAATAGCTACAACACAGAGGTGTACAGAAAGGCGCTACTAATTTCCTTGGATTGCTCCACTTTACCCTTGCTACATACCTTATAATGCTGAGTGTTAAGCAAGGAGATATCAAGTACTATTTTTTGAGTCTTTGGTATGACTCGACCTGAGATTGAACCCAGGTCTCCTGGATCACTGGCGAATGCTCTACTCATTAAGCCAATGGCCCGGTTAAGACGTATATATTCTGATAAAGAAGTGTTGTCCTTCATCACTCAACCGTTAGGTGCCCGTGGTGTAGTCGTTATCGTCGTAGGAATTGGACACGGCGACACGAGTTCAAATCCTGGACGAGACTGATTGCATTTCACATAGCACCTTGGGAAAGGTATGAATCCAATTATTCTCCCTCCAGCTATGGGTAAATAGTAGGACAGACTAGGTTCTTCAGCCTTGGTGAGGCAACTAGTCTAGGAGAAGGAAAACTCTGAATTGAAACCTGTTAAACTCCGCTTAAAAACTGACCTTGTGTCATATCCTGCCCGAGCGGAGGGGTTGGTAAATAGTATCATTCAACCGTTATGCAAGACAAAGGGGTACTCTACACTCCCCAGATCTCCAAAAGTTGAGTAGTGTAATATCCTACCAAGGTCACGTTTTGCGGGGAGAGGGGTCTGCAGGGGTTACCATCAACGTTTTCTTAGTCTCACGAACAAGGTTGTATAGGAAAGGAATGCTTAATACCATATAAACGTGTTCAAAAGATGATTATTATTAAAACAAAAATGTAGCTCAAGAATTGGATAGTAAGCGAGTTCAAGCTCCAGTCGCACAAGAACGCTCAACCGTCTAATCTCCCCCAAATTGGAATAATGGTTAGAGTGTTCGCCAATGGTCCGGGAAACCGGATTTCAATCCTAGATCGAGTCATACCAAAGACTTAAAAAATAGTACTTGATGCCGCCTTGCTTAACACTCACCATTATAAGGTAAGGATCAAGGGTAAAGTGGAACTATCCAGGGAATGTAGTAGCGCTCTCCTCTACACCTCGGTATAGAAGCTATTGAAAAGGCGACCTTCAGGTGACCCTAAATTACGGTCGCCAACTTTACAATTTTACTTACAGTTCTTCTACCTCGATAGCTGCGTCTCATCGACTGAAAGTGACATCAGTATGCACCTAACGAAGGTATTGACCACTATCAATAGTTTATTGATCATATGAAAGAGTAACCAATCTGATAAAATAAAACGTAATTTCTTCCAAGCAGCGGTTGTGTCAATTTTATTGTATTGATGTACCACGTGGATGCTGACGAAGCATTTCGGAAAAAAAGCCTGATAGGAGCTGTACAAGTATGTTACGTGATGTACTGAATAAATTCTGGAAGCAACATCCCAGGAAACAATAATTGTACGGCCACCTACCTCATATCTCTAAAATGAACAAGGTATGCGGGACACTGCTGAAGAAGCAAGAACGAAATCATCAATGAGTTTTTCCGATGAACCCCTTCACATGACCATCAAGAACTTATCTACAACTGCTATCTTAGGACACAGGACGCAGTCAAGAGGACCTGCCAGGAGCGATAGATGTTTCCCGAGAAGAGTCTTAGTTTCAGGTTGAAATTGAAAGATCCAAGAGCACTCGGGACAATTTTGGTGAATTCATCCACCAATTCCAACCTAAAACCAAGATACTTATAAGGAAACCTGAAAGTATTTTGATAAAATTATATAGACAAAATGTGTCTTTATTTCAAGTTTCCCGACAAGTGTTTTAGTTTCAGGTTAGAATTGGTGGATGAATTTGCCAAAATTGTCCCGAGCGCTCTCGGACCTTTGCTAAGCTATCATTAGAAGTTGTTTGCATGTGCAAAGAGTGTTTAAAGACTCTTGAAAAAAACACTCTTTACACAGTAAATACTGATGAATGATTATCATTTTCTCACAAGCGTACACAAGTATGAACCTCGACCATTTTTTAAAAATCTTTAATTAAGGTTACCTAGCTATCTTATTCCAATTTCAAACCGATGTATTCGACTCGATTGCATATTAAATTCAAATAATCAAGGTATATATATATATATATATATATCGTATATGCATGTGGATGTGTGTGTGTGTGTGTGTGTGTGTGTGTCCGTTTGTTTGTGTATGTCCATTCGTCTATATTTGTGCCATCCGTGTGTATGCCTGTGCGTGGGTGACTTTCGTAGCTTAAATCTACCGGTGCGTGTTATACACGATTATGTCTGCTACATGAATAATTACGGTATATATATATATATATATATAAAGAACATATGCACATACATGCATGTATATATATATATATATATATATATATATATATATCGATACATATTTACACACACACGCATTTATATGTATATATATATATATATTTACATGTGCAAATATGTTCATGTGTGTCCGTTATATATATATATATATATATATATGCGTGTATATGCGTATATGTCCTTTTTTGTGCGTGTGTGCGTGCGTGTTTGTGTATGTGTGTCTGTGTGCGTACATGTGCATGTGGGTGTCTGTTCGTATGTAAATGTATCTGTGTGTGAGAGAGAGAGAGAGAGAGTGTGTGTGTGTGTGTGTGTGTATGTGTATGTGTGTACAAATGTTTAAGTAGTCGGAAGGTGCGACAATGACAATGAGCAACTATATATAGGGTAAACCCTTTAGTGTCTCCTCGGTAGTTCGCGACGTCTAAACGGAGTCGGCCCACTGGTGTCACCACTTCGATTAGAAAGTCGGCCAGGCGCCCAGGTTGCGTTCGAACAGAAAGATAGCGAAAAGATCAACAACAACAACAACAGAATTACTGACGAACGGCTCTGATGTCCAACAAGTACTTGAACATTAGCACAATTTGGTACCGAAGCACAAAATATCCCCTAATTGAACAATGATAAAAGTCATCAAAATGACTTCTCATTTTGGGACCTGTATTAACTAGCAGGGGGCATATATTTTCTTTTTATAGGGCGGAGTGGAGCCTTGCAAGGCATCTTTAGTTCTGCGCATTGAACCAGCACGACATTTAGGAACCTCCTCCTGCCGAAAATATAACTGAGTTGTACTCCTGATTTTGTACCTAATTTTTTCTTGTCTGTCTTCGTTTTCTAAAGGAGACACTGAAGAGGTTGGTCCGTTTGTTTATTTATTTATTCATTTGTTTGTTTATTTACGGGAATAGATCAATACGTCTGAAGCCTGACATATACATTTGCTGAAGTTTATTCTAGATTTTTTATTGTACGATTTCTGGTCAATATAGTTAATAAAGAAGTGCTTGGCTTGGTGAGATTGAAAAGTTAAGGATTCAAAAAGAAAGAAAGAAAGAAAGAAAGAAAGAAAGAAAGAAAGAAAGAGGATAGCTTACAAACAAATGAATGAATAAAGAAAGCAAGAAAAAAGCAAGAGAGAAAACGATGAACGATGAGAACATTTCTATTTACTATGAGAGTAAAATGTTCCTTTAATCAAATGTTCAAAATTTACCTGACAAGACAAGATTAGCAAATATCAAAAACCTTTTTTACTAAACAAACTTTACAAACTTTATAGTCAGTTCAAACTTTAAAAACGGTTTTAGCTATAAGAAAATTAATCATATACAGAGATGAATCATATATATATATATATTGATAGAGAGAGAGAGAGAGAAATAGAGAGATGAATTATACATATAAAGATGAATTATATATATATATATATGAATTATATATAGTGAGATGAATTATGTATATAAAACCAACGCTCAGAAATTTAAGAAAGCACAAAGCGCACTAAAAAACGCCAAAGAACAAACAATGCATTCAAGACCAGATCAATAGATTTAGAGACTCGGTTGAAGATAGACAATCTAGGATAGCATGGCAGACAGTAAATGAGGTGAGTTGAGGAAAGATCACCGCGGGAGCCAAACTAAAAGCTACCAGCCACAAAGAATGAATATACCCGTGGAAACAACATTTCAAGAATGTGCTTGGAAAATCCCCAAAGTTACGGATGAACCTATCATGAAAATCATTAACAATCCACTAGAAATCAAATTTGGACAGTTTGCGCAAGAAGAACTCTGTGTAGTACTCAGAAAAATTAAAAATATCAAAGCCGCAGTGGTTGATTAAATACCCTCAGAAGTATGGAAAACGGAAATTTGACGACATACTGTTCAGATACTGCAATGCCGTATATAACCAGAACATAAAAGACAGATAACACAAAAGGCTGTATCCCCTCTTTCTCCAAGAAGGGTAACCTCGTAATAGCCAAGAACTACCGATGTATAACCCTTACATCTATAGCGGCCAAGATCTACAATGCTCTGCGACTCAACCGTATAGAAATTGAAATTTAGAAAATGGCTTTCGGAGAAATCGATCCATGACATCACAAACTGTGACTATCCGTCGAATATTAGGTATTCGTGAAGAAAACCTCGAGACGACACTCTTATTTGTAGACTTCTCCAAGGGATTTGTCTCCATACACAGAGGGAAGCGAGAAACGAAGTGATCTTAAGATTTCTTCATCCTGTTAGTCGTTTTGCGTTTTGGATAGTTCCCGTGAGGGCTGATATGATAATCTCGGCTATAAAATATATTTTTTTAAGTAGGAAGTCAGATGGAGCAAATACTTCTGGCCTACGTTCTCCCCAAAGAAACCGTCGAAGTCATAATGATGCAATATAAAAACAGGAAAGTAAAAGTCCGCTCACCGGATCGAGAAACAGACTTCTTTGACATTGTCACAGGTATGTTGCAAGTGGACACAGCTCCATATCTGTTTATTATCTGCTTAGTCTATGCGCTTAGAACGTCTATAGATTTAATGACAGGAAAAGGCTTTACTTTGGCAAAGGCAAGAAGCAGAAAATAAGCTGCACGAACAATTACGAACGCGGACTAGCTCTTCTGGCAAATATATCCACCCAAGCCGAATTCCTGCTTGATAGTCTGGAACGGACAGCAGGTGGCATATGCTTCAATGTTAACGCAGACAAAACAGAGTTCATGGGATTTAATCTAATAGGTGACATGTCCACAATAAATGGAAGAAATCTGAAACTTATGGACTAGTTCACCTACCTCGGAAGCAGCGTCTCATCTACCGAAAATATTATCAACACGATATTAGCGAAGGTATGAATAGTCATCGATAGACTATCGGTCAGATAGAAGCCAGACCTATCAGATAAAATAAAGTGCAGTTTTTTACCAAGCAGCAGTCATGTCTATACTGCTGTATGGATGCACCATCCGAATGCTGACTCAGCGTATGGAGGAAAAGCTTGACGGCAATAGCATAAGAATGCTGCGAGCTGTATTGAACAAATCCTGGAGGCAGCATCCCACAAAGCAGCAGCTGTACAGGCACGTACCACCCATCTTGAAAACCTTCCAAACTAGACGAGCAAGACATGCGGGACACTGCTGGAGAAGTAAGGGTGAGCTCATAAATGATGTACTCCTGTGGACCCCTTCTCACGGACGAGCAAGTGTAGGGCGACCAGGTAGAACCTGTCAACAACAGCTCTGTACTGATACATGGAAGACCTGCTTGAGAGCGATGGACAATAGGGACGAATGACGGGAGAGGGACAGAGAAATCCGTGCAAGCAGCACAGCAAGATAATGATATATGTATTATATACAAAGATGAATTATATATATATATATATATATATATTCAAGCAAATTTTGTTAAAGACGATGGAACACTGTTTATTATAGCGATAGTACCTGTTAGGGTCTGTCTATAAGTTAAATGGAACTGTTTAACCATTTAACTATGTGCATACCTATGACTGTTAAATTGAATTCTTAGTGTTACTGTTGTGGCTTTGTTAGGAGCCAGAAATAAAGACGCCAGCGAAGAATTGAATTAAACAAATATATTAACAATGAACATTGGTACAAACATATACAAATGAGAGGGTTACCAGTGAGACTGTTCGGTCCGATTGTCAGGACTGTCTGTTGGAATATTGACTTCTTCCTAAGAGCAGTACCTGCTGCTATTTATAGCTGAGATAGTTCATGCATGCGTGAGTAAATTAGCATAACAGTTACATAACATAGTGTAATGGTTATCGTCGTAGGAAATGGACACGGTGACATGAGTTCAAATCTTGGACGAGACTGATTACATTTAACATAGCCCTAATACCCTTGGGAAAGGTATGAATCCAATTATTCTCCCTCCAGCTATGGGTAAATTGTAGGGCTGACTGGGTTCTTCAGCCTTGGTGAGGCAACTAGTCTAGGAGAAGGAAAACTTTGAATTCAAACCTGTTAAACTCCGTTTAAAAATTGACCTTGTGTCATATCCTGTCCGAGCGGAGGGGTTGGGTAAATATGATAACAGTTACATAAGAATACTTGAAACTATTTATCTGTGTGCAAACAAATGCTTAATATTGAATAGATTTTTTTTTTTTTAATTCTTGAAACCATTTAAGTTTGTGCAAACAAATTTGCTCTGGCTTGTTTAAAATGTTACCTCCAAACTATTCGTCTACAAATTATATATATATTTAAAATATATGTATAAAGAGGATTTGGCAATGAATAACCTATAATGGTTGATATGCCATAAACCCAAACAAACAGCATCCCACGCTTGAAGAACTACTTATAAATTTTATTAGTCTGATGGTGAGGTCCATCAGACCGTTTAGTGTCATATATCCAGGACACTCGTTGTGGGGGGGTCTTATCTCTCTGCAGAGGTGCAGTCAGTGTATTCTACAGCCCCAGCCGACTGGGCAATACAGATAAGGGAATAGCATTAGTTGTTACTTTCATATTTACCTTTTTTTGTGTAGTTGCTTCTTCCGAGATATTTTTTTTGCTCACGGTCCAGTAAAATACAAAACATTTTTAGACATATCTCTTTGACCTAGAGATGGGACCCCAACAGATTCTACAACTCCGAGTTAGAGTTGACCTGGGAGTAATAGCAACAAAGAGATAGTTCACACTCCCCAGATCTACAGAAATGGTGCTGCAGGTTCAGATAGTTTTATGTCATACCTAGGACACTACATTTTTGGTGATGGGGGTCTCTTACTCCTCTGCATGGGATACAGTCAGTGTATTCTAACCCCGCTAACCTCATATTTTTTTGTAAACATCGTTTGATGGGGGGAGGTTGTTTATTTATTTTATTCTGTTTTTTAAAGTTTCTTTTGAGTATTTAAACCAAGCTGTAAGTTTTTTTTCTTTCATTTTATCCATTTTATTTATTTTTTAGCGGCAAGGTAACTTTTTCTGTTTTTATTTTTTTTGTCAGTGACCCTCTTTTGACAGTAATTGATAATTTTTTTTAAAAAATCAATGATATAAAACTAACAGGGCCGAACTTAATTCTAACTGGATTCATCGACACTTTAGAGGTGGCGTCAGCTTGTAAAAAAAAGAACAAAGAAAAAGAAAAAATAAATAAATAATTAAATAAAAATGCGGAAATGTGGGTGTGATTCTGGCATGAACTGGCAGCCCCTGAAACATCACCATTACATTTCAACTAACTAAACAGCTATAGGAGACAATTATCAAAGTTAAAAGTGAGCAACAAAGAAGTTGAGACGAATAGTTGGATTGAGACAGCAATAAAAATGCAATAAGGGAATAATGAAGGAAGAAAAGGCAAAAAATGGTGGTAGACAATCAAAACGAGACTGAGGGAAGCGGGAAACGAGGTGATCTTAAGATTTCTTCATCCTGTTAGTCGTTTTGCGTTTTGGATTGTTCCCGTGAGGGTTGATATGATAATCTCGGCTATAAAATATATTTTTTTTAAGTAGGAAGTCAGCGGTTGGGCAGGGTAGAGGGTAGTTGTGTTAAAGTAATATGCCATAGGGGTATATACAAATTACGAAACAGCAGCAGGGCCGATCTGTGGATTCTATTGTTTGTAGCTGTTAGCTGAAGTGGTGTGGGATTCAAGTCATTTTTTGTATATTCTTTAGTGATTTTTTTTCAATAAATTTATAAAAATCCATTATTATCATTACTATTATTGATGTTGCTGTTGTTGCTACTGATGATGATTGTATTCCTCTTTAGTTTTTTTAGTTGCTTTTTTTCCTCCTCTAACTCCCACTTCTTTCTTTCTTTCTTTCGTTCATTCTTTCTTTCTTTCTTTCTTTCTTTCTTTAATGTGTCCTTTTATCGTTTCGTTTTTAACCAACCCTCTTCTACCACTTTCCTTATCTATCTATCTATCTATCTATCTATCTCTTTCTCTTTATCTCTCCCATTCTGTTCGTATCTATCTATCTATCTATCTATCTATCTATCTATCTATCTATCTATCTCAAATCATCTCTCTTTTTCTTTCTTTCTTTCCCTTTCTTTCTCTCTCTCTCTCTCTCTTTCTCTTTCTCTTTCTCTTTATCTCTCCCATTTTGTTCGTATCTATCTATCGATCTTTCAATCTGGTTTTCTTCTTTATCTCTCCGTCTCTTTCTTTCTTTCTTTCTTTCTTTCTTTCTTTCTATGTTTCTTTCTGTCTTTCTACTTCTCACTCATGTATTCTTTCTCTGTTTTTCTTTGCTCCACCTCTCCCTCCTTCCCCTCCCCCTCTCTCTCTCTCTCTCTCTCTCTCTCTCTCTCTCTCTCTCTTAAAACACCTCACACTCTAACGTTGTCTCATTTTAATTCTTGCTAATAATCGACAGGGACAGGATGGTCAACATGAGGGTATCCAAAAGCACGGGCTGTCCGGATTGCAAAAGAAAAAAAACAGGAAAAAGTTCAGCAATTAACACTGTATCTCTCTCTCTCTCTCTCTCTCTCTCTCTCTCTCTCTCTCTCTCTCTCTCTCTCTCTCTCTCTCACACTCACACACACACACACATACCTTCCACCACTCCTTCTTTATCTCTCTCATACTTTAACCTTATTTTTAACTTTGTGTCATCTTCATTTCAAAGAGACACATCTTGAACCCTAATGGCGACAGTAGAATGAATAGAGGTTTCATTCATCAATATTAAAAAAAAACAAACAAATAAATAAACAAATAAAAAATGAAATAACTTAATCTTAGAGTCTTTGTTTGTATTGTGGTTTTCTCTCATCCCTAGTTGCCAACCGACCACTACCGCAAACGTTAGAAAATGACACAAATCTTTCTCGATTGTTTGATGGCCGAGTTTTTTTTTTTTTTTTTTTTTTTTTTTGAGGTTTCGAGAGATTAGTTGTTTTCGTTGCCCTGACGGTCGGAGAATCAGCTATGGGTGATAATGTTTGTTGTTTAAGACTAAAAGGTGTTTTGCAAGTTGAGATTTTTAAATTAACAAATAAGAATCCCTTTATGATTTTACGAGGGTTGACTGAATAAACAAGATTTCCATTTTCATAAAACTTGTTTTAAACCAAGCAAAATAATAAAACTGCTATGAAAAGCAATCAAATCGATTTCTCTTCAGAATTAGGATAATGGAGTAATCTTAATAGCAAGTCAACTCGTCTAGGGGTATTTTATACCTCGAGGTAAAGGAATCGTGTTCCTTGTATTTCATATTTTGATATTTTGTTGGTTGGTTAGTTGGGTTTTATGGTATATCAACTTTTGTAGGTTATTTAATGCCAAATCTGTTTTTATACAAATAATCAGTTCTATTTCAAACAATTCAGTTTAGCGTGAGTACAGATTTTAATTGTCAAAAAATTTGTATTTCAATCTATTCAGTTTATTCAAACAGTTCTAATTCAACCAATTCGGTTTAGTGTAAGCATAGATTTTGTTTAAATACAGTTAAATGTCAAAATAGTTCTATATTAGATTATTCAGTTTAGCGTAGGTACAGTGTCAATGTCAAAAACAGTCCCATTTCAAACAATTTAGCATAAGTATACAGTTTAACTGTCAAAAACATTTCTACTTCAAGCTATTAATTTTTGTCAAACAGTTCTATTTCAAACAATTCAGTTTAGTATAAGTACGCAGTTTAGTTCTATTCAACCCGTAGATAGGACCCTATCAGCTGTGCCACTCCGGGTCAGAGTGGACCTGTGAGCGATGGTAATGAAGGGGTACTCTGCATTTCCCAAAGCTCCAGCATTACTGGAACCTCGCCATCAGATTGTTTAGTGTCATATCCAGGACATTAGTTGGGGGAGGGTCTTACCGACCAGCAGTGGTGCAGTCGGTGTATTCTACAGCCCCAGCCGGCTGCGCAATTGATATTTTGTGTGGTTGTTTCTTAAGATTTATTTATTCATTTATTTATTTTGCACACGGTCCAATCAAATACGAATAATTTTCTGTGCACGGTCCAATATAAATAATTTTTAAACCGATTCACTTGGCCTAAAGATGGTACCTGAACAGGTACCATATTTAGGCTAAAGTGAATCTGGGAGTAATAGCAATAAATGGGGAACTCCATAATCTTCAAACCTTCAGAACATGAGCCGCACCATCAGCCGCAGTTTACAGTCTTACCCAAGACACCCCTTTTTATTAAGAGCATCTTACAACTCTAGAGAAGATACAACGTATACTAAGGCCAGCTGACGGAGTGATTAATAGTATTTTTCAACATAGTTACCAGGTACTATACTGGCTCATTGGTCTAGTGTGTAGAGTGTTCGCCAATGGTCCGGCAGACCTGTGTTCAATTCCAGGTTGCATCATACCAAAGACTTTTAAATGGTACTTGAAACCGCTTTCCTAAACACTCAGCAATATAAGGTACGTATCAAGGGTAAAGTGGGGCAATCCCGAGAAAGGAGTAGCGCCCTCCCGTACACTTGTAGTAGTAGTAGCTATCGAAAAGGGAGCCTTCTGGTCGCTTTCGACTAAAGGGAGACAACTCTATTTTACTTACCATTTCCCGCTACCCTTTTTTTTTTCTTTTTTTCCCGAAATGTTCTGTATTCTTTTATTAGTCCACAAAGAAAATTTCTGATTCTACAGAAATGATCATTTCCATATTCAAACGGGTACGGTATCCTCACCTTTGATATCGCATGACAATCTTGGTATCTAATACTACTTTTAATTTGTAGAACAAGAAGTCTGAAAATATTAAAATCGAGGAAGATTTACCAAAAGTTATCAATTAAATGTAGCTTGTTAGCAAATAAATATATTCATTTGACCTCTCTGCCATGAGTGGGATACAACACAAGGTCAGTTTTTAAGCGGAGTTGAACTGGTTTGAATTCAGAGTTTTCCTTCAAGAATATTTGTCTAACCAAGGCTACAAAACCCAGTCTACCCTACAATTTACCGAAAGATTATGGGGAACGATGGATTTTTTTTGCCTTTCCCATAGGCATTAACGTGAAGTAAAACACTAACTACCTCGCCCAAAACCTGAACCTGGATCAAAATAAGTTAATTATCTAATCTCAATTTTTTAAAAAATCGCTACTTTTGTTAAATTATATTACAGGTTACTGAATATGATTTTGCTACTAAATTGCTTATGTTATAAAAAGTAAGTAAAGCTGGCGACCGTAGTTAGGGGCGACCAGAAGGCTCCCTTTTCAATAGCTACTACACCAAGGTGTAAGGGAGGGCGCTACTCCTTTCCATGGATTGCTCCACTTTACTCTTGATACGTACCTTATATTGCTGCGTGTTAAGCAAGGAAGTATCAAGTACCATTTTAAAATTCTTTGGTATGACGCGACCTGGGATTGAACGCAGGTCTCCCGGACCATTGACGAACACTCTACCAACTAGGCCAATGAGCCGGTCTCCCTTGAAATTTTGCTTTTGTGCTCTGGATTACACTATGTAACACAGATTTTGTCTCTGGATTGTATGTGACATTTCATAATTGCTTATGTAAAAATATTGAAAATGGCCATTATTCCATTATTTCACAGGAGGCGCCATTTTTGTGGCATTAACTATTGTATTGAATATTGAATTAAATAAAAACAAACTGAAAAAAAAAACATGAATTATTCCTTTTGATTTTTTTGTTTTTATTGAGGTAGAGGAAAAAGTCCTCACCTCAAATATATTCCATCTACACATTATTCCCTAGCGCGCATCTTTCTCATTCCTTATCGTAAAATATAAAAACAGAATGTTTGAAAAGACGAAATCGTTTGCGTAAATTGTATAGGATGGTAGGTAAGGATGGTCGAAAACAGGTTTGCACACACCACGCCTTATAAACTTTTACCAAAGGCCCTGTGCACGTGTACAAATGAGGGTGCTGGTGCTAAGGGTGCCACACCCAGCTTTACACTGTGGCTTTGAATGATGTGTGAGAGGCAATTGACTATCAAATGTGGACAGACATCGCCTGCTGGTAAGGATGCATTAGATCTGTTAGAGAACCTCCTTCTCGGAAGCCAGCCGTATAGCAATAGCAAAGATCAAAGAGCGGTGTTGTAAGACCGGTGCTCCCTACTGTTGCCACACCTTCTCTTACACCTGCTGCAGAAAAAAAAACTACCTGTACCTCAAAAGTGCTTTGCGCTGGTCATAGAAAAATCTCCAACAGTATTGAAACGCCCAAAAATATCGTTCGCAAATCCAAACTAACCAATATATATATATATATATATATATATATATATATATATATATATATATATATATTGATTTGGATTTGCGGAAGATATATATATATATATATATATATATATATATATATATATATATATATATATATATATATGCTAGACGAGATATACAACGTTGCCCGAGAGGAGGGAATAATTTTATATGCAACAATGTAGTACGAAATGTGTTCTAAATTAATCAATGAATTCCATTTAGGAGTGGAATCTATTCTGGAACCATTAAATGGCGGAACTTGATTCCTCTAAAAGACATATACCTACCTCACTCTTTATCTCTATTTCTCTCTCTCTCTCTCTCTCTCTCTCTCTGTCTTTCTCCCTCTCTTTTTATATATACATATATATATATATATATACCATTAAGAAAAATAAAAACCGGTCGCATTAGGATTATGAAATTTATTTTCATCCTGTCATGGGTATTGATAAGAATCAATAACACTAAAAATAACTGGACTTCTTCAGATCCAATGGATAAAATTTTATCCCTTTTTTTTTTTTCTTAAAGGAATTATTGCCCGGTGATGTCAGTTACACTGAGCTCTTTACCAGGAAAATTTATCTGTTCATAGTTGAATGAATTTGTTGTCCTGACGGAATTATTTCCGACTCTGGTTTAACTAGACTGAATAATACAATATATATATATATATATATATATATATATATATATATATATAGGGAGATATGTATATATACACACAAAAACTATGTACTTTTACAGTCAGCTTTTTGAGAACCTGTGCTCATGGGGTCA
This sequence comes from Sepioteuthis lessoniana, assembly GCA_963585895.1. Classification (NCBI taxonomy): domain Eukaryota; kingdom Metazoa; phylum Mollusca; class Cephalopoda; order Myopsida; family Loliginidae; genus Sepioteuthis; species Sepioteuthis lessoniana. Next base: position 37,757,971 of record OY757916.1, on the reverse strand, counting down.
TTCATTCTCTATCAACTGAAGTGAAAAGAACAATTGTTTATTCGTATAAATAATGAAATTATTTTACGTTGCCTAAGTTGAAATTATAAAATGATTTACTTTACCTCTTCTTATGAAGTAAACTCAAGTATGATTAAAGTTAAATAACAAATAAAATGGATAAAAAAATGTCAAATATTTTTTTGTTGGTACAAATCTTAGCAATAATTATTTTAGCTATGATACAGGCTGTATTTTTGAATTTTGTCTCTTAGTACTCGAGAGTGTTCGCCAATGGCCAGGGGGACCTGGGTTCAATCCCAGGTCGAGTCATACCAAAGACTTAAAAAATGGTTCTTGATGCCACCTTGATTAACACTCAGCATTATAACGTACGAATCAAGGGTAAAGTGGAGCAATCCAGGGAAAGGAGTAGCGACCTCCCCTACACCTTGGTGTAGTAGCTATCGAAAAGGGAGCCTTCGCGTCACCCTCGACTAAGGTCGCCAACTTTACTTTTTACTTACTCTAATTTATTCACCTTTATTGGTAATTTCCAAAAACTCAAAGTCTAGTGCCTGTTTGATCTCTCTTAGTACAGCAGATAAGAAATGTGTGTTTGCTTTAAATTTCAACACTTATTTTTATTTAGGAGTGGATTTGCACTCAGTTACATGACTTCAAGCATTCTTATCGAATGCTAGTAAATTTGAAAGAGATATATTTGTTGTTGTCTAAATTACTGAGCCGAAGGACACATAGATTATTCCCTAAGATTCTAAAGAGACAATCATCATAAGGTTGCAGGTTCAATCCTGACTGCAGGCGAGTAACAATACAGGAATACTTAACCCTTGTACCCAGTTATGATTAACGGAATCAGAACAGGCGACCCCCGTGGATTCAATAAAGGACGTAGTTCGAAGTTCCGTGAAGTTTCCGGAGTTCGACAAATCCCTGAAGAAGACCGGGGGACATATCGGCCGAAACGTTGTGGAAATAACAATAAAGATGTAGACAATAGTCCGAAAAGCCTTAATGATAAAAAGATATAATTATCACAAAAGAGGTACTACCTCTTCAGGTCAGAGTGAACCTCTGAGTAATGACAACGAAGAGGTACTCTACACTCCCCAGAGCTCAAGAACAGTAACCTCACCACCGAATGTAGTATCGTGTCATTCTAACTTTTTGTCTATAATGATAATCATTTACAAACATTCATATTGCTTCAAGTAACTATTCATATTCAATAACAATAATAATAAATAATGATACACTCTGTTCGTGCGAGGAGTTGGTATATATATATATACATATATATATATATATATATACCACGCATTATAATTTGTTTTTTACTATCAGGTTTGGTTTGGTTTGGTTTGGTTTGGTTTTATGGCATATCAACCATTGTTCATAGGTTCAACAATTCCTATCTAATACTTATAATTCTCTAAGAGATCTGCTTGACGCATTAAAAAAGGTTGCAATTAGTTACTACCAATACAGGTCAGAGTGGACTGGGGAGTAATGGCAACAAAGAGGTAATCCATACTCCCAAGAGCTCCAGACTTGGAGCTTTACCACTGTATGCAAATTTATGTCAATCCTTGGATACATTCAATAGTTGGTTGGTTTGATTTGGTTTCTTTGTTTAATGGCATATCAATCTTCATTGTTTTTTTAATGCCAAAGCCATCTTTGTAAAAGAACTGTTGAGGTATTATAAGAAAAATTACTGATGGGATTAGGAAGTTCATATATTTACCAACGGTATTAGTCCGAAAGTGAACTTAGTAACACGACTGGAGTTCGAACTCACAACCTAGAAATGTAATGAATCACGTTATCCATTATGTTATGTGCACTCTACCTTAGCTCTTGCCCGGAGTTATAGCACCTGATAGGGTCCAGGGAGCGATAGCAATAAAGGGGTACTCCACATTATCCAAATTATCCAGCATTACTAGAGCCTCCCCATCCGATTGCTTAACCAATGACACTCATACGGCGTGGTCTTACCCCTCTGCAGCGATGCAGTTGGTGTATTCCCCAGCACCAGCCGATTGGGTTATTTAACTATCTGGGACAATACCCCCCCTCTCTCTCTCTTTTGAAAGAGAGAGAGAGGTATTGTCGCTGCTGAGGGTTTAGAACCTCCCTGCGACGAGTGTCCTCCATTGCCATTACTCCCAGGTTCACTTTGACGCGGAATAGGAGTACATGTACAGCTCACATCAATGGGTCAAATAGAAATATTAAATCCTTTCCCATACTTGTAACCATTTAACTGTGTGCAAACAAACGATTGGTGTTAAATGGAATGATTAGTATTTGACAGCAATAAAGAAATACCATTTAACTGTATGCAGACAAATGATTAATAATAAAAAGAATTCTTAATGCTAGATAGCAATACTTGAGACCATTTAACAGTGTGCAAAGAAAACTACCTGTTGGACAGCAATATTTGAAACCTATTCATCACTCTGCAAAGAAATGGGCTCTTGTTTTAAAAGATAATTTTTGCGACAAACTATTTGTTTACTAATCGTATCTATTTAATATATATGTATAAATTTGTATAGATTTATATATAAATAGATAATTTGTTATTAAATAACCAACAAGACTTGATATGCCGTAAAACACAACTAACCAACTCTTCCTATCTGTCTTTCTGTGTGTATATATATATATATATATATATATATATATGTGTGTGTGTGTGTGTGTGTGTGTGTGTGTGTGTGTGAGTGTTAATAATCTACTCGTGAGGTCAGTATCAGTGATAGAGCATATATATCTAAGGAGAGCGAAGACATTGAATCAACGACTCTTGGAGAGATGATCACGTTGGAGAGAAACACATAGTCACCAAAGGCCGTTGACTCTATGACTCCGCAATTCTAGCTTTATATATATATATATATATATATATATATATATATATATATATATATATATATATATATAGGTATTTGTGTTTATCAACGCGTGAGTATCAGATGAGCATTTGAAATCAAACACAAAGCAAAAAGATATTAATTTTGCCAGTAAGGATCAAAAGAAATGTTCCAACTACAATTAAAGTCTTCTAAAATTTTGCTGACCTCAGTGTTATATAAATAACCCCCTCTAGATAAGCTACAGGGAAATATCAATAAATCATACAGATATTTTTCCCTCCATTCACCATCGTCGATTTTTCTATCCGGTTTCGCTTCTCCCTCCCTTATGGGTCAAAAACCGTTTGCCCCCACCCAGTCAATGCCATATCAAGTGGGAAACCTCTCCCATTCCACTCCATCTTCCCACCTCGTTACACTGCCCGAATGAACAAAATGGCGGCTAGTCGATGGGGAATGAGGAATCGAGGAAGTGGGAATAGCAGTGCACGAGAAAAGAGTTCGCTGAATTGATTCACTGTTATGGTTTACGAGCAACAGAATAAAATTTATTTTTAGGCTGAGAAATAATAAAAATCTAAACCAAAAAAAGGAAAAAAAAAACGAGATGAAATTTTAATAAAAATTCATAGAATCCTTCTGATTTATAATCACTCATTCGCTCCCTTCTTTCACGTTCTCTCTCTCTCTCTCTCTTTCATTTTCTATTTCTCTCTCTCCCTCTTTCTCTCTCTCTCTCTCTCAATATAAATATATATATATATATATATATATATATATATATATATTAAATTTGTGATATATATATATATATATATATCAGCAATATTTAAAACAAATCTCATTTTGTTTTTGTGATAAAGTTCAGTATCCAGGTGGGAGTCCCCATGGCGCAATAGCTTGAGTGCTGAACTAGAGTCTTGAAGTAAGCGAGTTCGAACTCCCGTCGCGCCGTAAATTTCACTTGGGAAAGATATGAACCCTCTTATATTCCCAGCTATGTGACCATATCATTGCTGCGATTCTTCAAGGATGTCTTTGGGATTAAACAACCAATAAACTTGATATGCTATTATAAAAAAACAGACTAAATCAACCCAATTTCCCGTATAAAGCCATTTAATAAGCAAAATGTTGGCCAACGATTAAAAACAATTATTAAGACGGAAAAATCGTTAAAATCACGAGCAGTTTCATAACCCAAGTCGATCATTGGTATAATGGTTAGAGTTTTCGCCAATGGCCCAGGAGACCAAGGACGAGTCATACCAAAACTCGAAAAATGATACTTGATGCCTCCTTGCATAACAGTCAGATACAGATCAAAGGAAGGTGGAACAATTTAGGGAAAGGTGTAGCGCAAAGGGAAAGGCATCAGAGCAAAGTAAAACGTAGGTGTATATATATATATATATGTGTGTGTGTGTGTGTGTGTTAGGTTGTGTAAGTACAAGATGCACCACCTGGACGGTAACAAAACGCCAGAAGAAAAAGCTAGATAGGTACGACATGATAATGCTGCCAGGTAGCTTGAACAAATTCTGGATGCAACACCCAACAAAACTGCAGCTGTTCGGTCACTCACCTCCCATCTCACAAACCATCCATGTAAAATGAACAAGACATGCAGAGTACTGCTGGAGATGTTAGAAAGAACTCATAAGCGACCTTCTCACATGGACTCCTGCGCATGGATGTCACAGTGTCGGCTGACCAACGGGAACATACAAACACCTGTTGCATATTGACCCTTGACCGAGCCATCAATCAAAGAGGCACCGGTATAGATAAGCAGAAGCAACCACACGATCTATTGGAAGTTTTAGGCGTCAATAAAAAGTATATGCAGATGCCGGCTTGTTAGTCGGAGTCGGTGAGGGCCTGAATTAAAACCAGCTTGCAATCACGGAGAGTACCACACTGGGGACGCCGGTCCACACCGGACATCCGGTTGAGTACCCCGACCGAGAAGCAGAAGAAGTGTTCAGTAGGGTCTTGAAGATAACACAGCTTGGTATGGTCAAGAAAAAAAGAATTTATGGGTCAATATAGCAATCTGTCTTTGTCTCCCTCCGCCCGTCCGTTATATTTTTATAGAGAAGTGTTGTTGTTCATCCTTTAACCGATATATAACACACCAGCATTGTGCGGACACTGGACACAGTCGAGGGGACTTGCCAAAAGTGACTGACGATAGGGACGAATAATGAAAGAGGCAGAGTCTGGGAACTCCGTGCCATCAGTCTTCAATAGTCATTTGTTTACACATAGTCATATAGTTTTAAGTTTTCTATCAAATACAAATAACATCCATACAGGGCTATTTGACCCACATATAAGACCCTACCAGTTACTAAAGTTGGGCATTGACTTGAAGAGATAGCTGTGGAAGTCAGACTCTGGGAACAACAAAAAAAACTGGAAATGAACCAGTTACATAGAATGAAGCGGACGCAGCTGTTCCCTGGTGGAAATGCCGCGTAAATTGTGTAAGTGGCATGCTAGAAAGAAGTGTGGTCACGTGCATTGTTTGTGTGTCATGGTAGAAGGAGGTGTATCCACGTGCAACGTTTAAGTAGTAGGTTGGAGTAGATGTGACCACAAGTATTTGCATGGGCGTCCCGAATATTATATAAGTAAAGTTGGCGACCTTACTCGAGGGTGACCCAAAGGCTCTCTTTTCGATAGCAACTACACCGAGGTGTAAGAGAAGGTGCTACTTCTTTCCCTGGATTGTTCCAGTTTACCCTTGATTCGTACCTTATGCTGCTGAGTGTTAAGCAAGGCAGCATCAAGTACCATTTTTTTAGTCTTTGGTATGACTCGAGCTGGGATTGATCCCTGGTCTCTCGAACCATTGGTGAACACTCTACTCATTAGCCCTAATGGAATATTATATAACCAGGGAGATTTGTACCCGAAGATCTCTGTGCGTGCAAGCTCAGCCGTCTTCAATTCACCGTACATTTTGAGTGATGAAATTAAACGAAAAAAAGCAGATTGTATTTTTATACGACAGCGTTATTTTTTTTCTCTGCTATAAAACACTAACATTTATAACTTAGATATCTTTGAATTCAGTATATTCTAAGCCTCGTTGACACGGCTGGGATTGTAGAAGAGGAGAATGATTTAGATATATATGTGTGTGTGTGAGCATGTAACCGTAATTTAGCGAAAACGGTACTTTATAGCGTCGTTTTTATTCTTATTAAAATAATGCATTTAACGTGTTCCAACGGAGGAAAACATGCCAGGAAATCATAATTTGGTGGTGTCTCCGTTGGGCTAAACGTGATATTTTTTCTTCATCCAAATTCTTAAAACAAGGGAGATAATTATGATAGGCAGCTTAAAATTGTTTACTCCTTCCTAAATAAAAGCAACAATATCATCATGGACTGCTGTTACAATGGGAACACATACTGTCTCGTATTTACTACGTCATTCACAGCCAATTAGATAGATAGATAGATAGATATGGGTGGGAGATAGATAGATAGATAGATAGATAGATAGATAGATAGATAGATAGATAGATAGATATTGTAGTACAGATATAAATGAATAACATTAACAAATTAGATAAACCCTTTGACGTGTAAACATTGAAAGAATTGCTGTTGAGAGAAATATGGAACGGTGGAAACAGGAGGGACACAGAGTGAACGTGAAAAGAAAATGAGAGAAATAGAAAGGAATCTGACGACCATAACGCTCAAAGACAAATGGTTGAATAGAGAAGAGGAGACGTTTGATGGCGATTCTCTGTACTGTATTTAAATTAATAGCAAGAGAAAACAAACTGGATATTCTTACATTTCTGGCTTTAAGAAAGAAAAAAATGGCTTTGAAAACGAACGAAGAAAACCGTTAAATTTTGTTCGAAATGTAAACACTTACATGAATCGTATAAATTGGAACATAATTAGGATTCAGTTGGGTTCCACTGGTCCTACGTATGTATATATATATATATATATATTGAGAGGGGGAGACTGAGAGAAAGAGAAAGAGGTAGAGAGTGTGTGTGAGAGAGAGAAAGAGAGAGAGAGTGAGTGGGAGAGAGAGTGAGAAAGAAAGAGAGAGAGAGAGAAAGAGAGAGTGTCTGTGTATGCGAGAGAGAGGGAGAGAGTGGGAGAGGTGGTGAGAGAAAGAGAGGGAAAGAGACAGAGAGTGTGTGTGAGAGAGAGAGAGTGGAGAGAGCGAGAGAAAGTGAACGAGAAAGAGAGAAAGAAAGAAAGAAAGAAAGAAAGAAAGAAATTGAGGATGTTGCAGTAAAATCCATATTTCATAATCTAATAACTTGATCAACTCTGTTTCAAATGATCTCAAATTTTAACAGCACGGGTAGAAACAAGTCAAAATTCTATGTTCATTGTTTCATGTATTTTTTTTTCTTTGCAGCAATAGAAATTCCACTCATTAGAAAAGAAAAGAAAAGAAAAGAAAAGATGTTTAAATATTGAAGAGAACTTTGAGTTAAAACTTGAGATTATTTGAACAAGAATTGATCAAGTTATCAGGTTAAGAAATTATATCAGTTTTCTTTTTGTAAAACATCCTTGCATCTCAAAAGATATCAAATATCAAACTATTACCCTCCTGCTTTGATTAAATTGTACAGTAGTAGCAGTCAAGAAGAAGGACAAATTTGAATTAAAACCCGTTAAAAGCCACTTAAAACATAGACTTTGTGTCACCTCCTGCTCGAGCAAAAGGTTTCATACGGCTGCCACTCGCATAACGCAAAACTCTTCGAACGAATTGAGCACTCTGTTATCCGGTAAGGTATAATTGTAAACAAATGAAAGCTGCTACTTAATTCCTTATAATTCCCGAGCTGACGTGGTTCACTTGTTGGCTGAGCGGTATGATAGTAAGTCTAACGTAGAGTTAGACGGGTTTCGCTTTAAGCGTCCTACGTGTCTAGTCACACTGAAGAGTTGTGATACAACGAAACAGTCTGTCTGTGGATAACAATATATACATAAATAGATAATGAATTATATATGGATAGAAAACAGATATGAACAAACTACCATAGATAGATAGTTATGAATAGACTGAGATAGATAGATAGATAGATAGATAAGTGATTCGTTCAAAAAATTCTAAGCTTTGGTTTTTGACTAGTTGCATACATTTCTCCTTTGAAGAGACCTCTCCCGTACCGAAATTAAGATGGAATTCTGAACCGGTTTTTCTAATTTTAGTAGGAATGGAGACTGTTGTAACAACATAAGAGTTGAGCTGAGGCTCTTCTTTCTGGGTGAGGCTTAGAACCTTTTAAAACGACAATCGTAGATAGATAGATAGATAGATAGATATCGAAACGCAATCAGATATATGAATATAGTGAAAGAGTGAACCACTAGCGAAGATAGCTACAAGCAATGTCAATGGGAAAATGAAGCGGTGAGTAGAGAGGGTAGTGACTTGAAACCCCATTGAACCGGAAGTGGTGTGCAAACTGACTTTTCGAGATGAACCTAGATTGGCAAATTGACAGGCACGAGGACAGTTGCAAATATCCCAATAAATTAACAACTCCCAAGAATAAAAAGCGCAAAGTGGGAACCGATTAAAAAGCATCTAAGGGCCCTTCGTCTAGATCTGCAGATCAAGACGACCTTCCTTTTTCGACTTCCGGAAATTGTACAACTACGACCCCTGCTGGACAAACTGCTACGCTCGAGAATCTGTCACCATACTAATTCGCTGAAATCAATGGCACGCTTGCCTTCCGGAGTGATAACATCAAGTTGGCAAAAATGGAGAAATATCGGAAAGAGAGTGACATCGAGACAGAGAGAGATAGAGATAGATAGAGAGAAGGAGGAGGAGGTAGAGTGTGTAGGGGGAAAGAAACCGGAAAAATAAGAGTGCTAGGAAGAGGATTTGTTGTAGTGTGAGACGGAGGATTTGGAGACTTCAGGTAAATGTTAAGCATTAATGAGAGAGAAAAGTCGAAGGGGTTGATCAAATGAGGATTGGTGAGAGGAGAAAAGATATAAAATCATCGAGAAAAAATCGTGTGACCAGAAAGAGAGAAAAAATTGAAAATGGCATGAAAAAACAAAGGAAAAACAAAGAAAAGAGATGAGAAAGAAAGTAAAAAACAACAAACGTAATGACAAAGAAAGAAAGAAAGAAAGAAAGAAAGAAAGAAAGAAAGAAAGAAAAGGAAGAAAAAGAAAATCACAAAAATGAAAGAAAGAAAGAAAGAAAAGGGACAAAAAAGAAAATCACTAGAAAGAAAGAAAGAAAAGGGAGAAAAAAGAAAACGACCAGAAAGAAAGAAAGAAAGAAAGAAAGAAAGAAAGAAAGAAAAAGGACAAAAAAGAAAATCACTAGAAAGAAAGAAAAGGGACAAAAAAGAAAATCCCTGGAAAGAAAGAAAGAAAAAAAAAAAGAAAGGTGACAAAAAACTAAATAACATGAAACAATGAAGATCTGAATCACTAAGACAATGAAATTTCTCCTGAGATATCTCAGCTGTTCCCGAGGGGTTCATTTCCACTGCTCTTGCAAACTAACAAACTCATTCTAGTGAAAATCCTGCACAGCTTTCGTTACTAATTGCTGCAGAGTTTATCTTAATCGTCTACTTGTGAAAACCTTTTATGTTTGAAGCTAAGTGTTTTCCAAGCTCTTTTCCATCAGGCACGGATTTTAAAGTTAATGAAAACGTCATTCTTTTTTTTACCTAAAATATTAGTACCAAAAACTCAACCTGTAAACCAATGTATAGAGCAGAGATAGATAGATAGATAAATAGATAGATAGATAGATTTTTGGACACACACACACACACACACACACACATACACACACACACACATACATACACACACACACACACAGACACACACACACTCATATATATATATATATATATATATATATATATGATCGGATTTTCCTCACAAATATTTACTATCCACTGTTTGGAATTGGTTCATAATAAAAATCAATTCTAATCTCGCAAAAATAGTTGTTTTGAGGCTATTCTAAATGGCTGTAAATCATATAGAGTGTTTCAGGTTTAACCATAGGTCTGCCATCAAATCTTTTGTGGTTGAGAATTGCAAACCATGTAATATTCATTAAAGAATGTTTGATATATACGTAAAATAATGTTTTAATCAAAATAAATGTTTACAAAAGGACTAAACATGGGTTTACCACAAAGAGCCTGAGTTAAAAAGGTAGTCAATGCAGTGGAACCACTTTGACTTTCCGTTAAAGAAAAAAGTTCCGGGCGCAGCAATCAATAAAGTAGTTAATGCTGATAGTTTAATGAGACATGAAAGGACCCATTATTACTGATTTCCTTGAAAAATGTGCAACTGTAAACAGTGGTTCCTCTTGCTATTTCCTTCGGCAAAATTCACCTTATTAATCGAATGACCTTTATCTATCTATCTATCTATCTATCTATCTATCTATCTCAGTAAGTTATGTATATATACAACTAATTAAGATAGATAGATAGATAGATAGATAGATAGATAGATATAAACAGACTGAAAAAGAGAAAAAAGAGAAGGGGAGAGGGAGGGAGAGAGATTATCATAAAACCAAACAGACAAATGACAAAAGCGTAATTTTAAATGGAAAAGAACAAACCTGGTTATTAAACTATAAAAAATAGTGAGGAGAGAGGAAGAGAAACGGTGTGAGAGAGAGGGGGGAGGAAGGAAGTGAACGAGAGAGGTTTGAGAGTGGGAAAGAGGAAAATAAAGAGAGTGGGACAAAACCGTCAAAGAATTGAAGAAAAGTAAAAAAGAGAATCACCCATCGAGACAAACAGATAGACAGTAGTTTACGCATAGAGAGATTTAGAGAGAAAAAGAGAGAGACAGAAAGAGATATAGGAAGGGAGAAAGCTTGTGTGAGAGAGAGATGGATGGATGGATGGATGGATGGATGGATGGAGAAAAGGCCGGTCGGCTCATCGGCCACGGATCCTGATTCAATTTATTGGGCGGTTTCGCATCAGGAGTTTTTTGTCATCGTCATAAATCAGGAGCAGCACAAGAAGGAAGGAAATTAGCGAATGCGATTGTAAGGAGTGTTTGGTTCCCGAAAAGCAAGAGAACTGAGAAAAGTGCAAGGAGGGGGTCGTTGGCGGCGACGGGACTTTTTCGCAAAGGAAGGGAGCCGGGTGGCAGGTCGGGAGACTGATACTTTTGAAAAACGGGGTCAGCGCCAATCGTGATGACTTGAACATCAAGCACTGTCCATCAGGAGGCACGCAGGGGCCAGAGTGGCCTGCGCGGTTGAGAGACACGCAATGTCCCAAAAAGAATGAAATAAAAAGGAACGCTTGGAAGGGGTGGACCTACAAGGGGGGATTGAGAGGGCGTGCTTAGACGCGCAGGCAATGGAAAGAGAGAAAAAGATGAAAGACACAAGAAGTAGGGAGGGAGTAAAGGGAACTGAAGTGGGTGTGTGGGTTTGGAGAAATTTTGAAAGGATCGTCTGAGTGTCGATTTTAGCTGTCTTGAAGACAGTCCAGGGCTGAAGAATATGGTGCTAGTGGTGGGGGGGACAGTTGCTGGCGTTTTTCAGCAGGAAAGAGGTTTCTGTCCAATACCAAAGATCTCGGTTTTGCTTCGTTTAAGGATTCGGTTTGCTTTCCGTCGATTCTCACAAACTCTCCTCCATCTCTCTCTCTCTCTCTCACTCAATCTTTCCCTCGCCGCTTCTCTTTATTAGTTTCCTTTCATTCTCTCTCTCTCTCTCTCTCTCTCTCTCTCTTTCGCCGTCACTATTCATTTGATTCCTTTCATTTTCTTTTTCTCTCTTTCTCTCTGTGGCCTTCTCTCTCACTCACTCTTTCTGATTATCTCTCTTCATCGGATTCCTTTCATTCTCTCTATTTCTCTCACTCTCTCTCTCTCTGTATCTCTCTCTCTCTCTCTATAGATATATATATATGACACAATAATATTTTTCCTGCTTATGGTCTCTCTTTCACTGTAAAACCTTGGCCTGGGAAACCCGGGTTCAATCCCAGGTCGAGTCATATCAAAGACTTAAAAAATGGTACTTGATATCTCCCTGCTTAACGCTCAGCATTATAAGGTACAAATCAAGGGTAAAGAATCAAAGGAAAAAAGTAACCCCCTTCCCTACACCTCGGTGTAAGGAAGGGGGTTATTAGCTATTGAAATTAGGGAAGGGGGTTATTAGCTATTAAAAAGGAAGCCTTCGGGTCACCCTCGACTACGGTCACCAACTTTACCTTTCCAAAGACATTTTAACCTAAACAAACGATAAAACGTCATGTAGAAGATATACTTGCAATGTTTATACAAAGAATACATCCTTTGAATATTTTGTTTTTCATATTTCATGGTTATATACGGAAAGTCTATTCTATCTTCCTCAATATATATATATATATATATATATATATATGTCTATGTATATAATAATTAATAAATATATATTAGTTTATATATATATATATATATATATATATGTATATATATATATATATATATATATATATATATATATTGTCATCCACTGACAGACTGTTTCGTTTTATCAGAACTCTTTTTATCAGAACCCTTTACGTTAGACTAAGTCTCAGACCGCTCGGCCAACAAGCGTACTACGTTTGGCTAAGGGAATTGTTAAGGTATTTATGTAGCAACAGCCGTTTGTTTACATTTTTATACCCTATCGGCTACCAGAGTGCTCAATTCTTTCGAAGAGCTTAGCATTATGCGAGCGGCGGCCGAAAATTCCTTTCACCAGAGTGCTCAACCCCCATGGGGGAGCGCATATATATATTTAATAGCATGGATGTTTATCTGGTATTAAATAAATATATATATAAACTAATATATATATTCATTTTTTATTTTATAATAGCTCTATCACAGATATTGAGCACTCTCCAAATTATATTACATTTGGTCTACCACAGACCCACCAAGTGAGATTGTGACAACCATACACTGTTATATATATATATATATATATATATATATACATATATATATCACTTATTTACTTTATTATTTGAGATCTGATTGATGAATTTACCAAAAAAGGCAACGAAAATTTAAACTTCTGTGTCTTGCACGTTATATAAAGAAGAAGAAGAAAAACAGAAAAACTTTTTCTATTTCCCCTCCCACCAAAATGACGAACTATTTATTTGGGCGTATGCAATACCTCTGATGCCATAACGCGTCAACTTACAACATTAAAATATAATTTGGTATTTTTTTAACCAATTTTTTTTTATTGCTGAGTCGCTAATCAGATTATGGCTGAAATTTTTGACACTTTGATAAACAGACCGGCGAAATGGAACCTTATTTAAACAATCACATTTCAAGTATTGACTTACCGAATATATTAAGGGCAATGAAATATAATTTCTTTCATTCATTCATTTGTCTTATTTTTGTATTTAGTATTTGTACTAATAAGTTATTGGGCAGATGCCGTTGAGAATTTGCTATCAGTGCAAGAAAATTGGCTCAACACATTCTTTTTTCTTTCGCTGACACTGTGCTATATATATATGTATATATATATATATATATATATATATATATATATATATATATATATATATAATGTTTATTTATTTATTTTCAAAACTATTTCTATAATTCTGGCAACGCGAAAAAAAAAAAAAACAAACAACAGATTTTGTATATATTTTGTATCCAATTTGTAAATAAAAAAAATATCACGAACCGATTTCTGAAAGAAAATTGTATATAAAAAAAGAAAAGACTAAAACATCAATACAGATTAAAAATAACCAACCATTACCGCAATGACTAGCCAAAAGAAAAAGAAACCACCAACAGAGTTACGTAAGCAAAAATATAAACGTTCTCAATACACTAAGAAGAGCAAAACTAAAATACCCAAAAGACAGAAGCTACCAACCCAGATTTCACCTTACGGATCATCTTGATAATCCTGACTCTCAGTCTCTCTCTATATATATATATTTATAGATATATATAATTCACACAATTATTAAACAGCCTTATTTGCGATATCTCACTCGTGAAATCCTTGTCTTTCATCTTTAAAGAAATATGCCAACAAGAATATATACATACGAGTATATATATATATATATATATATATATGTTGAAATAATTGATTGTGGAGAATCTGTCGGTATGGTAGAAATATGTGGAAGTTTGGATAACCAAAACACTAAACATAGGATTAGTTAGTGCGATATTTCGTTCCTCAGTTGTTTATATATATATAAAACTCAGAAAATTGTTTAGTCTGAAAAAGTTCTTGGAATAAAAGAACGAAATATCGCGCTTACTAAACCTGTGTTATCCTATTTACCCAACCCCTCCACTCGGGCAGGATATGACACAAGGTCAATTTTTAAGCGGAGTTTAACAGGTTTGGATTCAGAGTTTTCCTTCTCCTAGACTAGTTGCCTCACCAAGGCTGAAGAACCTAGTCTGTCCTACTATTTACCCATAGCTGGAGGGAGAATAATTGGATTCATACCTTTCCCAAGAGTATTAGTGCTATGTGAAATGCAATCAGTCTCCTCCAGGTTTTGAACTCGAGTCGCCGTGTTCATTTCCTACGACGAAAACAATTACACCACGGGCACGTCCACTAATTACACCACGGGCACCTCCACTTACTAAACCTCTGTTAAGTGTTTGATTCATCTGACCTTCCACATATTTCTATTCTATATATATATATATATATATATATATATATATATATATAATAGTGTTGGTAGTATCACACTTCGTGTGTTTGTGGCTGACCAAATGCGGTATAATTAGGAGTGTGTTCAATATCTGTGATAGAGCAATAATAATAATAATAATAATAATCATGATAAGTAAATATATATTAGTTTATATATATATATTTCACAGCAAGGAAGCTAGTCTGGTGATTGTCGTTTATAAGTCAGCATGAAACCTGTGGTTGTAGACAAGCTTCCATGCTATTAAATATATATATAAGCTAATATATATTTACTTATTAGTTATATATATATATATATATATATATATATATATGTGTGTGTGTGTGTGTGTGTGTGTGTGTGTGTGTGTGTGTGTACTCGTGTGTGGTTTGGTTTCTTTAGTTAATGTCTATTTAATGGCTTATCAAATGCCAATATTATCTCTGCAAAAGAACAAGCGTGGTTTTATTTAACCCATTTTCAACTGAGGAGATAAAAGTACATTTTCCACGGGTATTAGTTCGATAGTTAACGTAGTAGTTTGACTGGTGTACAAACTCGCTTATATATATATATATATATATATATATATATATATATATTAATTTATATTGCATTTTACAAACGGAAGTTACAGTGGAGTCTATTGTAAATCTCTCAAGCTGATAACCTTTAAGCTACTTTTGAAAGTTTCAAAAAGTCCTTATTAGTTTTATTGTGGATATTAAGATTATAATAACGAAATTGTAATTTGAATAGTGCTGACAAATTGCCTTCCATTACCATAGTTTTAACGGCTTATCAGCTTGGCTTATTAATAGTTTTTTTAATAAATGGCTTACGTAACAGTGACTCGTCCTCTGTGCTTACATGACCATGCTGTGTATATTTCTTTAAACTCACTCAAAAAATTTCGGAAAAACAAAGGAAGTTGAAGAAAAACATAGCTTTTACCAACCAAAAATGGAACTTGCATGATATATGATATATGTAATGATACAAGTCAAATTTGAGGAGGCCCCATAATACACAAAATTGAATTGTACTCGAAAATATATATATATATATATATATATATATATATATATATATATATATATATATATATATAACTACTAGAGATTCTTTTCAGTGTGTTTTATTAAAATCCACAGACAAGGTTCTTTTTAAACATTTTTTAAATTGATTTTTTCCTTGTGACCTTACTGTTATATTGTCCTCACGTTCATTCTGTATATATATATATATATATATATGTAATATGTTATATGACCTTGCTCCGTCAGTTAGCTCCCATTTCATCACCTCACTTTACCTCTCTTCTTTACTTCGTCTCTTCTCCATTCGCCTCGTGTTGTTCCGATGTCGCTTTCGTGTCTTTGGGTTGAGGTTTGGTTAGGTCTTATGGCACATCAACCATTGTAGGTCATTTAATGCCAAATCCTTTTTATTTATATATATCAAATATATAATTTCAAAACACATTTTGTAGATATAATTTTAAACGAACCTGAGATCATTTTTTTCTTACAGTTAAAAGATCTCACTTTTTCTATCTAATATGAATAATTCTATTTACTGATAATCATTTGTTTGCTCACAGTTTAATGTTTTCAAGTATTGTTATGTAGCACCAACAATTAAATTAAACATCAGTCATTTGTTTACACACAGTTAAATGATCAAAGAGTTCAATTTCTAACAATTCATTAAATTTCAAACAATTTTTGACATTAAAATGTCAAACAATTTCTAATAATTCATTGAATGTCAGACAATTCTATTTGACTAATAGATAGTAACCTATCAGGTGCTACTACTCTGGGCTAGAGTGGACCTGGAAGCGATAGCAATAAAGGGATACTCCACATTCCCCAAAGCTCAAGCATTACTGAAGCCTCACCTTCGGATTGTTTAGTGTCATATCTAGGACACTAGTTGGAGAAGGCTTTGGTCGTGGTTGTTGTCGTCTATCGGTATCACCTGTTATTCTTAGTTATACTCTGGTGTGATGACAATTGACAACCCATATATATATATATATATATATATATAATGGAGCTTTATCCGAAAATCTTCGAGAAAAATTGATAACAAGGTAATCCAAGCAGAAGGATGTTTTCATCGTTGATTTAGCATCACTAATATCATCCCTCACAGCCCTGAAGATGGTTCATTAGAACTGAAACGCTATAGTGTCGAACTTGCTTCTCAATAAATCTCTCCTTCTACTTGGATTACCTTGTTATCAAATTTCTCTCTCTCTCTCCCTCTCTCTCTCTCTCTCTCTATATATATATATATATATATATATTCAAAAATAAAATGTTATAACTATGAATATGTGTTTCAGTTCACTTAAGATTGAATATACTGATAATATACCTGGATTATAGTAATTGATTCCATATGCAGACTTATGTGTGAGCAGGTTCCAAAATATGAGATGTATTGACAGTATGCTGATCACATATTGAAAATTACTTGTACATTAATTCAGAAGTGAGTACCAAATGGTAGGCAAGAACAATGATTATTATAATTATTACTATTACTAATAGTAGTAGTAGTAGTAGTAGTAGTAGTAGTAGCCCAGAATAACGTCATAAAACCAATTATGTAAAATCTATGATAGATTAGACACAGGAAAATAATATGTATAGGCTATATGTGCGTGTGGGGGGGTTGAGTGTGTATGTATGTCTGTATGCGTTTTTGTATGTGCGTGCGTGCGTGCGTGGAGAGAACGAGAGAATCGAAACGGTAAATCGTATGAAAAACGAAAGCAGCAAACAGGCCCTAGAAAAGAAAGCTCTTCAAGGCTCGGAAATGCCTGCTCCAAGAATCAGGCAACTAAAATTTGGCTCTATTGAGCACTATTTGTCCCTGAAAATTGAACATGTAAAATTTTCTGGGAATTTTGAGATCCAAACGGATTACCCAAGCATGAGGTACCCGATGAATATTAAACTCACGAACAATATTGTGCTAGCCTAGATTGCTAAATATTACACAGTACGAAGCGAAAAAGAGAGTATCTTAGACATGACTCAAAGATGCAAACATGAGGTATCCAACCTCACCAACAATTGTCTACTAGCCTAAGATCGCGAAATATTACACTCGGAAAAAGAGTATTTTAGACATAACACAAGGCTGCAAAGCATAAGGATTGAACTTACAACTGAGTAATAATGGTCAAATCGATAATCTCAGTAAGCTCGGTAGCTATTATAAGACAATCAGGAACTCTAATAGCGTAGCCAAAAATCATGCTAGTAAATTCTACTCTTTTCTTTACGGATACATATTTTATTAAACACAGTAGTTTCACTCTAAAATGAAAAATCGAAAAGATATACGTCTTTGCGAAAAACCAATTGAGAAAACTAAAATGGTAAAATTAAAAGAAAAGAAAATTTTAAAAATTAGTATAAATGAAACAGGAACCGCAGACGATTTGAAGAGAAACAGACGATAATTTACTGCCAATAAAAAATGTAAAAGGAAGCCACACGCACCCAATAAAAGAAAGGAAATAATTATCTAAAAGAAACAAACAAACTAATTTTTTGCGGAGTAAAAATAATATAAAAAACGGATTTAATACAATTTACTGTTTTTTTTTTCTTCATTTGAGGTCTGTTTTCATCTTTCTTCTTTTACGTGAAAGTAATATTTCGTCTTTTTAGTCATTAATGTCCGAGAAAAAGATTGTAAAATTGATTAAATCAATGTGGAATTTAGTAATTAGTTGAAGATTTGAAAATTACACACTAGATGATTATATTTCTTTTCGAATGGTGGACATTAAGAAGGAATATTTTGTCACATTTCCCGCCAGGTCATTATTTGGCAATTATTATTATTATTATTATTATTATTATTATTATTATTATTATTATTATTATTTGAGAGTTTTTTACGCCAGCGTTAGCTGATGGTTTCTGACTAGAATTTGAGAGACAGCAAGTCTCCACAAGTTTCATGGACTCTTCTCAGTATTCTGGCCGATCTTAATAATACTGTCTTTTGAATGGTCTCCACTCGTCCTCTCGTTACCTTTACCTTGTGATCTGCTAGAATACTTAAGTCCATGGGTTGAAGTTTTTTTTTTCTGACCAGTATTGGGCGATCCGTTCTTCTCTCAAAGTTCCAGAGAATTTCGTCTCATTTCTTAGGAGAGATTCTGGTCAGTGTATATTCTGCTTGTTTGTAAGGTCAGAGTTTAATCACTGGTACAATCCCCAGTAGATCACCGTCTCTGCCCACTTATGGCTGGTCTTGTACTCATTCTGGGCCAGTTTTCTGCATTCGCTTATAATGTGGTTTACTTTTTCGTTTCTCTTTCCATTCAACCTACAGTTGCAACTCTCCCGAGTTTTATCCATCCCAGTTTTTGTATCAGTTCTTATGGTGTTTTCAGGGTTGCTATTAGTAATGCTTCCGTTTCTCACCTTATGTTTCCTCTGCCTGCTAGGTCCTCTCTTGCCTGGAGTTGTAGCACCTCATAGGGTCAAAGAGAACTAAATTGTGTATTTATGTTAAACTGAATTATTTGAAATAAAACTATTCTTGATATTGAAACTGCATACTTTAACTGTTTAAAAGAGAACTGTTTTTAAATCGAACTAAACTGTGCACTTATGCTAAACTGAATTGTTTGAAATAGAATAGTTTTTGACATTGTAACCGTGTATTTATGCTAAACTGAATTGTTTGAAATAAAACAGTTTTGACATTTAACTGTTTGTAAACGTAAACGATACTTATACTAAACTGAATTGTTTGAGATTTGATTTGGACTTAAATGACCTGAAAAGGGTTGATAAACTATAAAACGAACCAACCAACTATGCCGGGGAGCTTCTCATATTCGTTCTTTTGTCCACGTTTTTGAGCTACTTATTTTCCATCATGTACCGTGGGAACTACACAAGGAGGTGCTAATAGTGTAACAGGTGTAAATAAAAACGGTAACCCTTCTTCAAATCCTGAACGAGGCTGTTTGCATTCCATATAGTGCTAATAACATTGGGAAAGGTATGCATTCAACTATTTTCCCTCCCACTATGAATAAATTGTAGGATAGACTCTGATTTTTAACCTAGGAATGGCAAATCAATAAGGACAGATGACAAGAGCACTGGTTCCAAACTCCAGTGTTGATGCTCAATTAGTAGTGACAGTACTTTTCTTACAATATGGGATTTCCTGTCTGAGACTCTGATGATTACTGGTATTACCAGTTTTCATCGCCCATAATTATGACACCGGGTTGGGTTGAGGTATTTGACTTAGACACTAGTGAAGAAGATGATACTGATAAAAGTCGAAAATTATAAAAGTTGATAATGACTGTGTGCTGATGACGACAGGGGGCGTTATAAGTGCCACTCGTATTTAAAATGATAGGCATGAAAAGTGACTTATCTCTTGACAGTAAGATTAGAACCTCTTCAAACGCTAATAATTCTTTTGTATTCTTTTGTCGGGAAGCTGAGCAAAAACAATGGCAGTACTCATTAACACAGCTAGTCCCTTTGATGTTTTTCTCATTAAAATGAATATTTCGAAGACTGCGTCTGTGGATTCGACATCCTTTGATGCCCGTAAATGTCTATGAAATTCTATTGAGCTTTCCCTACGGTCCTATATATACAAAAATATATCAGGTTAGTTCAATCACGTCCGTACGTTTACTTACCAAACACTGCAGCGTCTGGCAAAAGGCTGTAATAGATGCGCTTTCGTCGGTATCTTGTCATCTTTTTGTGCTTACTAAGGGCTTTCGTCTAACACTGAGCTACAGATTCGAAGCACCTAGTAAGGATCGAACCTAATTCACCGGCTATACACCGGTATATCTAGCTTCTGACATCACACGAACGTTAATTTCTAACTGATTAAAAATAGTTGTTTAAAAACAATAAAGCCTTTAACAATTTTCTACACAAATAATAATAATAATAATAATAATAAACGGATCACCTAATCCCGGCCAGAAGACCAGACCTTATAATAATCAACAAAAAGAGAATTTGCAAAATTGTCGACTTTGATGTCCCGGCTGACCACAGAATAAAACTGAAAGAATGTGAAAAAAAGGATAAGTACCTCAACCTTGCTAGAGAATTGAAAAAGCTGTGGAACACGAAAGTAACGATTGTGCCAATTGTGATTGGTGCCTTAGGCTCAATAACTAAAGGATTATTAAAAGGCCTGGAAGACTTGGAAGTTGGCGGACGGGTAGAGACTATCCAAACGACAGCATTGCTAAGAACGGCCAGAATCCTTAGACGAGTCCTGGAGACTTGAGGAAACTTGCTGTCACTCAAACTCCAGTGAGAAACCATCAGCTAACACTGATGTGAAAAACTCTAAACGAGTAAATAATAATAATAACGAACAAATAGTATATGCACACCCCAGCATTTGTCCGAGAAAATTAGACTCACAAACTCCGCTGGGATTTTCAGACACAAACGGATCACCTAACCTCGACCAGACGACCAGACTTTATAATAATCAACAGCAAAAAAAGAGAACTTGCAGCACTGTGGACTTTGCTGTCCCGGCTGACCACAGAGAAAATTGCAAGGAAGCGAAAAGAAGGATAAGTATCTGGACCTTCCGAGGGAATTGAAAAAACTGTGGAACATTAAAGGATTGATTAAGGGACTGGAGGATTTGGAAATAAGAGGACGAGTGGAGACCATCCAAACTACTGCATTATTGATATCGGCTAGAATACTGAGAAGAGTCCTGGAAATTTAAGGGAAGAATTGGGAGTGGAGTAGATATGGTTCTAAGTGATGGTAGTTGGGGTTATTGGTTTTCACTGACTATCTTCCTTTCTCTGCCTCTTGACTATAGACCGTTTATACCTTTATTTTCTCCTTTATTTTCTCTATTTCCTCAAATTGCTAAAACGAAGAAAAACTCAAAAAGTGTCCAGTTTGAAAAAGTTCTGGGAATAAAGAACGAAATATTACCAGTAAACCCGTTATAAGTGTTTGATTTATGCACGATTCTACTTATTTTTATCATACATATACATGAAGGAAGAAAAAGAAATAAAGATAAAGGGACAATAAAGAAGTTGCAGGTGAAGGAGAAAAAAGAAATGCTACGAAGAATAAGAAAAAGATGAAGAAGATGGGCCAAAGGAATGTTAAAGAAGAAGAAGAAGAAGAAGAAGAAGAAGAAGGTTGGTTGTGTTTTATGGCATATCAACTTTTTTAGGTTATTTAACGCCAAATCTATTTTTATGCAAATAGTCAGTTCTATTCCAAACAATTCAGTTTAGCATGAATACACAGTTTAATTTTCAAAAACATTTCTATTTAAAGCTAGTCAGTTAAGTCAAACAGTTCTAATTCAGCCAATTCAGTTTAGTATAAGTAGAGATTTTGTTTAGACACAGTTAAATGTCAAAACAGTTCTGTACAAAGCAATTCAGTTTAGCATAAGTACAGTTTCAATGACAAAAACAATTCTAATTCAAACAAATCGTTTTAGCATAAGTACGCAGTTTAATTGTCAAAAATATTTCTATTTCAAACTATTCAACTGAGTCAAATAGATCTAATTCAAACAATTCAGTTTAGCATAAATATGCAGCTTATTTCTATTTAACCTATTGATAGGGCCCTATCAGGTGTTACTATTCCAGACCAGAGTGGACCTGGGAACGATGGCAGTGAAAGCGTACTCCGCATTCCCCCAAGCCCAAACATCACTGAAACCTCATTATTAGATTGTTATGTGTCATAATCAGGACACTCGTTGGAGGGTACTTACCTCTCTACAGAGAAGCAGTCGGGCAGAAGAAGAAGAAGAAGAAGAAGAAGAAGAAGAAGAAGAAGAAGAAGAAGAAGAAGAAGAAATGAAAATTACAATGAAAACGATAAGAGGTTTTGCTTGAGAAGGAAGATGACATGAATAAATAAAAAGGAAGAAAAAGAAGACCCACGAATAAGAAAAAAAAAATGAAAAAAGAAAAAGAGAAAAGAAAAGAGAAGAAAACAGTTAGGAAGAAGGAAAAAAGAAACAAAAAGATGCGCAACGAATTGGTGGTAGCAGACGACAAAAGAAATAAGATTTTTTTTTAATTTTAGCGACGTGTTGGAAACTGTAAACAGTAAAACAAGGCACAACAAAATATAAACAAAAAAATGTAAGATGGGTGCCATTGTGGTTTTTATTTTTAACTCTTGTAGATAATTTATATCCCTAGCTAAGAGGTCCACTAATCATTCACTTCCCTTAATGTGTGTTTTGATGAAAGAACTTTACAAGCATGTCTCAGGAATAAATACCAAACAATAATTCTGACAACTTTATTCATTGCCTGCCAGTACCCTACTCCTCCGCGGAACTGTAAGCAAGAAAAACACTTTTGGATTGATATGCACCACCGCTTATTTCAATTGACGTTAATCCAATCATATATGAATCATTGTGCAGGAGCATCACTTTTCCGGCACTGGCTAAGAAAAAGTAAACTGCGAGGTATTCACTGTAACGAATAAAACGTGTAGTTATTTAAAACGACAAAAAAGAATGAGATTAGCAAAAATAGATGAATAAAATAAAACGAAACACTGAAAATGTAATAAAACATCTTTTGAAAAAGAATTTCCCGAGATTCTTTGCGTTCTGCGCGCTAAAATTAATTTAGTTCCGGTAGAATTTCAGACCGGAAGAATCGCGACGCCATATTGGTTCGTTTTTTTTAAGTTGGAAATGGAAGGAAAAAATTGCTTAACAGAGCGACAGGAGGAAATAAAAT